>OY744477.1:89868886-90471386 GCA_963556175.1 Tipula confusa
TTTTTATTTGTCAAAACGTGTTAGCGTTTAAAGTTTAACTAGAATAATGAACCACGATTTACATTTGGTTTTGCTTATATACACTATAGAATAGTGTTTAGATTTGTTATCTTTTGTATTTCATTCGCAGAATGAAATAATTATACAAAGAAATTAATTTGGATTTTGTTTACAATATTGTTTTGAATATTATCACGGACGGCGATAATCATTAAATGAAATTTATATAGGGTTTGATATTAAGATTATTATCATTTCCTGTTATTTAGAACAGCGGAATGAGATCGATTTTATTATTTTGTATTGATAAATTCTGTTTGTTCTTTGATTAGTTTAAGATCTGGAAATAATTTTGTATATTGTGAGGTTGTTGTTGGTATTTGGTTGAGTACTGGATCTGGATGTAACTATATATATATATATATATATATATATATATATATATAATATATATATATATATAATATATATATATATATATATATATATATATATATATATATATATATATATATATATATATATATATATATATATATATATAATGAGGTCTTGGTAGATCCATATGACATATAACAAATTGGACGTTGAACATGCTTGAAAGACGTTTCAATCCAACGGCCTCAGAAATAGCACCTGTAACTGTCGAAACAGAGATTACCTGACGAAATATTGTTAGAGACGATATTAGAACAAACAACTTATGTAGATGAAATACACCGATTGTACAATGCAATTCAATATCCAAAGATGTTTCCGCGAGGAGAAGACGGATATCATTTTGCATTGCGTCAAAATCAAATTGACGATTTAATTACTAATGAGCTACCCTATCCAGAATTATTTTAAATTGTCAAAACCATGTGACTCATGAATCAAGTGCACTACACAACCTACATTTGCCATGCATAAACGATTGGAAATGCTCCAAAAAATGTCCAAGTCAAATATTTAAAAAAACACGAACTAGTGGCTATGGTTATTTGACAGTCACAAACATTGATAACATTCATTTGAAAACTTGTGAACGAGTTCACTACATGGAAGAAAATGCACTCCAGAGAGGTGCGGATCCGCACTTAACACAACGTTGACCACTTTTTTCAATATTGTGTACAGCAGACAAATTCGCAAAAATTTTACTGTTTCACGAAGTCCCGCACCAATCGATGAGGAAATTTTGAAGAAGAAAAAGAGTCACCAGACATTCTTGAGTCAGACATACAGAGAAGCTTGTTTTAAACTTCATTTGCTGGAAAGTAATCGATTTTGGGACAACTCATTTACAAAAACATCTAAAACATGTCAAGCTCACCGAATACGAACTCAGCTTGCTATAATTCTGACAACCTGTGACATTGTGGCCCAAAAGATGTATTTGGAAATACACAAATAAAATATAGACATACTTCATTGAACACGCAAAAGCAGCCTCGGCCTGGATATACCGTTTCGGAAATCATTTTTAATCAATGAACAAATCAATGATATCACTTGAGAATCTGTGTATGTCGATTAATAACTAAACCCTCAATCAGCGGCTGTATTCTCCGAAACGTGATAGAAACAATGTTGTCGATATAGACATATTGCAAGAAAAACAATATATTGTCGATGCGCTGATCGTTTATGTTTAGGCTCAGAAAGGGCTCCTGACAAATGATCAACGCTACGCTTACGACACAGTTTTGAAGCATGTACAAAGCGGAAATGGTAGACTTCTTTTTCTTGATGCACCAGGAGGCAAAAAATCGAACTCTGAGATATTTTCGAAGCAATCAACGTCAAATGGGTGGAGCTGATATTGTTAATCGGTCATTTTAGTTCAATTTTTCCCATCATCCCAAGATCAACACCAGCAGATAAGCTAAATGCATGCCTGAAAAATACGGGTTTCTAAAGACATTTAAAGAAAATTACACTGTTAACCAAACAAATGCGTATATATGTGTGCAATTTACTTGAAGATGTTTCTACACAAATATTTGCCAAGCAACTTTTCGATATGGGCAAAGGCAAACTTCCGGTTCTTTCAGAAACATAAAAGATATCGCTTCCAATGAACTTCAGTGAACTTCAGTTATCAACTGAAGATCTTGAAAAGAACGTTTTTCTGAAAATCACCAACCACTTTAGAAATAACAATTGGCCATTCGAGTGACCTATTTCAGCTCCATATAATGATGACGTGATCGAAATCAATAAAAACATTTAATTAAAAATTCGTGGTGCGGTTACAAAATATATAGGTTAGATTAGGTTAAGATGGCCTCCTATTGAGGTCTAACAAGTTACCCAGGAAGCAAGCTGCCAAAAACATTAGTCTGAACCGACCCAGGACAGAAGATGCTGAGCAGATGCAGTATCGTCACCCCTTCGACCTCATCCCTACAACTTCTACAGTAATCATGAGAGGGAACGCATCCAGTCTACTCGCATGCTCACCAATGAAACGAGTCAAATTGTGCCGACTAATTACACATGAAGCACAATTTGACCATCTAAATGTTTGTGATTTTATAAGCTTCTTCTTTAAGGAGCAGTTTACACATAGCAAGCGGTACTTCTGTAACAGCATTGAATGGTAAAATGTAACAAGAGGTATTCTTTTGAGCAAGTCCATCGGTTTTAATATTCCCGGTTATAATATGAAATGCCCTGACATCCACGTAAGCTGAATATTGAACTATTCTGCGATCTGGTTAAGAGCTAAAAGATAGTTCTGTGCTAATTTCGACGTGATAAAGCCTGATTATAAAACTTTAATGGCAGCTTGACTATCCGTCAAAATACCATTATCCCTTATACAGATACTACATCCAGTCTATGGCTTCTTTGATTGCGATGAGCTCCACCTGAAAGGCACTGCAGTGATTTTGGAGGCGAAAAGAGTATTTTATTTAATTATTTACAAACCAGTCCATAACCGACCCTACCATCAATTCTCGGTCAATCCGTAAAGAAATTAAGTATGTACCAGGATTCAGAATTACTTCACTCAGTCCTCTCTGGAAGGAATTATACAAAATATATAACAATTGTCAAAATTTCAGGAAAAGACCAAGCTCTCGATATTCCAGTAGGATTTTTCAGTTCACTGGAGCCTAAATGTCGCTTCACATTGACGATGAAACTTTACTCACCACTATTGCTCCTTAGGAAACATGCAGAGGTTATGCAACGAAACCAGACTTTTCGGTAAAAAAACTGATTCCGAATGTAATTAAAGCAGCAATAATTAACGGCAAATATAGAAGAGAACATGTGCTGATTCTGCCCATTCCAATGATTTCCACTGATTTGCCATTCACATTCAAACGACAACAGTTTCCTGTGGCTTTCTTTCAAATTTAATTGAAACAAATAAATAATTGGGTTAACAAAAAATTGTGGCTTAATTCGATTGAGTCTTAAATTTTGGAACAAAACCGCATGGTTCCAAGTCGATCATATTTCGCAGGCACATCACACAGTTCTAGCATTTCCGTGGTGTACTGCCAATAGAATTCATCTTGCATAAGTACAATTTCCCATTTCTGAATGTACTCTTACTCAGAATTGAACATTCATGACCACAAGCGTTTACTGTAAAATGATCAAAAGGTCCTCCGAAAAAACACGTAACACAATACCGACCATTTTTGAACTGTTTAGGTTTGATTACGCTGAACCGATACTAGTCATGGCGCATGATAATGGATAGCTTGTATCGCTCTTTTCTTTCAAGTTTATCGTAGCTGTTAATCTCTGAATGACAAGCAGTCGTGACACTGAATTATTTAACAGAACAAAACAACCATCAATTTTCCAATTTTTTGTAATCGAAAACTATCCAAATTAGCTTTAAGCCACCCAGTTCTTCTCAATTTGGAGGTCTTTGGAAAACTACTGTTAAATCCGTTAAATTTTATTTGCAATGAGTGAACGAATTTCATATTCGAGGAGATGTCCACCTTAAAAATTTAAATTGAGGATGTTTTGAATAAACGGTCATTGTTTAGATTATACGACGACATCGATGATCTACAGGTACCATAACTGCAATATTTACTAACTGGTAATATTTTCATAGTTTAACCAGAACCAAGACTTTTAAATTTTAAGAACTACCTTATAAGAGGGTAGATCTTCAAAATTTCACAAAATGGACTGCCCTTTCCATACAGACTAATAATATTGTAAAGGAGAAGAAAATAACTTACCGCACTAGCCAGCTGGACCCTTGAGCTATTGATGATTTCCCTGTAAAATAAAGTGGAATCTAATTAGTTGTTAAAATTTACACCAGCCCTAATGAAAGATTCAACGAATTTGTTTTTGTATATTTAGAAACTTTTTTACTTTAAAGGCAACATATTGTTAAGCAAAGTAGTTTTTATGGTGGTGTATATAACAATAAAGTGCAGTTGCTTTAGAGGGCAGTGTTCTTGAACCACATAGTAATTGTTATACACAGCTAATTTACTTCCTACCAGCAAAGTAATTTTTACAACATTTGCTAGTTATACTTATCATTAAAGGACAATTTTAGTTTAGGAGATAGCAGGAGCCAATCCATAGTAAGATGGCTACAAGTGGAGCGGACATTAGAAAATAACCAGCATTTAAAACAAGAATACCACAACTTTTGGAATGAATACATTCAACTATAGGAAATATGGTTTCAATGAATCCAGACAATGTTACATACAAGTCCAATATGTGCTATCTACCATTTCATGCAGTGATTAAGCAACAACAAAGGTTAGGGTAGTATTTGATGCATAAATTAAAACATCGAATGGAATAAGCCTTAATGACATTCTATTAGTCGGGGCAACACTGCAGCTTGATCTATTTTCGATCATAACAAGGTGGCGGAGATACAAATATGTGTTTATTGCAGACATCGAAAAGATGTAAAGACAGATCCAACAAAACTTACAAAGAATTATTTTCTGAGAAATGATCCACAATCGCAAATCAAAGAGTACAAGTTACGAAGAATAACAAAAATACATCTTCGGTGCTATACCTGGCCTTAAGAACCCTTAGACAGCTCGCTTTATAACAAACATACCCAATTGCCTCAGAAATTGTTCTGAAGGGATTTTATGTTGATGATGTTCTTTCAAGTGCAGATACCAAAGAAAATACCGAGAAATTGGCGCAGTGGTTAAAGCTTCGGTGTTTAAGACAAGAGGTATCGGGTTTGAATCCCAACGGGGGAGGGTTGCAAATGAGATTTTTCAACTCCTGATTACGATCGGTGATAACGATGAACACAACTATGACCCTCCATTGGAGTCCAGAATTTATGGGCCGAACCATCGTCCATGCCAGTCAGGCTGGCTGGAGCAATGCAATGTGCGGATGAATATTTAAAACACAAACCTGTATTCGTGCATCTCCGATTTGGCTAGTACTGGCTTAAAGTAGGACGTTAAGTTAACCACGAAAGAGTTGGGAGAGCTTCGGCCCAAGAACAGATTGCATGGAATAAACACACAGATAAAACAAACAGATAAAATTCAATAAAATGTCTGCAGCAATTATGAAGTATGCTAGATTCTGCATCAGGAGCCGTAGAAAAAACGGACATTTCCAAAACTGAATTTGTTCCCTGTGTCATAAAGTTAATACTGGTTAGCTCTTCTTGCAAAACTTTGACATTTCGAGACAATTTTGAAAAAATGGATGAGTGAGGTTTTACCAAGAAAATGATGACACATTGTGGTTTAAGTGGTAAACAGTATCAGTTGTTACAACCATATCTATTGACAGTAACTGTTGATATATTTTTTAAAACTCAACGTAATCCACATTTCTTAATTAAATAGCGCCAATAAAGATTATCTCTACTAAAATATTAAGGTTATGCTGATTTAACGTTACCTTCACCACTTTAACAAAGAATGCAACTAATTATTTTAATAAAATTTCATAATTCTCAATTTACGATATTTCACTTATAACATCTAATTCCATAAAGGTCGTCATAAATCACTTAACCACCGATAAACATTTAAATGCCAGCATGCTAAGCCAATCAAACCAATTAGCAGTCATAAATACAAAATTAGACTAAAAGTCGTAGGATGATTATAAATGTCCAAATCCATTAATATCTAACACAAAGCCATCACAATAAAACGAAATCACTTTAAAAACACTTCTGTATATAATATATATATATATATATATATATATATATATATATATATATATATATATATATATATATATATATACATATATATATATATATATATATATATATATATATATATATATATATATATATATATATATATATATATATATATATATATATATATATATATATATATGTATATATATATATATCGACTTTTCAGGCCATTGGTGGCTCGTATCTTATTAACAGTCTTTTTTATCGCAATCAAATTAAATCTGAAACTCTTGCTTTTTGTATTGTTTCAAATCACAAGATGAAGCCAGCATGTTCTTTAGTCTGAGAGCTCTAAAAGCAACCTCCGAATCTTCCAAGTAGTGTCTTTTAGAGATTGTCTTAAAAACATTAACTGGATCAATGGCACATGTCAATCATAGAGTTTAAATCAGATAAATATTTTGTCATTTCGTTATATTGTGATATGGGTTTGCAATTTCCTGCAGGCTGCATGTTATTAATCGAAGGCACTAATTCAATGTATTTTAAGTTAAGTTTGAATCGAAACTATAAATTCCCCTAAAAATACGTCCCCACCATAAAATGTTGACCTCTAAAGTCGTTTCACCACAAGGAAACATTTACTGTCAGTATTTTTTACTGTGCAACCAGAAGGAGAAAACAACACTAAATTACTTTAGAGTGACAAAGCCAATCTTTTTTTATTTTGTTTTTTTTCGTTACAACAAAAATAAAACAAAAAACGACTGTCTTTGTCACTCTAAAGAAATTTAGTATTTTTTGTCCTTCTCATTTGACAGTAAAAATAATACTGACAATAAATATTTCATTGTGGAAATCCAGTATAACTCGTACTTAAACTCCTATCGTAACTTTGCAGTAACCAAGTGAAATTTAATGCATACGAAATTAATTATAGTTTCTTTACAAGACATGCGACTGCTCTTCAACCACATAGGTCTAAGCTTAAGATAACCTTATGATGGTACGAATTTTTTGAATATGTACAATATTCAGATCATATGCCCGCAATCCCTCTTAAAAATAAATTTAAAAGTTTTTTATATATACTATAATTTCGACTGTAAACCAACAATAAATTGATATAAGTCGAAAAAAACGAATCATAAAAACACTTTGGATTTTTATGTCCATCCATTTAAATTTTAATCAATAAAAGTATTAATCGAAATGTTAATCTCTTTCGATTAGTTTTATTGATTAGATATTAACATTTAAGTTTATTTTATTTTACTAACAGTGTGACTTGTAGAGCAGATAACTAAGCTTAAACAAAATAAAATTTTTTGAGAAGGTTTTCTTAACACATAATGTGACATTCTCTTTTCTTTGAGAACATAACGGTAAAATAATACAGATTAAAGTACATTTTTATGTTAGCTGTCTTAGATAGGTTGTGACCACTCAAACTAAAGGTAATCAAAAGATTGATTAAATAGTGTATTAATTTTTTAAATCTATAAAGCGGTTTAGAAATTGTTACAAAAAATGTATTTTGATACGTTTGTTAAAGCTCGAGCTTTAACGATAAAGTTCAATTTTTAAAAAAATTGTTTGACCCACGGATTCTTCACATCAATAATGGGTCAATAAAATTCCATAGATCAAACTGTATACACATATATTTTGGTTTCAACGCTATTAAAATAAAATGAGAGTTAGCAAACGTTTGGAAATTTTTAAATGTGTCATCCAAAAAACAAAATTTTAAAAATTGGTACTTGTGTTTTTAGACTTGTGACCGTAAACTTGATTTTTAAATTACTAAACCATTTGGACCTAATGGGGAAAAAGACTAGACAGATTTACGTCCTACTACTTGATGATTTGGCAAATGCGGTTTGCTCTAATTTCCATGATTGAGTTTTCCATCTCACGAAGCAAAATTGATGCAGTATATACAAAAATTTGAACCATCAATTTGAGGCGATAGTACTTCAATCTAGCTACAGCAACTAAAACTTGGACAGACATTATATAGATTTCACGTTGAATTTTCATCGTTTTATATCGAAAAAGTTCTTTAAATATCAATTTGTTTTTTTTTGTAGTTTTTGCTTCGCAGGCCATATGGGTGAATCATATAAAATTATGGCACAAGTATGACACCATTATGACACAAGTATGTCCCAAGTATGACACTGGTATGACACAATAGGACACAAGTATGATACAATTATGACACAACGATGTCACAAGTATGACACAAGTATGTCATAAGTATGACACAATAGGACACAATTATGCCACAATTGTGGCATGATTATGAGACAAGTGTGATACCATTATGACACAATTATGACATAATTATGACACAAATTTGACGCAATAATGACAAAAGTATGACTCAAATATGACACAAGTATGACACAAGTATGACACTGGTATGACACAATAGGACACAAGTATGATACAATTATGACACAAGTATGACACAACGATGTCACAAGTATGACACAAGTATGACACAAGCATTACACAAGTATGACACAAGTATGACACAAGTATGACACAAGTATGACACAAGTATGACACAAGTATAACACAAGTATGACACAAGTATGACACAAGTATGACACAAGTATGACACAAGTTTGACACAAGTATGACACAAGTATGACACAAGTATGACACAAGTATGACGCAAGTATGACACAAGTATGACACAAGTATGACACAAGTATGACACAAGTATGACACAAGTATGACACAAGTATGACACAAGTATGACACAAGTATGACACAAGTATGACACAAGTATGACACAAGTATGACACAAGTATGACACAAGTATGACACAAGTATGACACAAGTATGACACAAGTATGACACAAGTATGACACAAGTATGACACAAGTATGACACAAGTATGGCACAAATATTAGGACACAAATATGCCACAATTGTGGCATGATTATTGCATATTTATGCACATTTAGGCACAATTATTGCACAATTATGACACAAGTATGATACAAGTATGACACAAGTATGTCACAAGTATGGGACAAGTATGACACAATTATGACAGATTTATGACACAAGTATGACACAAGTATTACACAAGTATGTCACAAGTATGATACAAATATGACATAAGTATAACACAAGTATGGCATAAGTATGTCACAAGTATGACACAAGTATGAAACGGAAGTATGGCACAAGTATGACACAAGTATGACACAAGTATGACACAAGCATGACACAATTATGACACAAGTATGACACTCATATCTTTAACACCACCAATAAAAGAATTATTGTACCAGGTAACATCAACTCACGCCACTCTAAGTGAAATGGTCCAAGCAATAACCAGATAGGCCAAGCACTTCCCAGTTTATGTAATAATTCTAACATACAATTAAATGCTCCTAACTAGCCTACATTCCCTAGAAAAAACTCCATTCTTTCGTGCTATCAAAAAATATTTAGTTGATCAATTCACCGACCACACATTTACCTGTGATATTTAAAATCCCATTCAAGGCTCAAATTATACCAATAAAGGTGTTTTGTAACTATTCTCAAGTCAACTGGCTAAAATTTAAAGATCATATCCAAGAAAATCTTCTAGATGTTTCTCAAATATCTACCTCTGCTGACATTGAAAAATGTCAGCAGATGTAGATATTTGAGATGAGGTAGATATTTGAAATGAAACTATCACTCTTACTCAGAGCAAAGGCACCCTAAAAAGTCCTTTTATATAGCATTCTTTAATAAAGCTACGTAATCGAATAAATTGGCTGTACTGTAAGAATCCCGGATCTATCTCGAAAACGCTCTATCATAGATCCTAACCAAATAACAGAGAAATCACTTTTCACTATGAAAAGGTTCATAGTCAGAACGAGTATACTTGATAGACCCAATTTTGAATAGTTAGTCAATAACTGTGTCAACAATTTTCTTAACTCTCCTCCCCATAATGCAACCATTGAGAAGGTTGAAAAATTAGAAGCTGCCAATATTCTTCGGCACCTTAACAAAGAAAAGCCCCGGTTGACGATAGCATACCAAATTCAGTACTGAGAAATTTACCAGATAAAGGTATCTCACAGCTTACCGTTACCTTTAATAGAATCCTAAATATATAATATTTTCCAGACTGTTGGGAAATTGGCAAAGTTATTCCTATCAACTAACCAGGAAAACTCACTCGCCCAATTCTACTAAGCATACTCGGCCAATTCTACTTCTAAATGGAAAAAATAAGATCATGGAAATAGTCATTCTTAGCAAGCTCCAGCCACTAATAGAACCATACATTCCAGAAGAACAGTTCACCTTTCGTGCAGGACACTTTGCTATCCAAGCAGTGCTAAGGCTGAAAAATTCTTTAAATACGCGAGAAATGCGAGAAATTTCAATATTTACGTGGTGATCTTCGTGATGAAGCTGCTGAGTTGGTGAAGTACATTCAAGGCACCAAAATAAATTCTAAAAAAAATATGGCAAAAGTTGTGTCAGTGGTTCGACAAATCAAGGTAAGGGTTGCTGCATTTAATCGACCCTGAAACACAGTAGGCATGTGCACTTAAAACCATAAACCAAGAATTTCTTACGATCGAGGAATTTTTAAATTTTATTTGAGAGAGATGCGATGTCCTGGAATCCTGCGAGCCACTAAACAGATGTACCACAAGAATGCAATTAACAAGGTCATATCAATTTAATTCGATATCGACGAGTCCTGATGAATGTGTATACTGAGTATACTGTGTAAGACCAAAGCTTGACTGAAAAATCATTATCACCATAACGTCATAGTTTCATAGGAATCAGCAACAATAAGGTGAATGAACCACATTCTACTACAATTGTGTCAAGTTCAGCAACATGTAAAATTATAGGTATGTACCGTATTGCCCAAAGCTGTTGTGAAATTAAAAAGAAGAGAGTCACTATATGAGCTTCAAATTGTTACTTTTGTAACATCAGCCACAACATGCCTATAAAGCTGTTGTTGTCCATGTATTAAACCAGGTAGCATCATAAAATGAAACATCTAATCAACCTGAAAAAAAAATCTACAAGAAGTACGAATTAAAAATGTGAGCCTCCTGTATGCATGTCTGCACAAATTTCCCAGATGGTCCAAGTTAACTCGCTTTATATGGCTCTATGACTTCGAAGTGGTTTTGTGTTACAAATCGTGCCCGCATTTATTGAACATTAAAATTAGGAATGTACGAATTGCTGTTTTGAAATTGGGCAGTTCGACATCGGCAACAACCGGAGGGAAAACGACCTTTAAAATACAAACTAAAGTCTATAAACCACCACAAATAAATATTCAGCTGCTAATTTTAATAGTAATAACGTTAAACCTCCCAGCAATTACCACCGATCAAAGCAAAATCAAAGTTTCGTAGGGTCTGTAGTGCAATGCAATGTACGGATTAGATATAAAACCGAAAGAGAAGAAGGAAAGGTCGGGGGGTAAAAACGAAGGGTAGTGTGTTTGTAATCAAACCTGCCCAGGGTAAGACGTATGCGAACGTGTTGAAAAGGAAACCGAAATCAGACAAATTAGGAAAACAGCTGATGAGGGAGTCCTGCTAGCATTGGGTCGTTGCAAAGATCCGACCAAGCTGCAAACAATCATACGTGCAGCAGTAGGTCAGGGCGGCGAGGTCTGAGGATTGCTACCTCGTCTGAAGATAGAGGTGCTGAGCCTGGACAGTCTCACTACGATCGAGGTGGTTAGGTTGGCAGTCAGACGCGACTCGGAAGAGGAGCCTCCGGGAGACATTAAAGTATCCCTTTTTATGTTTGGTAGGCGCAAGCAAAAAAAAGCTGTCGTTGAACTTAACGAACGGGAAGGATGGAAATAGGTTGGGTTTTCGGTAGAGTAAGGAGGAGATTGGAAGTTGTAACATGCTTCAGATGCCTTGGATATGGGCACATTAGAGGAAATTTCAAGGGCTCAGATCATAGCAGTAGTTGCTGGAATTGCGGCAAAGTGCTTACGAGACCTTTAACAAGACTCTGCAGGTTAAGCAGAGAGACTACTGAGGTTGAAAGTCCTTCAAGGCACTATTAACGGATGCAAAGCTGCAGATGAAGTTTTAACGCAACTAGTGTATGAAAAAGAAGCTCAAATAGTAGTTATTAGTAAGCAATACCGGGACAGGAATCCAAGTAACTGGTTTTCAGCCCACCTTCGCATAGACGATCATGGGGCAGTTAACGGCTATGTTTGGGTTAGAAAACGAGGCTCTACCGTCTTTAGCGTATACCTATCACCAAATGACACAATCGCAAACATCAGTTTTAAGCTTAATGAGCTTAGAGAGATAGCTTAAATTGGAGATATAGTGGTAGCCGGTGACTTTAATGCGCACCATAATTTCATCACGTTTCAGTAAGAGTCATTAAAGTAAAGTCACTAGTAAAACTTGTTGTTGGCAAGATATCTACCGCGACGTAGATGTCGACCCTTGGGCAAATGGGTACCACGAACTTATGCAGCTCGATGGATGCAATTGTGATGAAAAACATCGTGAACATGCTTTTCCCAACACATCCCTGGAGGTCTGAAGATGATATCCCAGTGCAGGTCGTTATTGTCCGTGAATTCATAGAGAAAGAACTGAGCAGTGCGGTAGCATCCCTAAAAAATAAGAAAGCCCCGGACCAGATGGAATTCCCGTCGAAGTATTGAAACAGGTGGTTGGTGGTTGCCCATAGATACTGCTCACTCTATACAACAACTGCCTGGTAGCGGGTCCCATCACGTTGGCAGGTGGCCCAATTCATGTTGTTTGAAAAGGGCAAAGGAGGGTACCCAGACTTTTCGTCGACATATAGGCCTATTTGTAAGATTGAAACGATGGGCTAGTTTTTGAAAAACTGCTTAAACTTCGGTTGGATTCAGCCATTCAAATGGCGGGTGGACTCTCTCCAAGGCAGCATGGCTTTTGGAAAGGTCACTCAACCATCAATGCCATTATTGAAGTAATCAACGCAGTGGAAAGAGCGGAGAGAGCAAACCATCAGGCAATACCATTGGTGTTTCTCGTTACTCTCGACGTTAAGAATGAATTCAACGCAGCGAGATGGGAGGACATACTATAGGCGCTTCGGCTGTTTTTTTATATCCCAAGTTACCTATTGATTGTGATGCATGACTACCTGAAAGACATAAGATTATTGTACGAGACTACAAATGGAGGTTAAAGGAAAAAGATCACAGCTGAAATAGCATAGTGTTCGATTCTCGGTTCAGCTCTGTGGAATGTCCTGTATCCTGTATGATGTATCCTTGGTGGGTTATGCGGGTGACATAGCCATGGTTATTTTGGCCCGTGAAACCGAGTTGGCCCAATTTAGGCTCAACCAGGCGATGAGGAGGATACAGACTTGGATAGATGATCATGAATTGAAATTGGCCATCACTAAAACAAAAATAATATTGCTTACCAAGAGTAGGATACCTACAATTATCTCCAGGGGAATGGGAACAGAGGTGAGTCCTACAAACAGGGTGGATATATATCTTGGCGTCATATTGGACATTCGTCTAAGCTACGGAGAGCACATTCGAAGTACCTGTTAGCGGGCTGTGGGGGTTACCGGGTCATTGAACAGGCTGGATTGCTACCATGGTAAGACCTCGTTCTAGCAGCAAACGAAGAGTCTTTATGTCAGTTATACAGTCGAATATTGTATTTGGTGCTGAGATTTAGGCTGGCGCCATGACCCATCAAAAGTATCGAATACGAAAGTTGGCGACTCAGAGAAAAGGAGCACTGAGGTCGGCGTGCATCTATAGGACGGTATCTGATGTGGCCGCTTTAGCAGTGGCCGGAGTAATACCGATCGACTTGCTGGCATTGGGGTGTCGTAGGATTTACTTGAGGAGTGCGGACGTTGGGGGAAGGAGAATGCAACCAGAGCTCGGAACGGAACTATGGATATATGGCAGCGAAGGTGAGAGACGACGGATAAGGGCCGATGGGTGGTCAGATGGATCAGCACCCTTTGCTCTTGGATTGATCACGCCTATGGAGGTAAATTTCTTTATCTGCCAATTCCTGATGAGACATGGGTACTTCAGGGCATATCTTCACAGGAAGGGAAGGTGTTGTCCCCTCAATGTTTGTACTGCCCAGTACAAACCTTGAAGAGCGGGATGATGTACATCACATCGAGTGTAATAGATTCGTGATAGAGCGAAAATGGCTCATTTCAGCAGTGGGAGAAATAACGTCGGACACAATAGTGGAGATAATGCTTCGATCGGAAGTATCATAGAGCATGACATCACGCAATGTAGAGTCAGTTTTACGACGGAAGAAGGTGTGCTGCTTAATGGACACATAGGAGCGGAAAAAATGAAATAAGGTGTATTAGAAAGATGGGCCAGACCAAAGTTATGCAAAAGTGGTTCCGGTCTGGGTCTTCACGTGGCTGGGAGTTGATTTTTTAGTTATTCAAGTTTCATACTGTCGGGTGGAGGGCAATCCATTCTTCGCTTTTTGAAGGTTTTTTCATCTACTCAAACTTCTCAACCTGTTTTCATCCATCCTCGATTTGCCTGGATACGGCGTAAATTAGGACGTTAAATTAAACGCGAAAGAAGTAGGAAAGCTTAGGTTCCAAAAAAAAATTGCATGGATTAAAACACAGAAAAAAAGAAAGAAGTAGAACAAAAACCTTATCAAAGATCAAAACCGAAATTGTTTGCTTATTTGATTTTTTACAACCCCACATTATTATTCAACAGATACATTAAACAACAATTAGCGAAATACTTGTGTCAAACTTTACATTTGGCTATAGTTCAGGTCCTTATACCAACCGGTTTGTTGCCAAAAAATGCCCTAGCTAACAATAATTAAAATGTTTTTTGTAATTATCACTTTTTTATATTCCTCCAATCACAATTTGAAGCTAAGAGTGACAGAGTGGGTGGGGTTGGTCGTAAAAAAACCACTATAGCCACATTTACATAAAATTACACGAACAATATCAAAAGTTAAATTTACATTTAAATGGAATAAAAATAATTAAATAGAATTAATTGATTAAAAATAATTATATTAAAATATTTAAATTCATTTAAAAATTCATAAATTTTTAATTTTTTTCATATTTTTTTTTCGAAATTAAATGGAGTGTTAGTTGAAAAATTGTTTCAGCTGTTTTTCGAAAATCATAATAAAATAAATTATTAAATTTAATATTTTTAGTGTTGAGAGATTAATGTGGTACATAATTATTTATGATGCACATATACAGAGTACCCTAGATAACCCTAGTTATGATAGTAATAATTTTTTTATTTTAATTTTTTTTACCATAAATCAATATTTTGGATTACATTGGGTTTTGCCACACCCTGCAGCTGTACTGGAATGAGGACAGATAAACCTTTTCATAATTGAAACAAATGAAACATCTCAAATTTTTCTTGTATTCAAGGAAAACTATCCTGCCTATAATTACCGCGTTGTGAACAATCTCCTTTCTTAATCTTCTTAAAGACTTTCCATGCATCGGGAATTACTTCGCTTTGCCATACTAATTGACTCCAGGAGGACAATTTTATTTTAGTTTATTTTCATCGTAAGAGGAATATAGTGTTCCAATGCAAAGAGGAGTTAAAGGAAATAACAATGGAGCACTTAATAAATTTTTTAACACGTGGTTGATTTACCTGTTACTTCAAAACCTAGATGATAAATCAAAAACAGCCTGAGCAGAGTGTTCAGCAGATCTCTGAGTTTCTTAAATTCTTGTGTCGGTGAATCGATACACTAAAATCGATCGTGTTAACTACCAAGAGATTCGTTCCCAAATCAGTAGCTAAAGGCCATGTTGCTTGTAAAGATAAACCGATTAAAAGTAGTCGACATACTTCAGCTGAACCAACCGTATTGCAATGCACAGTGTGTCAAAAAGAAGAATTACCTCCGCCAACAGAAAGTCATTTTTCTTACCGCACCACGGCGTACTGAAAACTAGGATCGGCACCACTAAAATGCAGGTATAGTATTTGATAGTTCTTGTAAATCCACCTCGGGAGTTTTCTTAAATGATTGTTTGTTACTCCTTCTGTTTAGAGAGTAAAAAATTGCATTTTCTGCCGATGTGAAGAAAATGTATCTTTAAGTCGCGGTTTTTCCCGAAGACACAAGATACCAAAGAATCGTTTGGTGATCTGATGCAGCTCAGCCTATGCGTCACTTTAAATTGGAAACAATCACCTACGTATCAGCATCGGCATCATTTCTGGTGACAAGAGCCTCAAAGAAAATTGCAGAAGACCATATAACAGTAGAACCGCACATCTATTGCACGAGATTCCTAGTAAAATTCAAGAGAGCAACAAAAAAAAGATACAGGACAATAATTTGCAACCCGTAGACTCATTTAAAGTATTAGGAATTAATTGGAATCCCAGAACTGACCACTTTAGTTTTATCGTGCAAACTCCCGATTTCACTAAGTTCACTAAGAGAACTGTGCTATCTGAAACTAGTAGATTATTTGATCCCATGGGATGGCTAGCACAAGTGGTCATAGCTTTCAAAATATTTCCCCAAATGCAATGGGGCGAGAATCTTGAGTGGAATGACCCATTTTTACCAGACAAACACGTTATTTGGCACAATCTAAGAAGTGATTTGAAAACAATTAACAATATTTCCATTCCTAGATTTGCAAACATAACCGAACATATCCAAATTGATGTTCATGATTTCTGCGATGCCAGCCAATTATCTTTTGCATCACTTGTATATTTTCGAGTCATTGATTCAAATGATAAAATACTCATCAATCGTATGTCTGCTAAAACAAAAGTGGAACCTTTTAAACAACAAACACTTCCACGCTTGTAATAAAGAAGTCAAATAGAAAAATCAATGAAATTTATGCATGGTCTGGCTCCCAAATTGTGCTCGACTGGTTTGGAAATTACCCAAGAAGCAGGAGTACTTTTGTGGGAAATCGAACTTCCAAAATTCTCGACACGTTATTCCAACACAATAGGAGGTTGACAATCTAGCCGACTGTACTTCTCGTGTGCTTTCTCCTTGCAAGCTTAAATCACACGCGCTTTGGTGGAATGGCCTAACGTGGTTTGTGAAAGATCAAGAATTTTAGCCAACTCAGCTAAGAGATTATTGAAATGACCACGAAACATCAAATAAATCAAAGAATCAGTAAAACCAGTAGTTTAAAGTCATTGGATCCATTTTTAGGTGATTTTGGTCTACTTCGAGTTAGATGAATGGTTCAAAACAGCACGGCTCCATATTCCACAAAGTTTCCCATAATTATCCATCGATGGTCGATGATTACGTTACTAGTCCTTCGTGATATTCGTTTAGATAATAAGCACGCAGGCCCATTACTGCTTTTGTCTATTTCGCGACTAGAGTTTTGGGTTCCAACGGGTAAAAAAGGCCAAATAAGTAGTTAGAAAATACGTCATATGCACCAAATTCAGAACTGATCTACAATAGCAAATAATGATCAATCTACCAAGTCTACAAGTCGAACTCATACGACCTTTCTTCAAAACAGGCCAAGATTATGCAGGTCCCATTTCCATTCACCTTGCCAAAGGACGTGGGCAAAAAACATATAAGGCTTGCATATGCCTATATTATTATATTATTATATTATTATATTATTATATTATTATATTATTATATTATTATATTATTATATTATTATATTATTATATTATTATATTATTATATTATTATATTATTATATTATTATATTATTATATTATTATATTATTATATTATTATATTATTATATTATTATATTATTATATTATTATATTATTATAATATTATATTATTATATTATTATAATAATATAATAATATAATAATATAATAATATAATAATATAATAATATAATAATATAATAATATAATAATATAATAATATAATAATATAATAATATAATAATATAATAATATAATAATATAATAATATAATAATATAATAATATAATAATATAATAATATAATAATATAATAATATAATAATATAATAATATAATAATATAATAATATAATAATATAATAATATAATAATATAATAATATAATAATATAATAATATAATAATATAATAATATAATAATATAATAATATAATAATATAATAATATAATAATATAATAATATAATAATATAATAATATAATAATATAATAATATAATAATATAATAATATAATAATATAATAATATAATAATATAATAATATAATAATATAATAATATAATAATATAATAATATAATAATATAATAATATAATAATATAATAATATAATAATATAATAATATAATAATATAATAATATAATAATATAATAATATAATAATATAATAATATAATAATATAATAATATAATAATATAATAATATAATAATATAATAATATAATAATATAATAATATAATAATATAATAATATAATAATATAATAATATAATAATATAATAATATAATAATATAATAATATAATAATATAATAATATAATAATATAATAATATAATAATATAATAATATAATAATATAATAATATAATAATATAATAATATAATAATATAATAATATAATAATATAATAATATAATAATATAATAATATAATAATATAATAATATAATAATATAATAATATAATAATATAATAATATAATAATATAATAATATAATAATATAATAATATAATAATATAATAATATAATAATATAATAATATAATAATATAATAATATAATAATATAATAATATAATAATATAATAATATAATAATATAATAATATAATAATATAATAATATAATAATATAATAATATAATAATATAATAATATAATAATATAATAATATAATAATATAATAATATAATAATATAATAATATAATAATATAATAATATAATAATATAATAATATAATAATATAATAATATAATAATATAATAATATAATAATATAATAATATAATAATATAATAATATAATAATATAATAATATAATAATATAATAATATAATAATATAATAATATAATAATATAATAATATAATAATATAATAATATAATAATATAATAATATAATAATATAATAATATAATAATATAATAATATAATAATATAATAATATAATAATATAATAATATAATAATATAATAATATAATAATATAATAATATAATAATATAATAATATAATAATATAATAATATAATAATATAATAATATAATAATATAATAATATAATAATATAATAATATAATAATATAATAATATAATAATATAATAATATAATAATATAATAATATAATAATATAATAATATAATAATATAATAATATAATAATATAATAATATAATAATATAATAATATAATAATATAATAATATAATAATATAATAATATAATAATATAATAATATAATAATATAATAATATAATAATATAATAATATAATAATATAATAATATAATAATATAATAATATAATAATATAATAATATAATAATATAATAATATAATAATATAATAATATAATAATATAATAATATAATAATATAATAATATAATAATATAATAATATAATAATATAATAATATAATAATATAATAATATAATAATATAATAATATAATAATATAATAATATAATAATATAATAATATAATAATATAATAATATAATAATATAATAATATAATAATATAATAATATAATAATATAATAATATAATAATATAATAATATAATAATATAATAATATAATAATATAATAATATAATAATATAATAATATAATAATATAATAATATAATAATATAATAATATAATAATATAATAATATAATAATATAATAATATAATAATATAATAATATAATAATATAATAATATAATAATATAATAATATAATAATATAATAATATAATAATATAATAATATAATAATATAATAATATAATAATATAATAATATAATAATATAATAATATAATAATATAATAATATAATAATATAATAATATAATAATATAATAATATAATAATATAATAATATAATAATATAATAATATAATAATATAATAATATAATAATATAATAATATAATAATATAATAATATAATAATATAATAATATAATAATATAATAATATAATAATATAATAATATAATAATATAATAATATAATAATATAATAATATAATAATATAATAATATAATAATATAATAATATAATAATATAATAATATAATAATATAATAATATAATAATATAATAATATAATAATATAATAATATAATAATATAATAATATAATAATATAATAATATAATAATATAATAATATAATAATATAATAATATAATAATATAATAATATAATAATATAATAATATAATAATATAATAATATAATAATATAATAATATAATAATATAATAATATAATAATATAATAATATAATAATATAATAATATAATAATATAATAATATAATAATATAATAATATAATAATATAATAATATAATAATATAATAATATAATAATATAATAATATAATAATATAATAATATAATAATATAATAATATAATAATATAATAATATAATAATATAATAATATAATAATATAATAATATAATAATATAATAATATAATAATATAATAATATAATAATATAATAATATAATAATATAATAATATAATAATATAATAATATAATAATATAATAATATAATAATATAATAATATAATAATATAATAATATAATAATATAATAATATAATAATATAATAATATAATAATATAATAATATAATAATATAATAATATAATAATATAATAATATAATAATATAATAATATAATAATATAATAATATAATAATATAATAATATAATAATATAATAATATAATAATATAATAATATAATAATATAATAATATAATAATATAATAATATAATAATATAATAATATAATAATATAATAATATAATAATATAATAATATAATAATATAATAATATAATAATATAATAATATAATAATATAATAATATAATAATATAATAATATAATAATATAATAATATAATAATATAATAATATAATAATATAATAATATAATAATATAATAATATAATAATATAATAATATAATAATATAATAATATAATAATATAATAATATAATAATATAATAATATAATAATATAATAATATAATAATATAATAATATAATAATATAATAATATAATAATATAATAATATAATAATATAATAATATAATAATATAATAATATAATAATATAATAATATAATAATATAATAATATAATAATATAATAATATAATAATATAATAATATAATAATATAATAATATAATAATATAATAATATAATAATATAATAATATAATAATATAATAATATAATAATATAATAATATAATAATATAATAATATAATAATATAATAATATAATAATATAATAATATAATAATATAATAATATAATAATATAATAATATAATAATATAATAATATAATAATATAATAATATAATAATATAATAATATAATAATATAATAATATAATAATATAATAATATAATAATATAATAATATAATAATATAATAATATAATAATATAATAATATAATAATATAATAATATAATAATATAATAATATAATAATATAATAATATAATAATATAATAATATAATAATATAATAATATAATAATATAATAATATAATAATATAATAATATAATAATATAATAATATAATAATATAATAATATAATAATATAATAATATAATAATATAATAATATAATAATATAATAATATAATAATATAATAATATAATAATATAATAATATAATAATATAATAATATAATAATATAATAATATAATAATATAATAATATAATAATATAATAATATAATAATATAATAATATAATAATATAATAATATAATAATATAATAATATAATAATATAATAATATAATAATATAATAATATAATAATATAATAATATAATAATATAATAATATAATAATATAATAATATAATAATATAATAATATAATAATATAATAATATAATAATATAATAATATAATAATATAATAATATAATAATATAATAATATAATAATATAATAATATAATAATATAATAATATAATAATATAATAATATAATAATATAATAATATAATAATATAATAATATAATAATATAATAATATAATAATATAATAATATAATAATATAATAATATAATAATATAATAATATAATAATATAATAATATAATAATATAATAATATAATAATATAATAATATAATAATATAATAATATAATAATATAATAATATAATAATATAATAATATAATAATATAATAATATAATAATATAATAATATAATAATATAATAATATAATAATATAATAATATAATAATATAATAATATAATAATATAATAATATAATAATATAATAATATAATAATATAATAATATAATAATATAATAATATAATAATATAATAATATAATAATATAATAATATAATAATATAATAATATAATAATATAATAATATAATAATATAATAATATAATAATATAATAATATAATAATATAATAATATAATAATATAATAATATAATAATATAATAATATAATAATATAATAATATAATAATATAATAATATAATAATATAATAATATAATAATATAATAATATAATAATATAATAATATAATAATATAATAATATAATAATATAATAATATAATAATATAATAATATAATAATATAATAATATAATAATATAATAATATAATAATATAATAATATAATAATATAATAATATAATAATATAATAATATAATAATATAATAATATAATAATATAATAATATAATAATATAATAATATAATAATATAATAATATAATAATATAATAATATAATAATATAATAATATAATAATATAATAATATAATAATATAATAATATAATAATATAATAATATAATAATATAATAATATAATAATATAATAATATAATAATATAATAATATAATAATATAATAATATAATAATATAATAATATAATAATATAATAATATAATAATATAATAATATAATAATATAATAATATAATAATATAATAATATAATAATATAATAATATAATAATATAATAATATAATAATATAATAATATAATAATATAATAATATAATAATATAATAATATAATAATATAATAATATAATAATATAATAATATAATAATATAATAATATAATAATATAATAATATAATAATATAATAATATAATAATATAATAATATAATAATATAATAATATAATAATATAATAATATAATAATATAATAATATAATAATATAATAATATAATAATATAATAATATAATAATATAATAATATAATAATATAATAATATAATAATATAATAATATAATAATATAATAATATAATAATATAATAATATAATAATATAATAATATAATAATATAATAATATAATAATATAATAATATAATAATATAATAATATAATAATATAATAATATAATAATATAATAATATAATAATATAATAATATAATAATATAATAATATAATAATATAATAATATAATAATATAATAATATAATAATATAATAATATAATAATATAATAATATAATAATATAATAATATAATAATATAATAATATAATAATATAATAATATAATAATATAATAATATAATAATATAATAATATAATAATATAATAATATAATAATATAATAATATAATAATATAATAATATAATAATATAATAATATAATAATATAATAATATAATAATATAATAATATAATAATATAATAATATAATAATATAATAATATAATAATATAATAATATAATAATATAATAATATAATAATATAATAATATAATAATATAATAATATAATAATATAATAATATAATAATATAATAATATAATAATATAATAATATAATAATATAATAATATAATAATATAATAATATAATAATATAATAATATAATAATATAATAATATAATAATATAATAATATAATAATATAATAATATAATAATATAATAATATAATAATATAATAATATAATAATATAATAATATAATAATATAATAATATAATAATATAATAATATAATAATATAATAATATAATAATATAATAATATAATAATATAATAATATAATAATATAATAATATAATAATATAATAATATAATAATATAATAATATAATAATATAATAATATAATAATATAATAATATAATAATATAATAATATAATAATATAATAATATAATAATATAATAATATAATAATATAATAATATAATAATATAATAATATAATAATATAATAATATAATAATATAATAATATAATAATATAATAATATAATAATATAATAATATAATAATATAATAATATAATAATATAATAATATAATAATATAATAATATAATAATATAATAATATAATAATATAATAATATAATAATATAATAATATAATAATATAATAATATAATAATATAATAATATAATAATATAATAATATAATAATATAATAATATAATAATATAATAATATAATAATATAATAATATAATAATATAATAATATAATAATATAATAATATAATAATATAATAATATAATAATATAATAATATAATAATATAATAATATAATAATATAATAATATAATAATATAATAATATAATAATATAATAATATAATAATATAATAATATAATAATATAATAATATAATAATATAATAATATAATAATATAATAATATAATAATATAATAATATAATAATATAATAATATAATAATATAATAATATAATAATATAATAATATAATAATATAATAATATAATAATATAATAATATAATAATATAATAATATAATAATATAATAATATAATAATATAATAATATAATAATATAATAATATAATAATATAATAATATAATAATATAATAATATAATAATATAATAATATAATAATATAATAATATAATAATATAATAATATAATAATATAATAATATAATAATATAATAATATAATAATATAATAATATAATAATATAATAATATAATAATATAATAATATAATAATATAATAATATAATAATATAATAATATAATAATATAATAATATAATAATATAATAATATAATAATATAATAATATAATAATATAATAATATAATAATATAATAATATAATAATATAATAATATAATAATATAATAATATAATAATATAATAATATAATAATATAATAATATAATAATATAATAATATAATAATATAATAATATAATAATATAATAATATAATAATATAATAATATAATAATATAATAATATAATAATATAATAATATAATAATATAATAATATAATAATATAATAATATAATAATATAATAATATAATAATATAATAATATAATAATATAATAATATAATAATATAATAATATAATAATATAATAATATAATAATATAATAATATAATAATATAATAATATAATAATATAATAATATAATAATATAATAATATAATAATATAATAATATAATAATATAATAATATAATAATATAATAATATAATAATATAATAATATAATAATATAATAATATAATAATATAATAATATAATAATATAATAATATAATAATATAATAATATAATAATATAATAATATAATAATATAATAATATAATAATATAATAATATAATAATATAATAATATAATAATATAATAATATAATAATATAATAATATAATAATATAATAATATAATAATATAATAATATAATAATATAATAATATAATAATATAATAATATAATAATATAATAATATAATAATATAATAATATAATAATATAATAATATAATAATATAATAATATAATAATATAATAATATAATAATATAATAATATAATAATATAATAATATAATAATATAATAATATAATAATATAATAATATAATAATATAATAATATAATAATATAATAATATAATAATATAATAATATAATAATATAATAATATAATAATATAATAATATAATAATATAATAATATAATAATATAATAATATAATAATATAATAATATAATAATATAATAATATAATAATATAATAATATAATAATATAATAATATAATAATATAATAATATAATAATATAATAATATAATAATATAATAATATAATAATATAATAATATAATAATATAATAATATAATAATATAATAATATAATAATATAATAATATAATAATATAATAATATAATAATATAATAATATAATAATATAATAATATAATAATATAATAATATAATAATATAATAATATAATAATATAATAATATAATAATATAATAATATAATAATATAATAATATAATAATATTACTGTGTTTATATAATAATATAATAAAAAAAAAAATTCCTGGAAGAATACAAAATATCAGGTTTCCGTTTAATATAATGCAGCTCTGCATCTGCAGATAGTTTGTTACTATATCCTATTGATCAAGGCTATCAAGAGCTTTTGTAGAGCACATGCATATAACTTTTTATCAGGCTGGCTTACAAATACGGCAAAACGAAAACATTGGATCATCAAAGTTAGATTAGTAATTTGACAAACGTCACTCAGCTGAGTTGCAATTAAGTCAACTCAAAGAAGTAGAAGTTTTCAGTATACCTCTTAAATTAATAGTTTTATGTTGGACCAATATGCTGACTTGAGCTACGTGCTATTTATAGCCACGGGTTGCTGAGTATTGTTTTTAATGAATCATGAAAGTGCACTCGATTGCATAAGTGGCCAGATATCAATATTAAATATCTAATTTACAACATTATGTCATGTAACCTCCTAAATTTCGGAAAACTGAATCCCTGAAGTAAAAACTATGTGGCACAAAAAACCAATTTTCTTAACATTATCTTCTTGTTGTTCCAATTGTGTACTTTAAATGTAGATTTTTACCAAAAAAATTTCCAACCAGGATTTTATTTTCTATTTATTTCGTTTTTAGAATTTTAATGTTGTGCAAAATCGGAATGATGACACTACCACGATCACATAAACACAAATACACACACACACACACACACACAAATAACTACAAACTTCTATTTTATTATTTTGATTTTATTACGTTTTTGGAAAATTATCTTGTTTATTTGATGGTGGAAAAGTGTTTATTGCATTAAAATTACTATTTTTTGCCATATTCTTCTTCTTCTTCTTTTACATTCATCTTCATTTTTTTTTATTACAATTTGATGTGGAAATAATGTACCAACGTAAAAATGTTTCATAAAAAAATAAAATTTCCACAACATAATAATGAAAGTATTTTTTTCGGCAGACTGTACATTATACTTGTATATAGTGTTGTATCGTTATATTATGGAGGTGATACTGAAATTTAATTTGCCAACTGCAATGCACTGTTTACGATGAACATTCATAGCATAGATAATGTGATGCTGGTGCCTCGTATATAAACTTTAAATCAATTTGAAATGTCATTTAGAAAACATGAAATAAAATTTAATATTTATTGAGCTGCAAGTTGTTTTGTATTTTATATGGATATTGTGCTTCAATGTTGCACACGACAAATCGTTCATTGGCAACACTAGTATACAATCTTATTCGAAGTTTTAATGGAAAATTTATTCGAGTTTGGGAAAGTATTCCTAGCCCTAGGAGCTAATTCTGCTTGTCTTGATCATATCAGGTACTTATCATATGAAGTGAAACTGATCAGAAACTAAACAAATTTGATAGAAACTTTAGATCAAACTCACTCAATTTTATCTCTAAAATGTTTTTGTCTCTGAAACTGGGTGATAAATTCCGAAATATAATTTAAGGCGAAATACAATGTCACTCGCTATGTGAAGCGAATAGGGAGGGGTCAATGAAGTTTCCATCGAATAGGGCTATACTGACTCTACGATCATCGCAAAAATTGGAAACCTTGGTTGCAAATGGAATATCAATGATTTTAAATAAACTATAACGACCATATTGAAATTAAGTTGCTTCGAGAGACTACCCGTCGGGTTCTGTATCAAAAAGAATCCCACCATCCAAGCTTGAAGATACTAAATTATGGGGGAATGGATTACACTTGTCGCATCTTAAATATAGCTTCTAGCCCGCTCTAGTAAATCACCTGAACATCAAAATTGACTTCCCATCAAATGGGCATCAAAAATTCTAAATATTGATTTCTAGACTGATGAAGGTATATTGGAAGATGCATGGTTTGTTTCAGACAAAAATTAGCTACTGTCAGTCAACGTATAGGGAGTTTAACAAATCCAAAGTTCTCGAGTGAAAGACCATTAGTCACAACTGGCGTTGACCTTGCAGGTTCTATCAATCTTATAGCAGACCTCGGGGATAAATTACGGGGAGATCTAATGGAGTATAAATGGAAATAAAATTATATACCATACTTTTATATGTTTCGCACTAAAGGCATTGAGCGTGCAAATTTCATCGAACTAAGTAAATCTCGACGGAGTAGCTATAGCAAAATATACAGCAACGAGTGACAGGATTTATTCATTATGAATAATGAGTTATTCATTATTCGTTAATTTTGCTCATTTGTCCAAATCTATTTTTAAAAATAGAAAAAACTTAGTAAAAAATAAACAAAGAAAAAAATGCCACCCTGTGTATTAGTGGTGCACTTAGGAGCACTTCTACTTAAGCACTGGAGATTCTCTTTCAATTATCCCTCTTGACATTTTAGCTAAACAGATGGCTGCTTGTACAGCTGCCAGGCTCATATCAATTTCCCTGTGACCCTGCAATACTAAGGGAAACTCGTCTATTCTAAATAATAGAAGAATTCCCAAATCAATCGACTATACCATCCCGTAATCCTACCTCGAGGCTAAATTTATAACTTATATTCCCTCCAAAGAGGGCTGGGCAAGTGAAGCAGTTATGAAGCCCGATGCGATTCATTTTTTTTACGGATTAATTTTTTCTGTGGGGTTTTCTGCAAGGAATTAAATCTAAACCTCACTTTTTGCCTTCCTGATCACTGCAGTGTTTTTAAGGCAGAGCTCATTACAATTAAGAAAGCCATAGATTGGATGAAATATAATGTAATATCTGTAAAATATATTGGCTTTTTTACGGACAGTCAGGCTGCAATTAAGGTCCTACAATCAGGCTGTTTCACGTCAAAAGTAGCCGGAACTGTCTCTTATCTCTTAACGAGATGGTTGAACAATTCAACATCCATATTACGTGGGTGCCAGTGCATTTCAACATAACGGGGAATATTAAAACCGTTAGACTCGCTAGACTAGGTACCTCCTGTAGCATATCACCTAGTAAGACTGATATTGGGGTACCATTTTCTACGTGTAAGCTACTTCTTAAGAAAGAAGCATTAAAAATCACAAATGAAAGGTGGTCAAAGCATAACTCATGCGTTATTACGCGGCAGATTTGGCCTATACTCGACTTAGTCAGGTCTAACCAACTAATACCTGTAAAGAGTTATAGTATTGGTAAAATTGTGGGTGTCATCACTAGACACTGTCTCATTGGTAAGCATGCAAGTAGACTTGGTGTTCTCTCTCATAATTACTGTCGTGGTTACATGGATAAGGCTCTGTACAGTCTTAGTTTATAGGAGCTCGTATCCTGTGTGATCTCACAGACCTCAGCAGAGTAAGTGTTAGGGATATTTATGGCCTCGTCAGGAGCTCGAATTGGTTTCAGTAGTGAGAGGTGGAGAAGAAAAATTGCTGTGGTAGGGTTACCGACCTTTTTTGTGTCTATACCACGTCCCTGAATGACGGCCACCTAAACTTTACCTAACCTAGAAAAAAATAAGTAGAAAATAGTAAAAATTCGTTTGTGCAAGATTCAATTTCGCAAGAAAATGTGAAAAAGCAAAACGGGAAAGAATTGGAGTGGTTGCAAGATTGTAAAATAAGATGGAGCAGTATTATTTTTAAGGAGGGAAAATTTTTGGAATTTTTGGAATACCATTCGAGAAAGTCTTTATTTATTAAATACAGCGCATTTGATGGTCGATGTTAATATCTAGATGATACAAAGTGTAAAGGACATATTGCTCCGGTTATACAAAGCTGTCGAGGTACTAGATAGGATCGATGTCACTATTTTGACCACGGAAGGCATAATACTGTTTTCATGTGAAAAATTACAGAGTTTAAAAAAGTCGGAACTAAGTTTCAAGTTTATGGATGCTTTCACTTCATGATTAAATTTACGGCGAAATAAAAATTAGATTTCTAATAACGTTGTTTTGCAAAACCCCACCCATTTTAAACAAAAGCGTTTAAAAGTTATACACGTCATCAGACATCACAGATAAGGGTCGGAATTAAAATTTCCTTCAATTTGCTCCACAATTCTTCAAAATTTAAATTGCTATCTCGATTATATGCGTTTAAAAGTACAAAAGTTGATGAAGTTGTTTATGTACTTAGCTTCTGATAGTAACAAACTGTTGAACTCATTTAGTTCATTTTTAGTTTTTTGAAGTTTGAGTTGCATTATTCGAGCAAATTATGGAGATCTCGTAGACTGATCAATATTTTTAAGCAATATAGAAAATAATCTCATCATAGGTTTTAGACAATTTTGATGCTTATTGTCTTTTTACTCAGGCAGTCAAAGGAGGCCATGAATATTTTTGTTGCTGTAACTTTTTGAAGTGTTTTGATCCAGCTTAAAATTATTGTGGAATCCAACTACAAACAAGTAAACGGTATTAAATCCAAACTTCGCGCTAAAATTAGTCAGCTTAACTGTTCAAATAAAAGTACTTCCAACTCTAATTTAGATTTTTGAAATTTAACGAGGCTCTTTCATTCTTAATAAAAATTGGCAACTGTATTGCTTTTTCCACTTACGTGACGGATGTCCATCGCAAACCACGCAATGTATTCCAAATTTCTAGGGTTTTTCGAGGGCTTCTTTCAGATTTACAGTTTATAGTGTAAATTAAATTGTATGGTCTGTATAAACTATTATCGACCTATCTTTAATGAAATATTTAAAATGTTCGATCGCAGGTAAACCAACAGTTATTTTGCTGGTTTTGTCATTTCGCATTCTTGAATTATCTATCAAGATAAAATGAAAAACGTTAAGATAAAATAACTCCAAAATATTACACAACTATAAGACTTTACCCAACAAATTGTTTTTAAAGTTTTTTTTGGTTAAATTAAAGTTTTTAGGTATTATTATTAAATTGTATTCAATTAACATGGATATAAATAAAAAGTAATTGAAAATAACGTTTAAAACAAGAATTGCATGGTGTCCCAACATTAACGAAAGATTTGAATTTGCCGCCATTTGGCCAGTAAATTGTTGACAACTATGGAAAAAACAATTTGATGGCTGAACGTTTAGGGTTAGGTAAAATGGAGCGTTACTCGATACAACACCGTGTTTTCATTATTGAACAATATCTCAAAAATTATGAAAGTTTGGCAGCCACAGTTCAAAAATTTCATACAAAATATGGTCGGAATAGTATTTTAACTTCGTCAACTGTGAAAAGGTTAATTGAAAAATTTGGGGAAACTGGATTAGTTGGTTAAAACCCACAATCTAAAACAATCTAAAGACTAAAAACTGTGTTTTCTATTTATTTCAAATCTTGCGCTAATTTTGGGAGACCCTTTATATATGTTTGCCTAAGTTAAATCAATTATATTATTTGAAGGGAATTGTGGAGCAAGTATACTAGAACAGAAGTGGCAAGCTGTTACTACGCAGCTCAATGCAATTGGTGGTGCTCGAAAAATCCCAGAACAATGGAAACAATATGTGGTTGATGGTGTCCGAATGTGGTTGATGATGACTGTGAATCACAGGAGACGGGATTTAACAGACCCGTCAGTTTCGGTTTGATTAAAATATTATTGATGAAATTAAACAAAATAATTTTAATTTTCACAGACAATTGATACCTAGATGTCATAAATCAAACATCACCAGAAGCTGTAATATTAGAAAGAGAAACCGGAAAAAGTGAGCCATATCCCGAGGAATGGCTCACTCCAACGCAGCGTGAGACCCCCAGACTCATTAAGAGGCGCCGAATTGCGCCAACATCACTGAATAGGGTAGATAATAAATTGGAATCAAACATAAGCTGCGAAAAAGAAAAACTAAAATTAGAGATGGAAAAATTAGAGTAAGATAAATTACGATTGGCAATTGAAACTCGCAAAGCTCATTTCCATCAGATACTCATTTCCAAATAATTATGTAGACCTTCCATATTACCGTCTTAGACAACAGTTACTTCGTCATTTTCGTCAGGGCCGCACAAGAATTAATGATAATGCATGCTTTTTGTGGGAGAAAATCTAAATATTCTCTTTTCCCAAAATTCGAAAACGTCCTTTAATAGCAACATTAATGCGCGCCGAATCAAACCTCGATTGTGCGGAACACTCAAAAGACAAGAAATCGAAAGAGACAATTAAATAATTTGTAAATATTCACAAAGCAAGGATTTTGCTGAAAAGTATACCGGTCTGTTAAAAAACCGACAGATTCCTGTATCAAGTAAAATCAAAGCATTGGATCCCTTTATTGACGATGCGCAAATAATGAGAGTGGCTGGAAGACTTCAAAAATCTCTTTTGCCTTATAATTCAAAACATCCCATCATAATTTCACACAAGTCTCCTATTGCTGCTGCGATTACATATGATGTCCACAATCGATACCCACACCCAGGAATCAACTTATTAACGAGTTTGGTACGAGGAAAATTTTGGATTGTAAGAGGTAAAGATGTGACCAAAAGGGTGTTCAGACAATGTACAAAATGCGCACGACAAAACCCCACTATAGCGCGACAAATAATGGGCCAGTTAGCTGAATAGCGAGTTCGTTACACATTTCCTTTCGGCACAGTTGGCCTTGATTTCTGCAGGCCTATAGAAATACATCTGATTCGTTGAAGAGGGTCAGTTCCAATAAAATCATACTTATGTGTGTTGGTTTGCTTCAGTGCTCACGCAATTCACCTTGAAATGTGCATGAACCTTAGCACTGAGTCATTTCTAGGTGCATTGAAAAGATTTATCAGTCGTCGAAGTCTTTGGCACACAATTTATTACGATAATGGCACCAATTTTGTTGGTACGAAGAATTTTCTGAGAGAATTATCTGAGTTCTTAGTTAAACAACACAATGATATATCTTCTAATTTATTAAAATAGAGTATAACTTGGCGTTTCATACCACCCGCAGCACCACATCTTTTGCATCTCACCTGCAAAGAACAGTAGGGGATACTGTACTTACGCTCGAGGAGCTGTCAATGTTAATAGTTCAAATTGAATGACTTCTCAACTCCCGGCCTATATGTTCTGCAAATACTGAGGAAATTGATTTTGTAACGCCAGCCCATTTTTTAATTGGTCGTCCAATGAACCAATTACCTGAAAGCATAACACAACACACACATTCCCTAAATACACGATGGGATATAGTTAAAGGATTGTATAACCAGTTTTGGAAACGTTGCAAGGTAGAATATTTGACATCACTTCAACGCTGACTGAAATGGACTGATGTCCAACCAAACTTAGAGCTAAATGATGACGTACTAGTGCACGATAAAAATTATATATAATTCATTCCATTTTGCGAACTCAAGCCTGAGAATTTAGATTAAAATATTAGATTAAATAATAAAAAGGGTTAATATAATATTAAGAAACGCCTTTCATTGGAGTCCGTTTATATTTACACATGTGTATCTCTCAAACTTAATCGAGTAATACGCAATCTTCTTAACTAGTATGAACTCTTGGATTTCATCTTGAATTTCTCGCATCATTTTAATAAATATATATTTTATCTTTGTTAGCTAAATTGTTTATTAATATCATTTATAAAAGAAATAAATTCAGATTCAAAAATAATCACATCCACAAAAAATTCTAATTTTGTTTAAGAAAATTGACGTTTTGACATTTCGGACATCTTGCTGAATTGCTGACAGTAATTTTATATTGAAAACAATTTTTTTTACAGAATATGATTAAGCGTTTCAAGCAAGATAAATTTAAGTGAAAACATTTGCGTGTGTCAAATTTATCAAGTTTACACATTACAATTTATCTTGTTTTTGACCTAGGGCCGCTTTAATCGAAAAATTCTAAAGAAAATGTTAGTCAGTCGGCAAAACATGACCGAATTAACTATCATTTTTAATAATTTCCAAAAATGTATACCATTTTAAAATTTAATTTTGTTTTGTTTAAATTTATTTTTTCCTGTTTTGTTGGCAACATTTTAATATTATTGATATAGAACGCATTTAGAAAACTTCACTAAAAATCTAAAAATATCAAACATTAAAATGCCAAACAAAACATGTACTATATCTATACGTGCAATAATTCCACCTCCGAAAAGATCATCTGCTGTAGTGGGCCATGCAACAACGTAGTTCATGCGGGTTGCGTAGGAATAAATAATATTGCGTTTCCTATGTTTGCCACTTAAAATATTAAATGGTTGTGCGATGAATGCTCAGAGATATTAGATAAACTTTCGCATCAAATGTCCCTATCCAATGATGTCAAAAGCTTTATTATCTCTGGCCAAGGAGCTGAAAAAAAATATCGTGCTAAACCAAAAAGAAACTAGTCACGGATAATGAGGTGATTTCAACACCACCAAAAGTTAGTATTCAAATTGCCAATAACATCGAAGTCAATATAAGCAATATTATTATTGGATCGTGCTTTGAAGATTCCTTGAAATCAGTTCCCGTACGAAAATATATTCATGCATCAAGGTTTCAGAATTCTACAACTACCAATGCTGTAAAAATATTTACAAGATAAACTTCAGTTACCTCAAGAAAAAATTGACCGTCGCTTACTTGTTGCTGCGAATCAAGATGTCAGAAAACTCAACTTGATCTCGTTTAAAATCGGAATAAATCCTGCGTCCTTTGATAAGCTGTTGCATCCAGATGTTTGGCCTGTGGGGGTATTGATCCGTGAATTTGTGGATAGACCAAAAAACGTGAATGCAGCGGTGTTCAGTTAATAAAAGTAGACTAAAACTGATCAAAGATTTTTGTTAAAAACGTACTATCAAAATGTTAGAGGTCTCCGTTCAAAACCGAAAATATTTTTTTTACCTGTAATTGAAAACGATTTTAATGTTATTATATTAAATGAAACTTGACTTTCTACTGACGTTTTAAATGCGGAATTATTTGGATCTGATTATGTTGTTTTTAGGTACGATCGTATGGGTTCTCTTGGCGGTGGCGTCCTGATTGTGAACACTACTGATTGTGAAGTCGTTTGGGTCAAATTTAAAGTAGTCTCTCAACATTTTGCAGTTGGTGTTCATTATATTACTCCAACGTCTAATTTAAACCGTTACATAGAACATTGTAATATAATCACGAAAACCGTTGAAAGTTTGGATGATAATACTATTGTATTAGTTTTTGGAGACTTTAATTTACCCCATCTGACTTGGTCACCACATTTAAATGGTATGTTACCCAGTAACTCGTTTTCTATTATCGAATATCATTTTATTGATACCATGTCGTCATTAGATTTAACGCAAATTAATAATGTTTTTAACTCTCGGGCGCGCTTACTCGATTTAATTTATGTGTCAAGTAACTTTTTTGAGCTTCAGGATCATCTTGATGAAAGTCAATATTTAGTGACAAATCTATTTTGATAACTTTAAATTTGGATAATACTGTTAAACAGTCTTTTTATGACTATTCAAAGGGTAACTTTGAAGATTTAAATTCGTTTTTTAAGTCAATTAATTGGATTGAGTTGTTTGACTTTTGCGATCTAGATAGTACCGTAAAACGATCCTACGAGATTGTTTTTATTGGTGTTGACAAGTTTATGCCGGTTAGATTTAGCCACAGGTTTAATAAACATGGGTGGTTTGATAAGGAGTTGCGTTCAGCCAAGAATAAAATGGATCGGTTACAGGAAAAGTTTAAGAATCATGTTAACTCGCTAGATTATCTATCATTCCAAAAAATACGACGTGAATTTAGAAAAATGAATCGTAGTAAATTTCGTCGGTATATAACTGGGGTTGAGGGTAATATCAAGGCTAATCCAAAATGTTTCTGGTCCTTCATTAATTCTAAAAGAGGAACTGTTGGATATCAACGGACATTAAAATTTGGTGCCAAGGAGTCTGAATGTGCTGTGGATATTTTTTTTCATCGAATTTTTTATTATCAGCTAATCCCTACATTTACGAGCAGACCAATTGCTCAACTGTTGGAAATTTGGGTTCGATTACTTTAGATGCGGAATTTATTTTTAAATATATCTCCAAGTTAAAACCAAATCATAATTCTGTCCTTAACTTAGTGCCTGAGGTTTTATTATGTGAATGTGCTCATTCATTAACTTTACCTTTGGCATTGATATACAATAGATCACTGTCTATTGGGTATTTTTAAAACTGGTAATCGAACTTTAATTGAGAATTATGGACCTTTTCAATATTATCCACTATTCCAAAGGTTTTTGAATGTATGGTTCGTGATTTATTGTTTGTTGAGTTTGGTAAGGTTATCATCCCACAACAGCATGGTTTTTTTTACAGGTAGATCAACTGCAACTAATCTCGTTATATTTATGCATTTGTGATAAATTCAATTGAAGATGGTTCGCAAGTTGAAGTGCTGTTTATTGACTTTAAGCGTTTGATAGAATCTCACATGAGATTATTGTATCTAAATTGCGGAAGGCCGGTGTTCACCAAACTTGCTGCTGTGGTTGAAATCTTACCTTTGTGATCGTAGACAATGTGTTAAGTTCAATGAATGTCTCTCGGGTGAATATGAAACAACAACTGGGGTTCCTCAGGGCAGTCACTTAGGTCCATTGCTACTTTTATTGTTTATCAATGATGTAGATACCTGCATGCTTTCACCTAAATTTATGTTGTATGCGGATGATATGACGATATTTATTAAAATTGATAACACAACTGACTGCGCACGTCTGCAGGACGGTTTGGGTAAGTTTTTTGTATGGTGTGAACTTATAAAATTGGAGCTAAATGTTGGAAAATGTCGAGTTATGAGCTTCCACAGAAAGAAATATCCAATTAGGTTTGCATATACATTCAACAAAATTATTATTGATCGAGTTACTGAGTTTAAGGACCTGGGGATCGTTCTCGATGATAGCCGTTAGTTTATCCAACACACTAAAAATATAATAAATAAAATGAATGTAATGATGGAATTTATGTTTAGAACTTGCAAATACTTTAAAGATGTGGTTACTTGTAAAACAGTTTATGCCACTTTAGTAAGATCACATGTTGAATACTTGTCAATTATATGGGATCCACAGTATGATATTAGAATTAACCGTCTAGAAAAAAATCAGCGCAGATTCACGAGTCGCTTAAATCGCTATGATTTATTAAAAAGTGGCATAGACTCAGTTCATTTGTTGTCTAATCTCGACTTATTGGTAAAAAACTTGAATATTAGAAATCGTTCTTTATTGCAGCCTCGATTTCATAGAACTAATTACGGTACGCATAACCCTTTGGATATTGCTATAAATAATTTTAATAATTTTTATAACGTTTTTGAATTCAATATTAGTAAACGCGAATTTAAAAAGCGAATTATTAACAGCCTACATATTCTGTGATTATTTTAATTTAAAGTTTTAATTAAATTAATTTTATTTTATAAAGTTTTTGTATGCTCCCGTTTTTTTAGTTTTTGATAAAGAGTCTATTGTTATATGCTATACAGAGCATTTGTTAATTTAAAATTTAAAAGTGTGGATAGTATTAGGGTTGACTTAAAAATGCAAGGCGTAAAAGTAACATTGGTCTGCTTTTATAGATTACATGCTTTTAGCAGTGATCTTTTTATCGAATAACTGAAAGCTTTTTTTTAATTCAACTTATGATAAAAACATTTTTATTCTGGGTGATTTTAACATAAATTTATTAAGTGATTCTAGAGTTAGCAGTAATTATTCCCTATTAATGGCCGTAAATGGTTTTAAATCTCTTGTAAGTGATATTACTAGACTTAACTCGTCAACATGTTTGGATCACGTTTTTGCGAGGCATAAAATAAATTTTAAATTATCTGCTAGTGTTTTTGTTGAAATAACTGACAACTCAACCATTTGCTTGAGTCTAAAGAGTTTGTTTAAGAATTAATAAAATTAATCAACCAATTAATGGCTTTAAAATAGATTATGATAAATTTAATGAGATTTTAAGAAATGAATCATGGGAAAAGGTTCTTACTTCAATAAATGTTGATAATGCTTTTGATTCATTTTTATTTACGGTACAATGCCACGTTAATACTTATAGGTTATAGGTTCAATTCGGTAACGGTCAAACTTTGAGACATTTATAATAATGACTCTAAGTTAGCTAACATTTTCAACGAGTTTTTTGCCACGATTTCAGTGAAACTAATTCAAAATAATATTGTAGTAGATAATTTAAGTAAATTTGAAAAAGAATCAATGATGTTTTCTAATCATTGTGAATTGAAAAATTTCGTGTTTACACCAATTACACCTTCGGAACTCTATAGAAATATTATAGTGGTTTAAAAAATTCAGGATCATGTGAGAAAATTTTAGTGTTGGAACCGCCACTTTTCCCTTTAATCTTAAAAAAGCTATAATAATTCCTTTGTATAAAAGCGGAGAAACCACTAATGTGTCCAATTTTCGTCCTATTTCGTTGTTACCAGTGTTCTCTAAAATGTTTGAAAGATTAATTAAAAATAGAATGCTAGATTTTTTACAAAATTTTTTAATAATGCTCAATTTGGTTTTAGAAAATGCTTAATTACGGAAGATGCTGTACTCAACTGTTTGTCCAATATTTATAATAGCTTAAACAATAAAAAAAATGTGGAGGTTTATTTATTGATATAACGAAAGCCTTTGACACAGTTAATCATTCTATTTTGCTAAGTAAGTTGTATCATGATGGTTTTAAGAGTATTGAGTTAAAATGGTTTAGCTCGTATTTGAAAACTAGAATGCAACGCGCTAAAATCAACAAATATTACAGTGATTATTTTGAAGTTTGAAATGGTGTACCACAATGCTCAGTTCTGGGTCCAATTTTGTTTATAGTTTACATTAACTCCATTTTCAACTTAGGACAAAATAATTCCGTCGACGCCGGACAATACACCAAATATTGAATCGCCCCATCATGATTCCGTTATAGATCGAGAGTATTTACCACCAGCTCCCGATTTTTTTGACCAATTATAGATTTTTCTAGTTACTCCAAAACAATAACTAAAAAGTGATCATAACATCCTAATAGTTGGAAACAGAATGTCAGAAAAGCCAAATACTAAAACGAAGCGGAAGAGTTTAAAGATTAATTTGGCATAACTCGTAGAAAACGAGAAGTTAGAGTCAGTCGCTCTCATATATATAGAGAGTTTTTGAGGTTAAATTCAAAATTGAAAGGTGAAGTTTTCAGAACTTTTAAAGAGCGGACACGGACTAAAAAGTTAAACTCCTTCTGCGAGAGTATACTTACTAAAAAAAGTATGTCAAGTGTTTTTTCACTAATCCCTTGGACAATAATAAAATTCGGATTCACTATTATTTTGATAATTTGGTTGATGATAAAACCAGATGAAGAAAGCGAATTTTCACAACATGTCCAAAATAAACTACGTGCTAAAGAAGAAATGGATTCAGATAAAACCAATTTGAATGAGGCAAACACTAGAGTTTTAGTCATCGATTTACAAAATGTTTTCGCATTGCCTAAAGTTAATTGCTTTAATTATAAACAAAAACTACAATGTGTTTTAACTTAACCGGATATTGCAAAGATAATAAAACCATATACTGCAGTATTTGGAATGAAACGACTCAAGAGGGAGGAGCCAATGAATTAGCTGGTGCATATGTAAAAAATTTACATGCAGTTAGTTGTTACTGATTTTCTGTAAACCAAAAAAATTATTATTTGGACCGATTCTTGGGTGGCACGGAATCGCAACTTTATTTTGTCACTATGTTTAATGAAATTTTTTAACGAAAGTCAATATATTTGTAATCTCTTATTAAGGTCTTTAGAATTTATTATCCAACAGAGCTTCATACTTATAATCATCATGACTTCGAAACTCCTTAAATTATTTGTGAAGCAAATTTTATAAAATTCAATAACATTTTGTACTTACCAAGATAGTTTTTGGTAAATTTCGAGATGGATTTCATTTTATTGTAAATTTTAAAGTTTTGGTATGTGGTAGAAACTATGAAATTTAGAAATCGATCTAGAAAATGTAAGTTTTGTTATATTTTCAATCTAATAGTATTTTTTTAAAATTATTTACACCTTTCGTTAAAATACTTTGGAAAGTTAGACCCTGATAGATGAGTATGAGAAATGGCTGATGATATGCAAGATGAATGTCATGTGTATGATATATGGCCTCAAACGCGATAATTTCTTTACTCATCGGGTCGTCTTCAACAAAGAAATTAGGGATTTAATGAAAATGGGCTGAAGCCAGAGAACCTTAGGTAACCTGCAATCAAAAAGTTTAACAGCTATGTGATATTAATTTCAGAACGCATGTGCTTCCGTGTACATCGCAAAATCACTTTTATTTCGCTACTAAATATTAAACATTGATGTGTTTGAATAGTTTACGTATGAGGGCAATGGCAAGAGTGCTATACAAATCTTGCTTAGACGAAGACATTAAGGGGGACCAAATAAATAATTTTTTTAAAATTAAAAATCCAATCAATATCATAAAAAGAGTAAACCTTTTATCGAGCAATATATTTTAAAAATAAAGCTGGAGAATCGTCAGCTATTAAAACAAATCGTTGGTGGCATTGTAATCCTAGTTAGAGAAGGGAAACAAATCAAACTCTACACTTTCCGAAAATATTGAAAATAAAAGCAAAGCTCATAAATCTTGCTAAGAAATCAACATCGGAAGGGAAAACCGGCTTATATCAATTTGGCCAGCAGGCCATAAACGTCCTTTACCGCGTCTCTAAAGTGACATTTTGAACCATTTGTTATAATTTGGTTAACAAACTTTTAGGTCGTTAGGAAGAAGAACGTTTTATCTAGGTGCAAAATGGAACTAGTTAATTTATATTTTTAGGGACCGCAATGTTGTAAGTATAACCTAGCCATCGCTTTACGACCGATGACAAAAAAAAATAACAAAACGGCAGAAAACAACGAAACTTACTTTTCTCTTGCGAAGAAATCTCTCCTATTAAAAACAACGACACTAAAAACTGAATTGGAGAATCAAGAATAATTTGAACGCTATAAAAAGGCTCTGAATGTGACTTAATAACGAGTCAACAGTCCCATTAAGAAACGTACAAAATTATACAAAAATCTACTTAAAAAAAGGCTAATAATTTAATATTAGAATAAATAAGCCTTATTCCGCCACTTTAACTAGTTCATAGAATTACGGATGAAATCGAAAATCACTTCGAGTTTGTATCTGTGGAGGCACATAATTATTAAATAATACTGATGGAATAAATTGGACCCTACCAATTTATTTCAAAATAAAGTTGGGGTTTTTGGTGAAAATAATTTACAACAGTCAAGATCGCCCAAACTTCCAAACGTTCAGTTGAATAAATTCAATGGATCTGAATTGAATTGGTTGGATAAAATAAAAGCTTGAGCACTATTGCAAAATTTAGCTATCTAGTTTTGTGGCTTAGGGATGGAAAATGGTATAAACTTGTTAACCCTTTTCCAATCATTTGGACGATTAAACGACTGAGCCAAAGTTACAATCATAAAGAGTCCTCCACTAGCAAAGCTTTTATCTTTCGGTGGATTTAGAAATATTATAAAAGAAAGATGCAAAAATTTTGAAGGTCTCCAGTTGATTCATACAAATTTGACAAGTCACAAAAAGGATCAATAGTGTAGCCCACTCATGTAATATCGATGCAAAACATCATATGTGCAGACATATTTTAAGAAATCGTGAATGGTGGTAAACTTAACATTATAGAAACTTCCAATTTATGATACTTTCGGTTATGATGGGTAAAACATGAGCTGATAGTTTTTGCATTTAAGTTCAATTGCATAATGATAAATAATCCTCTTTTCCGGATGCTTTGAAAGTACTTAAAAACGACATTTTTGTTGACGCCGTCTAAGCAGGGTCTAACGATTTCAAGCTGCGATAAAATTAAAGATTGATATTGTAGATCTGTTGAGCAAAGTCGGATTTGAATTATATAAAATCACATCTAGTCATCCAGAAGTGTCACTTTTGGTTAATTTTCATAATTAAAAATCGATTCCAGTTCTTGAAATGCAAAGAAATTTCGATATAAATGAACAACAATATATTAAAAGGTCGGTATTAACTGAAATTGCACAGTTGTTGAAACTATTAGGTCTCTGCGCACCTATTGTCTTCAAAGCCAAATATTGCATGCAAACTGTAGGTTGGTTGGGACATTATTTTACCTCCTCATCTTAATGATCACTGGAACAAGTTTAAACTTCAACTAATTTTAGGTAATGATACAAGTCGATCGAGCTTCACGAATTTTGAGACGCATCTGAAAAAAGGTACGGATTTCTAGTTTTCGGAACCCATCTTATCATTAAAACAGGTTCAAGTCTGTGAACGTGATTACTTCTTGCAGTTTCTTAAAAAACATTTAAACCAATTCTTTTATTAAGTAGAAACTCATGAACTTAACAGAAATCATGGCACCTCTCAGCAAAAAAAATTCCTCTAGCTCCGTTTTTTATGATGACCAAAACCATAATAACATGAACGTTACAAAGAACTAACCCTTTGAACTTATAAAGGGACCTGGAAAACAAATAATCAGCAGCGCGAGAAACCTACTGAAGAATCATTGTTAATGGGGATTATTCTGGAGAGCTAAATCCTACAACCTCCTTACAAAATGAGTTAACTACTCAGTCGAATATTAAAATAAAAAATCTCTATTTCAGTGCATTACAAAGTGCATTTAAAAATTTTGCCTACAAAGCCAAAGGGCTAAAATTATAATAATATCCTATATGCCAGTAATTTTTAGACGATCGATAGGGTTTTAAGCAAAATGTAGGAAATTCAGTAGACACTCAAGCTATTTAACAATATTTTGAATTTTTTTTTAAATTTTGTCAAATTTTAAATAAATTTTTGTATTTTCAAAAAAAAAAAAAAATTATTACTCAAAAGTTCAATATGTCAAAATTTTTCTTAAGGCTGTTCATCAAATTATTAAAAAAAAAATTAAGAATTTCAATTTTAAAAGGTTCAATATATTTATAAAAAACTGTTGAAAGTAGCAATCCTAAAACCACTTTTAGGTTTTACAAATCACCAAGCTATAACCTTCAAGCTTAACAGTTTTTTTTACTAACAAATCTAACTGAACTCTAGTTTAGGAAAACGATGTATTCCTGTTTAATTTTTCCAAAATCACTTCTAAATCAACTCGAAACTCGTTAGGTACAAAAAAAAAATTCACTCAAAATCTCACTCAAAAATATAATTATTTTTCTACTATCACTTTCAATATTCCTTCTTTTTTTTCAACTAAACAAAATAATAAACAGACGGATATTTTTTCAACCACTCAAAATATATCCAACTACTATCATATTTACATACACTAAGCAAGTATCATTTATGCAAAAATTGACCACAAAACAACTCGACATATAATACCCCTAAAACTCATTCAACAGTTGTAACATCAAAAAACAAATAAACCAAAACAAAAAAACGTCTAAAAAAAGGGAAAAACATTTCATCTCCATCTAATTCACCATATGTATAGTACACACAATGTGTACACATTTTCAAACACAATATTCCACTCGAGTGAAAAACGGATGGCAAACAATCAGCTTTTTGTTTCTTTTGTTTATTTAAAATAAATAGGAAAAACAAAAAAAAAAAAATCTGAAATGAAAATCCGACGGATTTTCTTTTAAATAACATACACATATACACACACACACAATCAAAAACAAGTGAAAAACCAAACATTGTCAACATTTATATGTTTACTTTGTCATTTTATATATGTTTGCTCATATCATCAACATCATCCTCTCAACATTTATAATATGTTGATATGCGATGATGGTTTTTAAAACAAAACAAAGAAAAAAAGTTTTCCATATGAATGGAAGAAAAACTCTTTTCACCAGAATGTTAAATTAAATAAAAAAAAAACTCCTTTTTTCGGGAAATCCGACGACATGTCACATGGTTTATTGTTGTGTAACATTTTAACAATAAAAAGGGGTAAAATAAAAAAAGAAAATTCATTTACCTTTCTGTTTCCTATTGTTTTCGGGACGATTTACGTTAATTAAATTTTTTGGTAGTCTATTAATTTTATCACACACACACACAAGCACATACACAAATTTATACACGTAAACACAGTTTTAAATTTTCATAAATGATTTCCACTAAACATAAACATTTTTTTTACACTAAAATAATTTAACACTTTTTATGGTATCGGTCGGAATACAACTTAAACACTTTATGTAAATTTATTTTAACTTTTTTTCACTCAATACAATAAAACACTTATAAAAAGGAATTTTTCACTCAAAATTAACACACAAATTATTTAATAAAATAAAAAAAAAAAAACACTCAAAACGAAATTTAATTTACGAACATAAACAATTTACGTATGAATAAATAAAATTTGCTGTTAAATTAAAATTTTGTATATAGAATAAAATTTTCACGAGATTTTCAGGTAAACTACCTTAACAGTATGGTGTCGTTACGATGACTGAAAACGAAAAAATCGGTTGGGAAAATTATTATTTTTTTGTTTTGTTTGGTAAACCATAACATGAATTTGTTTTTCGATGAAATCGAATGAAAAAAGTGAAACATGAATTTTCCCCAATTTTTTTGTTTTGTTTTTATGATTTTTCATGTGCTATACAGCGGAGTAAATGCGATAGAGAAAGCGAGAGAATTCGTTTTTTCGATGTTTTTATTTTTACTCTGCTGTGTATACGAACTACAGGCGTTGGGGAAAATCGAGCAACAACAAAACTCTATTTTCTATTTTCAGATTGTGTGAATGGAAAATACATTTTCCAAAATGTTCAACAGTTTTTTTTTCGATTATTTTGTATTTTGTACTTTGTTTCCACTTTGTTATAAATTTTTAATTAGATTTTCAGAGTTTTGTTATGTTTAATTTAAAAAAAAAAAAAAAAAAAAAAAAAATCGGGAAAAATCACTGTCTGCGTCGTCGAACACATATATTTTTTTTTTGTTCATGATATATGTATTATGTACACGTACATAATATAAATATGTACACACATATATAGTCTTTAATTGGAAAGGCGAGAAAATTACCGGGAAAATAAAAAGTAAATTTAATTAATTTTTTTTTTTTTTTTTTTTTGGTGTGAAAATAGTTTTTAACGATATGTTTTGTTGAATATTGTGTAAATGGTGTTACTGTTTGATTTTCATTAATTGAAAATTAGGGAAAATTAATTAGCGTGTCAAATGAACAACCAAATGATGGTTATGTTGATGATTTTAACATAATTATATAGTTAAATATTTGGCCAACGAAATATATGTAGAAGTTTTTTGAAATTTGATAATCTTAAATTTTTTTTTTTTTTGAGGCGATGATATTCGCCGTGATGATGGACTTGATAAATATTTTTTTCGAGTTGAATTTGTTGTTTTAACGCTATGTAAATATTATTTCTATACAAGTGTAAAAAAAATGGTTTTGTTTCGAAATTTATACGCAGAATTTCACAATGTATTAAAGTTCCTACTCTTAAGCATGCTAGACTCTTGCTACTTTGATATTAGAAAAAATCGTTAAACATGGTATGGCAGTCAAAATGGAAATTGAATATTTTTTTTGTTGATATAAAGGTTCACATTCATAACTGGAAATTTACTGATGGAAATTTCCCATCGTGTTTGAAAAATTAATTTTTCAAAAGCAATGAATGTTAACGGAGAAGTATTGGAGTATCCTTTATTTTTAAAAAGTATGCTGTATCAAATCATTTGTCAAAATCATCCAGCAAATGATCAACGGTGTCGAGATATTCTTGAAATAATTGACCGTTTTATCGCGAAACTAAAAGAATTGATCCTTGTAAAGTATACTGATGATTTTGTGGGTGAACCCCTTGTCTGATTTTTATGATCATATATTTTTGAATATGAACCAATATTTTACGGTATTCTTCCGTTGATGATTTAACAAAACATATTTTGATGCCACTTGCAGCGAGGCATACGTTAACAATAGTTCAAAGAATTGAAGAAATTTTCTCTGCTGAAATACCATCACAAATAAGTAAACCACATTTGAGAGAGATCCTGCTGCAATGTATGGTGCCATGTATGGCTGATGAAAAAGGCTCGAAGACATAGTCTTGTTTCCTGCAATTCATATATATAGCGCTAAAGTACAATGCACATATTAACATTGATACTTCTTAAAGGAATTTGACTGCGCAAATATTGTAACAACCACGAATGGAGAGCCAAAATTAACATACAATGAGATCACTCGTTTTATTAACTGTCATTAGTGAGTGCGTTAGAAGCATTTTGGCATTTGTATATAGTGTCATAAAACCTCCTATCCAGCTACCAAACTAGCAAAGGGGCTTTTTTCAAGTATGAAGTTGGAGTGAAGGATGACGAGCGATTTTATTTGAGAATTTTCTTTTTACATGAACAACCTCCTTCACATTTTTTCAAAAATGCAGCTGCAGCAAGCTCCACCTCTTACGTTTTAGAAAAATTGTTATGGGATTCAGAAAATATCGTAATCAATTATTTAGATTTATTGGCTTGCCAATACCAACAGGCCACACTCAAATGTCGATGATTAAACCTTTGACATTTTGGTAGAGGAACGCAATACTGATGATATATTAGCAAAATTCAATGTGGAACTATTTGATTCATTTAATTGAACCATCAGAGCAATTCACGATCCTCATTTAAGAACCCGATGTTTTTATCTCGACGTTCAGCTGGTCAAACGCTTCCAGTCGTTTCGAATGGCAAACGTACAGATATCATTGAATGTTTGATTAAATCAAGTGGACTTAGAAATTATTTTAAACCGCTAACTCATTTAACAAACATATGGAGTGAAGGTCAAAGTAAAGGATCAGCAGAATTGCCGCGGATAGCAAGAATATTTATAAAAAAAAGTATTGTTGGAGGTCCCACAGAAATGGTGTAAACTGAAAACTTGATTGAGTCAATTTTTGGCAATTTGCAGCAAATGTCAATGAAAGAACTTTCAAATCGAATCATTTGAATTCACAAATGCGCAATCATTTGGTATAAATAGAAAGATAATTGAATTGATTAATTGATACTCTCAAACCTATCATAACTCCGATTCTAATGTCAATGGAGATCCAAATGACTCTTTAATGTTAAATTTTTAAATGAGCAAACTCAATCCGGCATGCCACCTTATGTGCTGCCGCTTAAAAAAAGTGTCCCCATCATGTTAGTGAGACATTTAAAAAATACTTTGCAACGGAACTCGATTGATTGTGGAAGAGCCAGTACGAAATTTGATAAAAATATGAGTTATTCAGCGTGTAACCACAATGGTAAAGTTCGTTTTCTCAGAATTTATCTCGCTGCAACCGGCACAACATTACCTATCATATTAAAACCTAAAATATTATAATGTTCGCACATATTGAAAGACCACAGGAAACATTTGACACATTTTTATCGTTGTTGGATAAATCGAGCAAGTATTCAATGAACCATCGATTCCAAAACATGCTATGGTAAATCTAAATCTGCTTTCAAGTGTCTAGGGCGAGTGGTCTGGCCGAACCAACATCGGGCAAGTTTTGAGTGGTATACCAATCAGAAACTATCGCGATGTAAAACAATCTAGATTATCGAGGTTCTCAAGAGTAGTCCTACTTATTTGATTAGATCCTTATAATGGGATCTAATGAAATAAGTTGGGCGCAGATGAAATTTGGCTAGTTTGTCACTCGCTTCATGAAGGCCACCAAATTTCCACTTTATCTCATATCATCTCTATACATTAAATTCAGTTCATGCTTTACCTTTTACGATCAGCGCATAAAGGTCGTGCAACTAAGAGTTGGCACTAAAGAAACTAGCCTATATTGAATACTTTTGTGCCTCTAAGTGACACTAAAATTTTCCATCTAAACCGACATTGTTTTGGTGTTACTGTTGGCTTGGGCCAATAAAAAGTTTACTCCCCATAAAAGTTTAAGCTTTTGTAAACCTGGTTTGTCAGATAATTGAGTAGTTCCATTGCATGACCTAATTTGATTGTCTTCTAGAATTTACCCACCTTAGACTATGGGCACTGTGATCCCAATCGATTTTCAATTGCCATAACGACTGAATAAGAAGCTCACCTATCCAATACTATCATAGGTGTCAATAGACCGAGAGGATCATAAATACGACCGATGTGTGAGAATATTGCTCATTTTAATATGGTTTAAATTTATGGCATTGTCTGCTGCTTGTGAATTGCTATGATGATCGAGAGCCACTTGTTTGAAATATTTAGTACCAAGAAACAATACTTAAAAGGTGAAATACGGCAAAGGTTTTAGTTTACTACAGTGATTTAGCAAAAATTTATTTTGCCACAAACATAATTGAAGATTGGGCAATATCAACACTAAATGCGTGCGCGTGAGATTAAAATCGAATCAAAATAGTAAAACGATCGCCTAATATATAACTGGGCCAACCATCACTTTTTGCCAATAATGGTGTTCTGGAGAGCAGGTAAGTGATCTGCTAACTTAAGTTGACTAATAGAGGGCAACTTATAATAAACTTAATTGTTTAGAAGTAATTAGCAACTTTTAGAATTAAACAAATTCGGACGGAATAACCCAAGATTTTATATTTTCAAGTGACTCTATCAGCCGGTAGCTCGTTATTGTTAGCAAAAATTAAACATTCAATGTGATCCGTATGTAAGTACTATTTGAATTCAATGTTATAATACCACTCGAGATATACGAGACTACGTTGGAGCCTATTCCATGCAATTTCATGCTGTAAATTTCTTCTTCAAAAATCTATGGCTTTTATAGCGTTGTTCCACTAGTATTGCCGTTCAATACTATAATGTAGACCATGACATCGTCTTACGATAAGACCAAAAATGGTCAAGTAAGCCCAACATCCTGTCGCGGTCTGGTCAATCGATAAAGTTTGGTTTGTCAAAACGCTCTTTAAAATTATCGTGGGCATCTTAAGAATTTTCAACGATATTTTTTTTTGTTAATGCAAGGTGGAATGGGTTCTAACTGCCACTTTCGTGGTCTTCCTTATTTGAAAAGTAATCATTAGGTCTAACCTATAGTTCAAATGTCCTTATTGAAAATTACGTCCACATTCTTTCAAAGTGCCCTAGAAGTGTAAACTTCCATAATGTTACCTCTTGTGGTTTCTGAAATTGAAATTTGTAATTTCCCATCATTTTTAATTGTGCGGAATTGTAATGTTCCCGTAACAGTGTGGTCATTTTTACTTACGTCTTTGTATATATATTAGAACCGGAGCTATCTTGTCGCACATCAGATCGTATGTCTCTTGCAAACATTCGAGCTGATAACTCCAATTGTCCACCCAACATTTTTTTAGTTTCTCGTCTTATTGATAATTTTTTTATTCTGCTGTAAAGATAATCGGAACCATTTATCTTTGGAGCTTGCATTTTGAATTAAAACACAGTGCTGCTTTGCTAGTAAAGCCTAGAAATGCATGTTCCCGAAAAAAAATACTTTATGTTTTACAATAAATATTTCAGGGTTCTATAAAGCATACTTTAATTTTTTGTTCAATTGATTGATTTTTCTGATCAAGGAATATCATGTCAGTAAAATTAACTCCAATTTTTTGATGTTTAGTCAGGCAGACCACTGCATGTTGTCATTTCAACCATGTTGCTGCCGCTGTTCAGACATTTGCAAACAAATTGGTTAAATGTGAGTGAATTATAGTATTTTTTGCGGCTTCCTTTTCTGAATGAAGTCAATCTGGCTTAGATGTGTTCCCAATATTTAACGATTTTTTTTGGGTAAAATGGTGAAACTGATGAAAGTGCTAGCAAAATGGACAAATTTTGTTACTTTTTTGTTAACATCAAGCAGATGTCGACAAAGCTTCAGATAAAGCCGTGCAATGTGTTTTATCGTTGTCCTTAAAAAGAGTTTATTAGAAATAAGTAGAAAAAATTGACCTTACCATAATATCAGCGAGTAATGAAAAGCTTTGTACCGTTAATGTTTTTTCTTATATTTTATGCATTCTAGTGCTTCTTCACTAATATGGTCTTCTGCCACCACAAAAACTTGACAAAGTAAAAAATATTTAAAAAAAAATTAAATTAATAATTAAAAAATAAATTTGGGATTAAAAGCTCCCAAGCTTTTAATTTAGTTGTTTATTATTATGTGCTAAACTAACTCTAAAAATATGACTTAAAAAAAAAAAAAAAAAAAAAAAATATATATATATATATATATATATATATATATATATATATTTATATATATATATATATATATATATATATATATATATATATATATATATATATATATATATATATATATATATATTTACGTTGTTTATAATAAGCTTAAGAGGTTTTAATTAAAACATCACAAATCCAGACCAAATCTGAGATCGCTTATTAAATGCTTCGGCCCCAAAATAGATAGAGAAAAAAAACCATGGCAAAAAGATAAGACTTTTGATAGTACCTAAATTAGAGTCAAGCACAAAATAAAACTTTTATTAAATAATTTGAATTAAAAATTTTAAAAATTTTAGCTGTCCAAGAGTTTTTAATTATTGCGATTTTTAAATGATATTTTTATTCATTTTAACTTGCCGCTACAGTTCAACTGTTTTGGTCTTGTATATGTTTTTTCTCTCATGTGTTGGTGTTAGTATTGTAGCTGGAAAAATGTCATATTTTTCTATTAAAATTTTTGCAAAAACTTTTGCCCTAATTATTATTTTTCTATATTGTGGTTGATATGGTGTATGCTCAACTATAATATACCTTCGAGGATATATGCAGTGGCTGCAACTTTATGTACATTATATATATGTATATATATATATATATATATATATATATATATATATATATATATATATATATATATATATATATATATATATATATATATATATATATATTTATATATACAGGGTGTCCCAGAAAGAATGGATAAGCTTGAAACACCTCATAGTGTTTCTGTTGGGTGTATACCAAAACTAATACAAAACAAAATATTTTTCAGGTAGTACCTGAGATAATGTAGTTTTATTAAAAATGATAATTTTTTTCAAACTACTTTGCGTTTCTGTAAACCATAGCTACAAATAAATGAAAGTAAATGAAATGTTTTGTGAAAGTTTAAGCGAATGTGGTGAAAAAAAGTGTATGATAACCTAAGCGGCCAACTATTTAAAAAATATGCGTGTTTAATACAGATTTCAAAATGGTATAAAACAGCCTTTTATCTAACGTAATTACGAGGCTATTTCTATTAAAATGCAGATAAAATAAATTTGACTAAATTAAAAAATTTTAAAAATATTAAAAAGTTATTGATGAACACTAGAAAATTGATGAACACTAGATTGACAAACTGGACAACTAAACTCAGTGTTTACCTGAAACTGGAAGCGTTTACTGGCTTAAGTTCTTCCAGGCCATTTAATTAAAGCCTCAATTGGCGAATAATTGTAATTTTGGTGGAAACTATGGTAATAACCAATCGTACTCAATTTTAAATTGGCCATATGTATCCACGTGTTCCCGCAATAAATTCACTAAATATATAAATTAAACAAAAATTATACTCATCTGGTGTTTAGCCTTCAATTGCAGCTAATTTTATAAATTCGCGTGCATAGTCCAATGTTCACAATTGATGATGTGAAGAATGCTGGTGAATCTAAAAGATAATTTCTATAAGACCAAAAAATGTTTTGAATGGACTGTATATAATTTCAATCATAACAATAGTGTCAATTAAGCCTTTCCTCTTTGTTGTAAGAACTTTTAGTAGTCCCGCCTAATCAACTGCCAGGATCTGGTTTAGAGAAGAACCAAAGTTTATTGTATTCCTTCAAACTTCTTGAATTAGTAGTTTAGTGATTGGATGATATTCTTTGGAATGAGAATTATGGATTTTTCTTATCATACTGATCATAGCTCCAAGTTGTTGTATTTTGAACTCGATAGCCGACTCCTAATAAATATTCGTGTAAGAATGGAGATCAAGATCTTAACTTTTCATACAACCGTGAATTCCGATTGTAAAATGTTGTTCCTGTGCCAGTTTGATCAAAAATTGCGTTTAATTTTTGGTTTCTTCTACAGCAGGAGTTTCTTGTTTGGTTATCACCTTTTTTTAGACATCTGTTTAAAAATCATATACTATACACCTCTGTGTTGCATTAAATTTTGTGACCACTATAAGTGGCGAGTAATTAATTGACAGGTTTCGATACTTTTGGATGCACAATCCGCCAGGTTGTCGGATGATTTTACATAAAACTATTAAAATCGACAACCTAATTTCGTAATTCCCGATATTTTATTTGCTACAAATATTTTAAATTTATGAGGTTTAATTTTAACCCAACCTAATTCTATCATACAATCTCTCCAAAAATATTGTGATGGTTGAAAAAACTTCGTGTCTTGTTGCACTCTATTCATTAGGTTCACAAGTAAACCGGCTCCTGATAACGCTACCTTTAGTAATGTTGGCTCATTTGCAATATAGGTGATATATATATATATATATATATATATATATATATATATATATATATATATATATATATATATATATATATATATATATATAATATATATATATATATATATATATATATATATATATATATATATATATATATATATATATATATATATATATATATATATATATATATATATATATATATATATATATATATATATATATGTAGGATTTCCTCAAATATTTATGTATTTAATTTAAACGTTTTAAAACAATTGTCCAAATATAATATTTTTATTTCGCTGCGCTCTTTCCAAAATCTCGACATCAAGTGGTTCTTCAAATCAAAAATGTGCGAAAATTACCACTAAGTAATAATACATTAACGGGAATATTTTATAACCCAGAATAATTTGACAAACAAAAAAGATTACAGGGTGCTCCCACATATTCGGCCATTCTGAACAAACGCCGCCTCGGCGTTCGTAAAAATGATGTTTGAACGTCATTCCAGTGCTGGATCGGTTACTGTTGCACTCGTTGCTCATATTATCGTTGCTCATATCATCGTTGTTGGGTTCATCGTTGCTCGGTTCATCGTTGCTGGATTCGTCGTTGCTAGATTCGTCGTTGCTGGGTTATTCTATTGATCTTCTTCAAAAAGAGAAGAGGATTCGTCTTCTTCGTCGTCTGATTCGAGGTGGGGCACCAACATTTTCATGTTATCGGCGCTCGTACTCGTATTGACTGGGCCTTCATGCGTCCCAACTTTCGACACATCATATCTTTCGTTGTACCCAATTTTATCCACTTTATATGGTCCTAGGAACTTGGGTGCAATCTTACTCCTAACTACGAATTGTGTTCTCTTTATAGCAACGAGGTACCCGATGTTATATTTCGATGTTATATATTGTATGTCCTCTTGTTTTCTTCTTAAATTTTTAATATTTGCTGTCTTACGTCTTCTTTCATTTTGTTTCTTTCTTCAAAGAATGCGTCTTCCAATGCTTCGCTTATCACTCTGGCTATAATAATGTCATTAGCTGTTCTCACTTTCACGCCAAACATCACTTCAAATCGCATATGTTTGGTGCTCCTATGCCAATGCGAGTTGATGTACATCTGAATTTTGTTGGTGTACTTATACCAACCCTCCACATTCACGCTTGATCGATTAAGTTCGCAACGATGGATTAACGAATTGTGTAAGATCCAACTATTTTTTAAGTGTTCGAACTTTAGTGAGTGAACTTTATAATAGTGAAACAATTTTATGGAAATTGTTAAAAATAATCCTTAGTTTTCTGCACGTGTTGTTAGTTTAAAGTACCGTAACATTGTGTCTATAAGCTTTAACTTCGCGTATTGGTGTTATATTTCGAGATTTTTCTCTCCGTACTACCGTAGTTTTGAAACAAGTTTTAAAATGGGTAAAGGTTCAAAAAAATCTAAAGCTTACTCAACCTTAGACGATGACTTTAATTTCACGCGTTTTTTGAAAGGATTTCAAGAAAGTTTGATGAATTTAAATGATAGGGAAAGCGCCAGTATAAACACCGGAGAAGGTAGCTCAGGTTTAAGCCAATAAAATGTTCGATTACGGAGTGAAATATCCCAATTAAGATCAACCTTAAAGAATTTAGAGGATAAAGGGAATACCAAGACTCCCCCTGGGGAAAATGCGTAAGAGCGCAGCGAAATAAAAATATTATATTTGGACAATTGTATTAAAACTTTAAATTAAATACATATATATTTGAGGAAATCCTACATATATATATATATATATATATATATATATATATATATATATATATATATATATATATATATGTATATATATATATATATATATTTATGTATATATATATATATTTATATATATATATATATATATATATATATATATATATATATATATATATATATATATATATATATATATATATACATATATATACATATCACCAAAATAAGTGAATTTATTTAGGATAGTAGGAAAAAAGCTGCCACATAGCCTGAAATTATTTAGCATGCTCCTTAAAAGTCCTTACCCAACAAAGGGTTTATTGAATAGAACTAGATTGTTGGCACAGGAAATTCATAATAAAGAATATATGGCACAGTAAAATAGAATTGATTTATAGCCAAGCTATAAATAATTTTGAAATTTAAAATCAAGCTTAACCAATTTCTACTCAGTTTCAATTTCTATTCTATTTTTTTAAAGTTATCTATCAAGAAGGAAATTTTGGTTTATTCATGGTCCAATTATCTTACACAAGGCTATATTGAGTAAATTAGAATTTAAAACAAAAAAATTGAATTAATTCGAATTAAAACGATGAATGTGTTTTCAATTAACGAGTTTCAATTTTCCTAAGAAAAAAACAAAAACAAAAAATAAACAGATTTCCAGGCAATAAAATAAAATGAAATTAAATTTTCATCGAACAAGAAAAATGTCGTAAAAATCATGTTTTTATGTAAATTTTTTTTTCTATTTATTTTTCACTTTTCCTGAAAATGTGCTCTGCTGCTTTTCCAAGCTATTTTTATGTTAATTTCCTTTTTTTTTTTAACGTATAACAATCGATTATTTGTTTCAATTTTATTGCTTTTTTCTTGCGTCTCTCACCACCCAAAAAAAAAAAAAAAAAAAATAAAAACAAAAGTAAAACATGAAAATGTTACATCGATATCGAAGATTATATTGCAAACTATAACATCCAATTGAATTACCCATTATATGATATACATCAAACCACCATCCGATCCGTATTCATCCCCAAAAAACACGATATAGACTGTATACTCGGCGATTTCGGAATAAAGTGTGATGAAAATAGAAAACAAAAATCGAAAAAAAAAATAAAACGTGACTTGATTTTTCCAATTGTGATTCAAACTAATAAAAATCTAATGGAATCAATGTGCAGGAGGGAAAATCTTCATGCGATGGCATAATATATATATATATATATATATATATATATATATATATATATATATATATATATATATATATATATATATATATATATAAATAGCAAAAAAAACTAAGAAGGAAATGTTTTTCATTTCAGAGTAATTTTTTTTTGTTTTTTTTTTTTACTCGTACTTTAACCGGAAAACTGAAATAAATCTAATTGATCTGAGATTGGATTTGCTTCGCTTTTTTTCGTTTATATATTGTGTATTTGTCTTAAAAACAAAGAATCAATAACATTTATTACAAATTGAATTACACAAAATTGTAATGAAATCAAGAACTTTGGAGAAATACTGTAGATTTTGCTGCTGGTAAGAATAAAAATTACTATATGGTTTGTTGTTCTTTTTGAGATTTTGGTGTTAATGACTTTAGTATATGGTCAAAACCGTTTAATTGACTATTAAAATATATCCAAATAAATGACTATACAACCCGTGACTATCACCACAATGATAATGAAGAAATTTTTTTTTGCCTAAACTTACAATACATAAAAGCTAACTGCGACCTAATCCAAGAAATAATTAAAGGGCAAATAAACCTGCATGCAAGCAAAAACATGCAGAACTACATGCAATCAACTGTTATCTCAATCTAATATAATGGAGGGGACTATAATATAAAACATATAGCTCGGGGTTCCAGGCTAATTTCTCCTGGTAAAGAAAATGCTTTTTTCACTTTCATGAAAACAAATGCGGATACCTGTCTCCAGGGGGATCAACGTATTGGACAACGGATGCAGGAAAAATACCAGATCTATTTGATTTCTTCATTATAAAAGTTATTCCATCCTGTTACACTGGAGTCGAAGGAATTAACAATTTAACATCTGACCACAATCCTGTACCGTTGTCAGTAAGTGCTATAGACATCAAGAAAAAGAAAAATCAAAAAGTGATACTAACTAAGGTAGTTGAATTAAAAGTTAGGATTAAAAGTAATGAAGAATTGAAACAACAAACAAACAATTTCATTGAATACACTCGCATGGCCGCCAGTCTGGCTACTCCAAAATCAAAGGACAAAGCGGAGATTAAAGTTCAATACCTGACTAAAATATGGCAAGACAAATATGGCATCTCACCAAAAATCCTGCTGACAAGACAACTTTCAATCGAATAAGCAACAAATTCAATAGGCTAATCAAAAGCTTCAAACAGGATTGCTTCGACAACTACTTAAGTGGGGTAGACCCAGAAATGGATAAGGACTACTCGTTATGGAGCGCAACAAGGAAACTTGATGCACCTATAAGAAATGCTCAAGGCAGTTGGGTTCGGCAAGACAAACAAATAGCGGGACTTTTTGCTCAACACGTAGCAACAGAACTTCAATCCCATGACATTCAATCCAAAATTGACGTAACACGTCATTGGCGTAACACCTGTTTATCAACCAAATCAGGATTTTAAACAGGTTACGCCAATGGCTGAAGAAATTGATAAAAGTCTTGACCAAAAAAGGCACCAGGAATTGATGAAATATCACCTATTCAAGGAACTTTCACGTAAAGCTATTATCATGATCACATAATTATTTAATGTCTGTATGAGATTGAAGTATGTACCCAAATTCTTCAAAACGGTACAAATAATCATGCTGAAGAAACCAGGTAAACCAGATGAAGAAGTAACATCATATAGACCAATTTCACTACTTCCGACCTTATCAAGGCTGTTTGAAAACTACTACTAAAACGTCTAAAGCAAGTGGTAAAGGATCACAATGGGCAAGTCCATCGAATAACTACGTTAATTGAGCAAGCGTTAGAAAAAAATAAATATTGCCCCGCCGTATTTCTGGATGTATCCCAGTCCGTTGATACGGTTTGGTACAAAGGATTGACTTTCAAAATGAGGTAAATGCTACCACAAAACTATTTCTAGCTGCTTAAATCATATACCTCTCTGATCACCAATTCAGAGTCATCCATGAAGAAACATGTTCTGACTATTAGCCAACGCTAGCGGGAGTTCCGCAAGGAAGCGTATTGGGACTCATCCTATACCATCTCTACACTGCGGATATACCTACAACGAATACAACTTTCATCGGTACGTTCGCTGACGATACTGTAATTATGTCAGTAGACGAATCACAACCAATTGCAGTGGAAAATATTCGACGAACAATGAACAATATTACTAAATGGATAAATGACTGGAAAATCATGCTTAATAAGCTCAAATCAACCCTTGTGATATTTACGCTCCGACACAAAAATAACAATCTACACATATACCACAATGGAGTGCAAGTGCCGCAGAATATCTGATTCGGCCATATTTGGTCTGCATTTCGATTCAAAGCTCAACTGGTAACATCACGTGAGACTTACCGATTTGGTACTAAAAGAGAAATATACAATGATCTAGAAATACAATTGATAGACGACGTTATCCGGGAATGTGCCATAAAATATGAGAAGAGACTTCTTACCCACACCAACGTTGAGGCCATACAACTACTGGACAATACAAACGAAGTAAGGCGGCTCAAACGAATCAAACCACATGAACTAACCGTATAAATATTATATCGCAAGGGAACTGGACACTGCGTCCAGTAGACCCACACAGGTTTATGCTTATCTCATAAGTACTAATGTTAACTCTCCTAATGTTACTATTAGGTTACGATCTCCCTACTAATGTTAGCAAGAGCCAGTGTTATAAAATATTGACTGCGTTCTAACTTTTCCAGAATTTTGAATATTTTCGGTAAAGGCAATTAATAGATTTAAATTTTTTAAAACTACGACAATTGGAACATCTTAAAGCCATCTTTAGACTTCTTTGGAACAAAAGAAAATTCCAAACTGTAACATTTCTTGTAATTGTCTTTCAATTTCTTATTTTGTAAATTTAGGTGTACAATCCAGCTTTTAGAATATAGGATTACTGTTGAGAACTAATTTAATTGCATGATCAAATCCGTTGCACTTTGGCCACAAAAAGCATTTAACGAAAAGGCTAATTAGCAAATGTAAAATTCTTTAATTAGTTCTGTGTTTATATCTTTACATTTGAAAATGGGATTATCAGAAAAAGACCCTCTTCACTACAAAGATAGGTGCACACTAACAACAAGTCCCTGACAGATCCTTGTTTTGAACAATTTGTCGATACTATGTCAACACTCTTCTGCATAATTCAATCATTAAGTTAATCAAACAATTAGAAGCAGCCAACAAATGTCAGTATTTTAACAAAGGGGGTAAGAGACAAAGGGGTAAAATCAAATACCAGTTCAAATGTTAATCTCACCTACTGAGTGAGTTTGCGGTGCTCTCTTCTCTAACTAAAGAGGCTCTGGCAACCAAGACTCGGAAGGGTATCCGACCACTGAGAACCTAGTAAGTTCTCATCTACGACACCACACCAATTGGTACTGGTAAAAGTTGGTAGATGTATTATTATTAGTGAACTAAAGCAATAGCTACAACAAAAAAAAAAAGATTTTATACCTCAGGTAGTAAATCAGCAGAGATTCTGACAAATCCACCCTCTTCGGAGGTCGGCCTCAAAGATTCTGAAATGGGTAAACTATTGCTTGATGACCCATTTTCAAAAAGCTCTAAGCTCAACAAGATCACCAACATCTTCAACTAAATTTGTTTTAAACACATTAACAAAAATTATGAATTAAAATGAAAACTAAACGTCACAGATAAGCAACAAAGTGGTGCTGTTTAAAAAGGAAAGAGAAAATTTAAAAAAGGCTTTAAAAGCTAAATAATAAGAGGAGCCTCCTCAGGCTAGCAATGAGGAAGAGATAATTGAAAGATTCTATACTAATGAAAAAAAACAAGAGAAACAGATTGGGTCTTAAAAAAGAAAAGAAAAAGGAAGCAAAGGAAAGCGCAGTCGTTTATAAAAAAAACGGAGTCAATTAAAGTAATGGCTTAGGGCATCCATCCAACTTGTTCAAAGGAATATGTAGTAGAAGGCCTAATAGGCAATTGAATAAAAATTGAAGCAGCATTAAATATGCTCAAAAGAGAGAAAATATAAAATGCAGAAGGTGTTCAAATCACTAGAAGAGGGTTCCCCTTATTTATGCTTACATTTAAAAATTGGTATCCAACAACATATAGTGGATGCGAAATAGCTAAGGAACTACTAAAGGATCGTACAACAATGCAATCTGGTGGAATATATAGGCGGTACCGATACCCGAATTCTTGAAAGATTTTAAAATTCATAGAAACCTTAAACATTCGTCTTGTGAGATAGATACAGTGAGTGAAATCACTTCCATGATTTACTCATATATGGAAATAAATCAAATACTTAGAATTGTTATCTGGGATGCAAATGGACTAATGCAATATATTCCAGAACTAGAAATATTTTTAAATTCAGAAAAAATAGGTATATTCCTAATATCTGAAAGCTGTGGCATAATTCATATCGTGGCATAATCTAAATACATCGGTCTCCATCTCGTTGTTTAAATCATTAGGGTTTTATTTCAATATTGGCGATGATTTTAACGCCAAAATTACATTTTGGGGATCAATACTGACAACCCACAAAGGAAAGGAGCTAGTAACCGCAGGTCAAGCAACAAAATAAGTTTTTTACTCTGAAGGTTAACCAATATACTGGACTATGAATTGTAGATTTCACAAATTTTTATGTAACAAAAAGGATATCAGAAAACTACGTATTCATAGAAGGCAGTAGAGGACTTTTTTCAATCATTCTACTGTAATCATGACTCTCATTACAACGATTGTTAAGAAATAGTCGTTGCCTAAATTAACAAACCATAAAACAAATTAGAAACGGTTCCAGAAACTAGTTAGTGATAATATCAATCGTCAAGTGCTAGTTAAAACTTCGGCACTATTGGAGGACCAATTAGAGCAATTTAATTATATTGTACAACAAGCAGCTTGGGATAGTACGCCTAATAGTCAAAAAAAAACTCGAAAACATATCAACTTCTCTTTGGAAGGTCGAGAATTAGTTAGAGAAAAATGTAAAACACAAGAAACCTGGCAGAGAAATCGGGCCCCACAATGTAAAATGATACTGAACTATCTTAGTTATAAACTAAAACTTTTAATCGGAGAAAATACAAATAAATCGATTCATACTTACCTTACTGGCCAAAAACTATCGACTATTCCTTCTGGAAATCTGTTGATGTCTGTTGAGGTGGTCAAATTTGCTGACAAATTAAATCATTTAAATAACAAAAATTTCTTTAAAAGCTGATTGATGTCATCTTGATCTTCACTTATAACGATAGTATTGTTAACTGCATAGAGAGTGGTGCTTTCGGAAGATCCTGCTGCTACTGCACCTGCGATTAACCAGCCAAATATTGAGTTTTGTAGTTCAGGCCAACCAAGTATTGTAAACTGTTCAAGAGTTTCGTTCAAATCTGGCTTATCTGACGATACCTCTGTTCCCGATGACGTCGCTTGAGCAAGTAATGTTCGAGCTTTAAAATAAATTTCATCGGCAACCTCAGTGATAGGCTCGTAATTATCGGCATTGAAAAGTTCGACTTCATATTCATTAAAGGCGTGGTAACGACTTTCAAGATTTTCTACACGCGTCGTAATTGTTCAAGTGATATCGGTAATTTGTTCGGCGAATGTTAGAATAAATTTCATTTGCCTGATTGTACGATCACGCAATCGTTCTAATTTGGACATTATATGTATAATTCACTTGTCTGGGAAATTGAAGAAGTGCCAAATCAACATCAATTAAATATGTCCGAAAATTGGTGTGAGTCGTTTTATCTACGTACAACATTAAAGACTAATGGTCGAGTTGCTGTTAGGCTCCCCTTTCAAGTATCAAGATCACAACTAGGCAATTAATGGAAAATTGCCCGTCAAAGGCTACTCGGTCTAGAAAGGAGATTTAAAGCTTCACCTGCATTTTTTACAAATTATAATGAGTTTATTGATGATTTTGCTCCTCATCACGCAGTGCTGAAATCAACCAGCAGCACCACCAAGCTTAGAGTTGTATTCGACGCCTCTTGTAAAACTAGTATGTCGGTTTCATTGAATGATATTCTACAAGTTGGGCCAAATTTACAGCAAGATTTGACTGTCAAATCAAGATAAACCCATTGGATGCTAACTATCAGCTAATTGTATGGCGTGATAATCCCAGTGAACACATAAAAGTATTCAAGTTCGACACAGTAACATATGGTACAGCATGTGCTCCGTATTTAGCAGTAAAAATTCTCCAATAGTCAACGGAGAAGGTTCAAACGTTGTATCCGAAAGCATGTAAAGTGGCTCTTGAACGTTGATTGGGATACTACTCTACCAGATATACTATCGTGAAGTTCTGGAAGCTTGTTTACGATCATATAGCTCATCTCACAGACATCAAAATACCTAAATGCTTAACTCCTTTAATGCAATCTAAACACCTGCAATTACATGGTTTCTGTGATGCTTTAGAAGCGACTTACGGCAGTGTGGCTTACTTGCGAGCAGTATATGAAACAGGGGAACTCACAGTTAACATCATTTGCGCAAAAAGCAAGGCACCATTAAAACAAATTTCGTTGCCCAGATTGAAGCTTTGTGGCGCGATGCTGTTATGTAAATTGATGAAGTTTTGCACACAAAACTTTTGGACTATAAACTCATGGTGACTTATGCATGGACAGACTCTGCGATCATCTTACACTGGCTTTCCGATGTTCCAAGGATGTGGAAAAGTTGTATAGCTAACCGAACTTCACAGATTCTTGATGTTGTTCCGAGAAGTAAATGGGCTCTTATTGAATCTAAACAGAACCCAGCTGATCATATATCTAGAAGAATAATGCCTCAAGTAATAACAAATCTACAGCAATGGTGGGAAGGTTCGAAGTGGTTATCTGATCATGAATGTGATCCCCTAGTGTAAAAAAGCAAGTACTAATTACAGACGATGTTTGCTTCGAAGAACGCCCAAACTTCGTTAATGTATTGATAGAACTATCTTCACCCGATGATGAACCTACCGAAATGATAACAAGGTGTCCATCATGGTTCAAAATATAAAAAAATACGGTATATATTCTGAGGTTTAGAAGATCAAAAAAGACAAGTCAACTGGACCAACGAGGCACCATCATCAGCCCAAGAGAAAAGAATGAAGCTGAAATAATCATTCTACGCAATATTTAGAAAACCATTTTTCAAGAAGAATTACCAACCATTACTTAAGGGTGCCTGCTTACCAACCAAACACATGCTGTCATCACTAGATCCGTTTATCGATGCAAATGGCTTGTTGCGAGTGAGAGGACGTTTGAGAAATTCTCTATTAACTTACGCAGTCAAACATCCCATAATATTACCTAAAGATCACTGTATTAATTTAGTTAATAATAAAAGAAACCCACGTTACTCATATGCATGCAGAGAACTCATTAGTTTTAAGTCTGCTCAGGCAAAGGTATTGGATGATAGGAGCTCGCTTTACCATTAAAAAATTCATTAAAGGTTGCATCGTGTGTTTGAGATATCGCACCATGAAGACTGACCAAAAAATGGGGATTTGCCACAGCAAGGTGCAGTATGAGTTGTCCATTTTTAAAGACTGGGTTAGATTACGCTGGACCAATAGCCATCAAGACAAGTAAACGCAGAAACGCACCAGCGGACAAGGCATATATCGCAGTATTTGTGTGTCTATCAATCAAAGCTGTCCACTTAGAAGTAGCAAGCAGCCTAAGCACCGAGTCATTTCTGGCAGCCCTTAAACGATTTATATCGAGACATGGAATACCAGAGGAAATTTGGTGTGATAATGGGTCAAGTTTCATTGGGGCAAATAAAGAACTACGGAAACTCAAGCAGCAGATAATAGACCAACAGCGAAACAGTTTAATTGAAAAAATGTTATTGCAAAAGAACATCACCTTTCATTTCAATCCTCCTCGGGCTCCCAATTTTGGTGGCCTCTGGGAAGCCACAGTGGAGTCTGCCAAAAGCAACAAGAAGTCTAAAAAGGCCTAAAACGCAAGTACCTGTAATTAAATGTGATGATGGAACCTGGGCTAGAAGCGCAAAGAAAAAAGCTGGTTTCTTTGCATCGCATCTTAGAGATACATTCAGACCTCTTTCAAGACAAAGTACCGATGAAGACATAACAATAGATAAAAATCGACCGCCAAAGGATAAAATCTGTATCTTTACAAAAGTTAAAAGTTGAAATAAGCAATAACTTATGCTCAAAGGAATCTCCTGCCTATCTAATAATAGGAAAGATAGTTAAAACATTACCTGAAAATGAATGCTGCATTCAGACTTAACTATGTCTCACACCAATTGAAAATGGCAGAAACGATAATGATACCAAAACCAAGTAAACCACCTAACGACAAAAAATCGTACAGGTCGATTTTTTTGCTTCCAACTTTTTGTAAATTATTAAAAAAACTGCTACTCTTAAAGAGATGTTATTCTTCCCCGCCAATTCAGTTTCAGATAAAAATATTCTACAGGTCCACAGAATCACAGACATAATTGAAGATCACTGGAAAGCAAAAAAATATTTACAAGTATTTTCTTGGATGTAGGACAAGCTTTCGATAAAGTATGGCACAGAGGACTAAAATCTTAACTGCATCAAAATTTACCAAAGCAGTTTTATCAGATTCTAAAATCATTCTTAGTTGACCGACATTTAAGGGTAAAATATGATGATCAATATTCCTCATTGTTGAAAATATTAGCAGGAGTACCAAAAAGTAGTATAGGATATTTTCTAAGCTAAACTCCTGAAATAAATATTATGGAGTCAAAAAAAGGTGTTTCACTCAGGGAAAACACTTTAAAACCGATTCACCAACATTTGCATGACCGAAATCAAAAATCATCAGATTCCAGAATATAAACCGGGTTCCTACCAATGTTATCGCAGAATGAAAATGATATTTTAACCACCTTTTGATTTATTAAACAAAAGTCAATGATAGCTGAAGTTACTCATTGTCTAAAACGGTGTAACGGAAGACGTAACAGTAAACCTGATGATAGATTAATTAGTTACAGTAGATTAATTACGGCACTAATTGTGCATATATACCACTGAACATATATAATGTCCCATTAAATTTAATGACCTGGACAACATTGATCATAAATAGAATCACCATCACCATCCTTTCACCGCATGAATTCCCAATATATATATATTTGACATTTTTATAACACTGTCACCACTAATAATTTGAATACACGTATATATATTTATACACCTAGAACATAAACAGAAATATTATGTGACAAATTGATGTGGCTATACCTATGGTATAGTATATACACACACAGAAGATGACACACACACAAGTGGTATGAACATCGCCGCCGACGATACATTTTTTTCCGACGTTCACAAAAATGTTATTTGATTTAGGGAACTATTCACATATACTGAGGTACACTATCTTCATGTGTCACATTTAATTTAATAACATGACATGGAAAATACGACAAAAAAAAAATGTTCAATATATAATTCACTTAAGCTTTCATTATGTTTGTTATCAAACATAAATATGTATATAAGAGAGACGTCGTCCTTATCGCCATCATCAATCACAATTTATAGTATTACCTAAGTCGTCAATCAAATCGTAATATTGAAGAATGAAGAATAACGAAAAGAATGAACGCTGGTAAAGCGCTTAATTGGTGATGTAATTGGACTGAGATACAATATACATCAATTGGCCACTTAACGGACAACTTTAAGTTGTTCATTGGGTATATATAGTATAAAGCATGGTTTATCGAGCGCATATATTGATTTAAAATTTATTCAATAATTCAAATGAAAAACAGTGAAAATGTGTTACAATGTACCCCATTCAATCATCTCCACCCTATATATATATATATACACTAAAAATTTGTGTATACAATGTACTCTCCTCCTGCCGTACCTCTATAAGTATGTACAATTCAAATTTGAACCCTCTTGTAAAATTTAACATTCATAAACTAATAAAAATATTCAAAATAATAACTAAACCCTCTTATGCCCATTATACACTTTATACACCAACAATTTTTTTTTTATTATTTTGTCTTGTATCCGGGTGTGATGTAATATCTGAAAATTTATATTTTTGGTTATGCATAGGGGTGATGGGTGGTGAAGGTGATTTTTTTGGTATTTTCCAGTAGAAAAACATTTTTAAACGAATCGATTTTCAACAATTTGATTTAGATGTTTAAGTATTTACTCGTACAATGTATCGGTTGGAAAAATGAGTGACTCTTTGTTAAACGCCGAAGGAAACATAAATTTATATAATTATGTGTAAAGTGCCCATTACTTGGGAATCGTAGTTTAAATAATAACAAAGTTTTAATTCATGAGAAAGTTGGTTAAAAGTCATCTGCAATCAACACTCTTTTAACGTTTTCATGTTGGTGTTTTAATATATAAATTAGAATGTTTCCTAAAATTCTTGATAAGCGAATACCTAACGGTCATTTATTCACTTTTACCTGGGCTAATGGAGTCTAGTATAGGTTCTTTCCAGTTTTTTTCTTTAAATTTTTAAATTGACAGTGTTCACCACGAGATGGAGCGCCACATCAATTAAAAGATGTAATGACAAAACAAATGAACACTCGTTCATTCCTTTTTAGATGTCGATCGAGACACAGGCAATAAGTGTAAACTACGTGGTTAACAATGGCACGTTACGCGCAACCTGGTTGTAATTTTGCTACAGTTTTCTTTGTTGTTGTGTTTTTAAAAAAAAATTAATGCTACGCAATAGACAACACGTCTAAAAGTGACGATGATACTAAAAAACAGGGAGTGGCTAACATCTCTCCCACTTGCATACGTCTCCTAGACTTCTAAATTGCTTGGTAGGTACAACTATACCAAAAATCTGTACTGATCGAGCGACCAACACTCTCAGATAGAAAGAAATTAGAGGCGCTGCTAGAACTAGGTATCATGGAAATACTACAACAAGTGGTACGAGCACCAACGAGCAACTTGCTCATACGCTCGACAGACTCAACACCAGTCAAGACGCAGACTCGAAATTTGAGCATCTAGTCCAGCGACCAACTGGCGAGCACGACCTCGTACTCCTTCCACTGGAAGGAGATTCAATTCGAATATACTCTATGTCCGCCAGCAACCAGCTTGGTGTTACTACCACAATCGTTTTGGAAATGAAGCCGAGCATTGTAAAAGACCAAGTGATTTCTCAAATCCACAGGTTAAAATAACTGAAAAACAACGTTTCTCTGATAAAAAAAGCCACTTTGAAGGATAGCAATTCCCCAAACTAGTTGGTCTATCGGTTGGCACGGCTGATTATATACCAAATTACGCTAGCAGCCTATTTATAAGGAACTATCAGAACAAACTAACGTTTCTGATAGACACTGGCGCTGACATAAGCGTCATTCTCTATACAATTTGTATAAACCACAAAACGCGAGTCAACAACGACTTAGTTTTGTCAGCCGCCAATATGGTACCACTATCAGTACCTACGGAAGCAAATTACTGCAAGTAATATATTAGTCTAAGACGGAACTTTCTGCTTTCTTAAGAAATACGGCTTACTAAAGTCGACCTTAAGAATAGGAAGCTGATTGATTCAGTCACGTAACTGTCAATCAATGTGTCGCTAACACAAGTGAACACACCTTCGCCCAGGAACTTCCTAATTGACAACGGATGCGGCAAGCTATTAAAGAAGTTTTCTTCTTTAACAGTTCCGCCGAATTACAACGCGCTCGTTAAGCATAATGAAGTACATTATATAGTGACTACAGGACATCTACCGATGTCCAGACCAAGAATATTGGATCCGATCCGACACAAAGCGGCAACAACGGAATACCAACACATGAAGCAACTGGGAAAATGTCGGCCATCGGCATCTCCAGTATCATGTTGGTACTTGACCGTTACCATATTCCCTACATTCAGAACTTCTCTATGTACCTACAAGGTTGCAAGATATCTCGAAGATCGATTTGGTCCGAGCTTATCATCTTATCCCTGTCACACCTGAGTATATTCACAAGACGGCAATCACTACTTCATTTGGTTTATTCGAGTTTACTCGAATGCAATTTGGACTACGCAATGCCGCACAATCGTTTCAACGATTTATCAACGCGATCGTCTAGGTTCTCGACTTTGTGCGACCTCAACTTCGGAGGAACAACACATGTTTCACCTGGAAACACTGTTTCAGAAACTTTCTGAATACCAAGTAAGCACTAACATTGCGAAATGCGTTTTAAGCACTAGCTTCCTCGACTTCTTCAGTCACAAGGTTACTCCGCACGGTATTCTGCCGTCCACTGAACGAATTAACGCCATTCGGGAATTTCCAGCTCTACAAACAATCAGGCATATACTTTAGCCCCTATATACACACCAATTTGCAAACATTACTAAAGAAGCCCAAAACGCTGAAGAACTGCTTTTGGCCAGACGAATGTCAACAGTCATTTGACCAGCCATTAACCACTTTAGCTCACATTGCGTTATTGGCACACCTAATACATGACGCTAAACATAGTGTCACAACGCCTACAGTAGTGCTAGGCTGTAGTCGCCGTGTTGCCATGTAATAATAGGGCCGCTTGGTTGCTTTTCGAAGAAACGTTCGAATGCAGAAAAAAATTTCACATTCGATAGACGGCTACTATGTCGAAGGTTAAGATTTTACAGCCCACACCGACCTGAAACCGCTCACTCGAGCGATTTCATGAAAGGCTGAGCGCCACCCGCGACAAACTCGCCACTTGGATTTTTTGTATTAGTTTACTACTGACATAAAACACATCCAAGGCAACGATAACGTGGTTGCCGATACACTGCACTAAACCACGAAACTTCAGCTGTCGAGACTCATGTCGACATGAAGCTAATTGTTTAATTACAAGAAGCTGACAAGGAACTTCAGGATATACTTTCTGGTTCCGTAAACAATCAAATTCCACTAGGAAATTAGAACGTTTTAAATTAACTGACCTAGCGATTTCAACGGAAAACAACCGTCCGTATATTGCAAAACCATTGCAACGAACCATTTTTAATACACTGCATAACATATCGCATCCAAGCATCCGAACCACTCGGAAGTTAATGTCTACTAAATATTTCTGGCCCAGTATCCATTTAGATATAGTGGGACCACCTCCACCTTCTAATGGATATACATATCTACTTACCTGTGTCAACCATGCCACATGATGGCCAGAAGCGTACTTGCGATTGCCCAAACATTTGTCGAGAACTACATCTCTAGAATCGGAGTACCGGTCAACATCACGACCGATCAAGGTAAGCATTTTGAATCAAAACTCTTTGGTGAGCTAACTAAGCTTCTAGGTTTCAACCGGATTCGAATCACCTCTTATTATCCTCAATCCAACGCCATGGTTGAGCGCTTTCACCACCAGTTGAAAGCATCCCTAAAAATTCAATGTAATACTGTGCATTGAAGCCATGAGGAAACCACTGTTCATTGAAGCCATGCATTGAACCCATAGTACTACTAGGTATCCGAGCTACAGTAACAAAGGATTTCAATTGTTCCCTAGCTGAGCTTGTCTATGGGCAAACATTGAAGCTGTCACGTAAACTCTTTGTAGACAATCCTCTTTTACCTCTTAGTACAACTGACTCTACATTGTAGAATTCGTAAGGTTATATTGGTGGTCGCTACAACGCCAGCTGTTGTCGGAATTCAGTTTTTCAAAACCTGGACTTCTGCAATTCAACCATCACCATGAGTTCCTACCCTAGCTACCATATCAATGATATATCGTCCTCGTCTGTCCATAATATTTGTTTCTTTTGCATTGAAGTTTCGTGCTAAAACGAAAGTAGCATTAAAAATATTTTCCCCATACAAATCCCTCTTCAGTGCATGGTTTTTGACTACGATCGGTTGAGGAAACCAAATTACGGATGTACCAAGTTTTTAGGATAACCATTCGGGTTCTGCTTTATTGAGACATTGTTCATTGATAATCAGTTAGCCTGCAACTGTGTCTAGTTTCAATTGATTTTTGAAGATTTTCCTGAAGAACTTTCACTATATATTTTTAATTCTTGATTTGTCAAGGGCGTGCCTTACATTTTGACAAGCTCCTCAACAGGGTAAAATTGTGGTTCAACATTGTTGAACAACAATTTTAGTTGTTCTGGCACAGCTTCACGCTCAACACAGCGAAAAAATTTAGGATATATATATATATATATATATATATATATATATATATATATATATATATATATATATACATATATATATATATATATATATATATATATATATATATATATATATATATATATATATATATATATATATATATATGTATATATATATATATATATATATATATATATATATATATATATATATATATATATATATATATATATATATATATATATATATATATATATATATATAGATGTTGGTTATCTCTTAAATCAATCATTGGTTTTATATTTGTAAATTTAACAGACACGAAAGACAATAAGATCTAGAATCTTTCGTTCATCCGTGGGCCAATAAATTGGACGACCCGAAGAAATGAGATCAAAGTGTACCGTTTACGTTTGGCCGAGGTCAATCGTAAACTCCAAAAAGGTATTTTAAACATTTAAATCACCATCGACAGTAAATCGATTTCCTTTTGTTCTAAGAAAATAGCGATAATTGCTCGGTGATCTGTGACAATATTTTTAATAATGATATACATAATATGGTTATCATGGTGTGGTCCCGATTATATTTACACACAAAAAACCACAACAATAACAGGGACATAAAACCATAATATACATTTCGCACACCGAGGCCAAATATAAAATATTTAGTAAAATTCTCTTGTACCTAAATACTTCCCTATACGAGTCCGACGATAGGCCAATATACAGAAAATTCACTTCCTTAAAACAATATACGGTGTAAATATATCTAAAACTTGTATTAAATATACACAACATGAAAATAATGTTGCAGTATTTTTGCTATGAGTTCATAATTTTCCCGATTTTCCACGTTTGTTTGTTTTTATGTCCGTTTTGTTCATTTTTCTACTGTACTTTATTATTGTAGCATTATTATAATTTTTTTATTGTTGTTTGTATATTATTCCGTTACAAAACAAACCATGTATATGTACAGTAGTAATGATGATGAAAATGAATGAATATTTTCCATTTGACGGTCATTCAATTAAAGTTTAAATAGTATATAGGAATGAAAATACACTTATGTACATATATAAGATATGTACAAGTAGATGTGTGTGTATCATGTATATTATACGATATAAGGATAAAATAAATTAACTGTATATACATATGTATAGTATCGTCTTCAGTCGGAAAAGCCAAATAGGTGGAAAAACGTTATATTATTTTCTAGTTCATATCATCTTTTTAACTTATAAATACACATAAGATTGAAAGAATGGTTCTTCATCGTTTTTTTTTGTTTTTTGGAAAATTTCCCGCGGGTACACTCTGCAAATATTATTTCTTTTATATTTTTTTATGTGATTTTCATTTTCTTTCAATATGTTATACGATGGTAAGGAAAATGAATTCTAAATATATACGCTTATATACCATACGAGGATATAATGTGAGATAGATATGATATATATATATATATATATATATATATATATATATATATATATATATATATATATATATATATATATATATATATATATATATATGGCGAAAAATACGTGAAATCACAAATTTTTGTAAGTCATGTTTGAATTTTATGATTTTTATGTTTTGAATGTGTAGCCTTGATTAAAACAAACATTTTGAGACACTTAATTTTTTTTGGTTGTTGTTGTTGTTAAAGATACAGGGTGTCAAAATTTGAGAAAAATTATAATCATGGTATTGTATTTATCGCAATAAAATAAAAAATAATTGTCTGATAATTATGATTTTGGGTTCATTTTAGAGGTAAGTTAATAAGGATTTCTAAAAAAATATAAAATTAGTATGTTGTTTAATTCCTTCTTCTCTAAATTTCCCGCCAAAATGTTCTCTTTAAATTTTCTCAAAAACCTATTTTTTTTTTTTTTTTTTTTTTTATTTAAAGTTTTTGACAACTTATATTTTACAACATATCAAAAAACTAAAATACCGTTATTTTTTGTTTTCTTGCAAAATGCGTTTTAGTAAAAGCAGTATTTCATTTTTATATGGAAAAACTGTATTTCAGTGGATATTTCTCAGTGTTTTGAAATTGTTTACAAAAAGGATAGTTTAGTTAAATTATTAATATTTATTATTGAAATTACATTGCATATATTTAAAATTTCAAACCCAAATTCTTTTGATAATTTTATTTTATTGTTTTACATTAAATCTTATTCAAATTAAAAATTACAATTTAAATTTAACATAATCGTCAGAATTAGAATATTTTTTACAATTCAAATAGCCATCCTCTGTTGGAATAACTGCATGGAAACCGTGAGTTCCTTTTACTGTTTTTAAATCTTCAAACCTAGTTGCAAGTTTGATTTGCTTGGATTTATGTTCAGCGTCTGAACAAAATCCAAAATTAATATCTGTCTTAAGCGTTTTAGCCCATTCAAATAATTCATCTGCATTGGTTATTGTGCTGCTGTATTCCATTGTGAGACTAGCTCTGGATGCCATTCTTTTGATGGTACCTCCTACTCCATCACATGGACCTTTTCCATGAGCTGTTGCATGGAAATGCCATTCACAATCAACTCCAAAATCCTCTTTGTGTTTTAAGATGTTCTTAAAATTCTTCTTATTTTTATAATGCGTCACTGCGCCATCGGTAATATAATAAATTTTAGATAAACTTGATATTTTAGTTTTCAAGAACTGCATCAATTTTTCAATGAATAAGTGAACCGCTACAGTATCGTGGTGAAGACAATCCGATATTATAATGAAGGTGTGGTGAAGTAATTTGCCTTCCAAATTTTGGTAAATTACAAATGGATGAATAGTCGCTTGCTTATTATTCCAATGAAATCCCTGTGCGGCATTTTGCATTATAAATGCATAATTTTCTGCAAAATCACATAAAATTATCACCTCCGTAGACTTCAGCGCCAATTTTTTATTTTTTAAGAAGCTGGACTGCTGAAGTGAAATGAAGCAATGAGGTAACAAATTCTTCAGTTTATTTTTGAAATAATCTAGAAATTCATCCAACGGTTGAGAAAAGGTCTCCAGATTGCACCTATCGGTAGAAACCCACTGACTAAATTTTAAATCATCATCCTCGCAGCCATGTTCCCGAAATGCATTTTTTAAATATTCTTTAAAGTTATCCAGTCCTGGGCAGCTTTCGCATTGTAGAAGGTAACATGTTGGTGTAGGTTCATCACATGAAACAGTTGAAATACAATCCCGGTAGTGCGCTATCTTTCCATTGGTAATAGTTTCCATTTTGGTGCCATAAATAATCAATTTTACATTTTGATGTATGGTACACACGCAGACTGTGTGCGTTCCACTACTTCCTGGTTGTACACAGTATTCTATTCACAGTATATCTATTGCTGGATGAAGAAAAAGAACAGCGGAATCGTTGTCGCCGTCATCGTTTATTCGCGGTCCACAAAATGTTAAAAGGAAGACCGACGAAGAATTTTGGACGATTGTTCCACAGTTGATGGAAGATGAACAAGAATTTTTTCAATATTTTAGAATGCCGCAATACGATTTTCATATACTATTAGGAAAAATAGAAAAAAACTATTCATAAACAGGATACAACATTTAAATAGCTATAGGTCCAAAAGAAAAACATTTATAAGTAAATGTGGTGGTGATGGTGTTGGTTGCAGGTAAGATTTTGTTTGTGATGACTCAGCCGGAGCCTTAAGAATCGAAATAGTTGAAAAATATCGTGTTTGCGGATGTTGCCAATTGTTTCGGTAGCGTGTAAAACAAAGGTGGTACCACCACTATGCTATTACTACTGGTGGCTACCCGTAGTACTGGCGACGATTTAATTGGAATGGTTTGAAATATCTTATGCGAAAGATTTTCGATCCCCATTCACTTAAGTGGTTCTGATGTTTTTTTTTATTTTGGCTGATCCGATTACGTTATATAATGATGATGACAAAGGTAATGGTGAAAGTATCGTAGAATTATCCTGGGATTTGGTGCAACCGGTTGGCCTGACTGTTGCGAGAATTCTTCCATTTCTGGTTCTGAAACTATTGCAAAGGCTCTTGCTTTGGCTATTGACTGATTAAATAGCGGAAATCTTTCAAAAGTTCTGGCAGTACTTTTTAAAAATAGTTCCAAGTCTGGTTTCCTCTAGTTTTTATTATTTAAAAGATACTTCATTAAAGTGGAAGCAGCGCAGAGTCGTTTTGGGTTTTCCTTTTATTAATCAACTTCGTTTTTGCTGGCATTCTATTAACTGGACAAATGTTATTAGACGTTGCTTGCTCGCCTTCTTCCAGACCCTTAAGTAAAATAAAAATTTGTAATTAAATCAATAATAATGATTCACTATACTGAATTATTAATTTTTTTTAGGTTTTTGAGTACGATTCATACAAAACGATAGTATTTAGTTATCGACTAGGACTAGCTGCCGTATTAAATATAGAAATTGAACTATGTAATGCTATAAACAAGCATCTTTCATCAAAGTATATACCAGTACCGAATAATGAAGCATGGCATAAAATAGCAAATACTTTTTGAAAAGTATGGAATTTCCCTAATTGTTTAGAGGCCATAGATGGAAAGCATGTTACGATCACAGCTCCTTTAAACAGCGGTTTTTTATAGTTCAATTACAAATTTATAGCTGTTGATATCGGATCTTAATGGTAAAAATAGCGACTTACACAAAATTTTATAATTTCGCATACTTTGTTTGTGTTTTGTTGAATCACAATATTATTTTTGGATGATTTGTACTGTGCTGTACTACGATTTGCTGAGCTGACCTGATAATATAAATACTCACATAGTAAATGGATGAAACAATATTTTTTTTTGGCTGCGCTGGACTAAGCTGAGCTGATGATATAAATAGACCTTTACTCGTTTACCGGTGATTGTTGAAAAAAATTATTGGACTTTCCAAAAATATTAAGATGGACTGAGTTTGGAAATGGCCCACGCAGTTATTAATTGAACATCAATTGACGGTGTCATGGCGGCTTGCTTCGATATAACATAATCAATTTTGGGATGATTGATGGATTAGCTATTATTTTAGAGCCGATGTTATGGAACGAAGTTTTTTATCTTCTTGTGAGATTCAGGAATGTTTGAAATTTCTGACTAGAGATAATTTCAACTATAAGCAGACATATACTATGATACCAACGTCCAAACAAATTTAAATGATATGAAGATGGAACTAGTGGATTTTTTTAAGAACGAATTGACGGCATGGTTACAAGGACTTATTGAACAAATAAAACTCGCAAATATTCCATATAATCTTTATTTGTTATAAAATTTGTATTTAATAAGAATTCGCTTAACTCACTTAAATATGATGCTGGTTAAATGTATCTGGTGTAAAAAGTCGCTTATATTCTTCGCTTGGTTGATTTTTCTTGTTGTTAGCTCAAAATTCGCAGTAAAATTGAGTGGTTTCTTAATATTTTGCCAAGTCATTTGTTTGATTTGGTGTTGCCGGTGGCTACTAAAGTGCAATCAGTAGACTTAGCGCGCGCTTAAATAAAATTTAAATGTTTAAACTTTACTAAGTCGCGCGCCATCTCTCATATATCACATGCACCTTCAATAAATCGTATGAGATAAATTGGTAGTAGCATGAATACATAATTTACACGACAACTACCCATTTTAATTGCTATCATACGTTGGTGAGATTAGCTTACAAGATAGGTATTTTTGAAACATGTTTTTATATGATTCTATATAATTCACTATTTATATAAATTCAATTGTATATTTATAATAGTTTGTCATTAACAAACACTCTAATTTTTTTGGCCATGATACTAACTAAAAATATAGGTTTCTGGCTGCCATAGCCTATATGCACTATGCATACAATTTTCATGCAATATTTACTAGAAGTTTTAAAAGACTATGCTCAAAAGTTTCCAAAACATACCAAAACATATTTAACAAGTAGATGTTCCAAGATTTGTCCTAAGTTTAATAATTTAAAAATGAAAACTTGTACCATCTTCGATGAACCTATAATTTTTTTTGGTTTACGATTTTTGGTAAACCTCACATTTCAAGGAGGTCTCGTTAGATATAGACTTTATATATATATATATATATATATATATATATATATATATATATATATATATATATATATATATATATATATATAGATACCAGCTGACCCGGCGACCTCGCTTCGACTCAAATTACTTCACTCTGAGCAAATATTTTTGTTCTTCACGATAATTTATTTTGATGAGAGAAAGATCAAACAACTCAACTCAATACTCAATAGACAATAGAATTTGATGCATCCAAAAGCGGAGCTTCCGTTCGTATTATTTAGCTCATTGAACCTCGATCGAACACGTATACTCGCTGCAAATCACGATTAAATGCATCGTGCATTAAACGAATTGATGTAGGCATGTCCAATTTTGACAAATAGCTGCCGCACATAAGCACGTACATGACTTTAATCATGATCGAAGTTTCGTTGCATATCAAGTCGTTCATTTCAAGCTCGTAATTCGATGTTGCAGTGCCATCTTGTATTTACAAGCATATTCAGTTCTTTATCGTCTACCGTTGTATATTACAATGAGCAAATCGCAAGGGCAATCGTTGGAAGTGTGCATAGAGTAAATTTTGAATTTCCATGTTTTTCTCATGGTCAGCTGTGCGTCGCGTGTTCTACAATTTCAATGCGTTTGATGGCTAACACGTCGTTATGATGATCGCGAACAATTTACAAATTTGATTTGCCGTCGAATACACATTGACGTATCTACAACACGTTGACCTTTCTTTTGTTTTTGAAACTACTTCGTCGACTGGCTCCAAGCATAATTGCGTGGCATTTAATGTAAAGCAATGTTTGTGCGAACGGATCACTTTCGTGGGTGAGTGTTGTAGCTGGTGGTTTTTCTGCTCGTTGTGCTGTATTAGTTTCCGTGACACGTTGTCCATTCTCCAAATTCACTTACAAATGTTGGACAGTTGTGTTACAAATGAGAAAATAGGCCAAATCGCCTCATTGCAACTGAAATAACGACTCAATTGAGATCTTGATACTTCGTCATCCGGAGCAGTAATGTCAAACACTGCCACGTCGCTATCTTTGTTTACGTATTTGCAGACATATTTAATGGACCTATTGGAGTTACAGTACTCAACATTGCAGTGTATTGCGAATATTTTCGATAGAAGCTTGCAATTCGGAATGATCCAGCAATTATTGACCAAAACATAAGATTGTGATCTCCACATGGGCCGTGAATCATGTTTTTTGCGACTACTACGAACAGCTACGGGTTGGCTTCTGGATATGGTATTTCGGCGCTGATGATTAGATCGATTTGATCTGGTCAGATTTTTTCAATTAACCACAGCAGAATGTGTGCATGTGGTAATCCATGGTTCTGCCACTCTATACTGAGTACATCCAAAAACTTGACTGTCCGAAAACCATCTATTTAACGATGAAGCCAGCGTCCTGAGATTTTGTTTGAATTAACAAGTTGTGCTTTTGTGGCGATCGTTGGAGGTTTGCCTTAGCCGTAGAATACCGGTAATTTCAGGCTCTTATGAATTGCATGTGAATGTGATGAACAAATGATGCTGTATATAATCCCGCACATATGCAATTGCATCCTGCGCATATTCATGCATACGCCGTGGGCTGCCTACATAAGTCGCTGGGAGAATGGTCAATTTACCGAAGTTGCTTACATCTCGATACCTCAAAAACTGATTGTCCACGCCTGCTTGTATCATTAACCGATAAGTATAAAAATTCAAAGAATTGACCTTTTTATCCATTTCTTTGCCGGCAAAATGAATATGTTATTTGTATAGCAATGCAAGTACAATCGACAGCTCAATAACTAACTGGTCAGCGGGTTAACCATCTTTATCTGGCAGTGGTAGCCATTCTCTCCATGGCAAAATATCTATCGATTCTGAAGTGTTTCAATCGATGTGTTTCGTACACACGCTAAACTCGTCCGTCATTACGCCGCTTGATCAAAATATCACGCGATTCCACATTTTCACCAACAATCACAACTATGACTTCATCAATACTGGGAGCATTGTACTGACGTACATGACCTCCAGTTAGTATTTTGACTGCTCTGATGATTATTTTGTGATCATCGGAAGTCATTGCTTCCAAAGTAGTATTAAAACAAACGAACCAGTGAATTGTGTTCATGCAAAAGACATTAAAATTCTCCGATTATCTCTTGTTTTGATGCATTGAAAAGCGCAAGACGATCACCTAATCCAAATTTGGTATTTCCAACGAAATAAATTAGAAGGAACTTGGTTTTTTTATTCGTGTTAATTAACTCTGGATTCTTTTAAATAGATGGCAATTTTGAATATAATGGATGCAATCGTTCAACATTATCGTAATAATGAACACGTGGTGCCGTCATTACCTTATTAGGGTTGATGACCAACAACATCGGTTCCAAATGACAAACCATCTCCTGGCAATTGCGAACATAACAAAAAAAATTGAGCCAAACCGGTTGAGCCGTTCTCAACTGAAGAGCGCCCATTCATTTTTTACACCATTTATATATATATATATATATATATATATATATATATATATATATATATATATATATATATATATATATATATATATATATATATATTTATTTATTTGAACCAACTTTGAATTAAAACAAGCAATTATAAAATCAAGCAAACAAGCAAGTTTTCAACTTTGAAAACAGCCAATTATGTTTGCAATATCCGTAGCTTAGCAGTTTGTTTAGCTTTCATTTTGTGGCTTTTAACCAAATTATTATTTTGAAGTCGCAACCTCCTGATGGTAGCTTACATTAATTTTTTATCTCATGGCTCTCATAAATCATTATTTTTTTCTATATTACCCCTTCAGACAAATATTGTCTGAAGGGGTAATATAGAGGGATAAAGTTATTTTCAAAGTAACCTGGAAATTTAATTACTGTAAAAACTCAAAACCACGCAATGACTTTTATTTTTTTTTGCAACAATTACAAGTCATAAAGAAAAAGTCACGTGCAAAGTAAAGCAACAAATCTCCATTGTGTCTTTAGAGTCCAGTATTCAGCGGTAAAAGCACTCGAGTGGAAAAGTGGAAGAGCCTTTCAAATGTTGCCAAACATTTCCTTTAATATATCAAAATATTCTTCTCTTTTACTTAGCTTTACAGTGAAAAATTCTTTAGCCATCTTGGCGAAGTGTTTAAATCAGATCTGAGACAAAGCATGATCAACGTTTACGATGTAATAATCTAAAAGTGATTGATCAAAATGGGTGATTTTACTACTGTAGCCGATTCACAATCGTTTCTAGCATTTTTACTGGTGTTGAGTACAAAACTGTATATTTATATAACAATTATTATGTAAAATGTTAATTTTCCGCATGTTCCAAATATTGGTTACGTATAAAATACTTACAAAAATTTTTGAAGAAAATTAAAAAAAAAAAAACAACGGAAAATCGGAAAAAATAAATTACACTAATTTTCCACTTAAAAAAGTATTTATTTAAATTTTTTTTTTTTTTATTACACAAAATGAGTTTTCATATTTTTCCCTGATATCCATCCAATTAATTTTAATTTTATGCTGTTATGGAAAATTCTATACTCTACAATAGAAAATATACATAGGCATATCGTTGTGTTCGTTGTACCCTCCTTTTTTGAGTATCGCATATATCGAAAAACGGAAAAACTAGAATTTTGTTTTGTTTCCAACAAGTTTATGGAAATTTTTTTTTTCTGAACAATTAGGGAATATTTTTTTTTCATTTTTTGTGCCGTTATTTAACATTTTCATTTTACAACAAAAACAATTAAAATCATAACAGGAAAATTGAAAATTACGATTAAAACGGTTTACAAGTCGTTAAGTATATAGTAGGTTTTGTCAAGATTTTTATGTTTGTGTTAATAAAATCTAAAGTCAATATCCTTGGAGTACTCGACACACACATACACATATGGCTTATTTCAATATGTTCAACATGTTGAGAAAATGAAAGCTTTTTCTTTATAATTTTTTTTTTCTAATTACATTTTCGTTTGACTATTAACCGGAGTATACATAGTAGTAGAGTTAATTAAGATGATTACATTTTTTTTAAGTTCGTCTTGTGAAATTATTCAAAATGATTTGATGTGGAAACTTTATGTGTAGTCGAACTTGGTTTCCACTGGTGCGAGAAGAGCACCGAATACATAAAATAACATCATCTAACAAACTAATTTATCATAATCGTAAAACAAAGATACGACAACGTTTTTATTTTTTCGTGTATAACGTGTTGTCTCGTAAACGTCACTTTCAATTTTATTCTGCAAACAAACAAACTGGCTGAGTAATTTTTCATCACACGAATAGAAATAATAAAAAAAAAAATTGGAAAACTTCTATTTCAGTTGAAAAGTCCAAAAATAATACCAGAACAAACACTATATGTTTATGTTTTTCTTTTGTTTTCTTTATAACTAAATATATAAGACGAGCAAAATAATAACTGACATCTTGATTGATGATATTTTTCTTCGATTGTTTAACGATATTTTGTTTGAATTTTATATTTTTTTTTATTGTTAAACTGTTATCGTACGATGTAAAAAGAAAATTTGAAATGAAAAATTGGAAAATTTGTTGGTTCTTGTCTAGTTTTGTTTGAAAAATTTGATGTTTATCATGCAACAACAAGTGTTTTGGTAAACGATGTTTATAGTTTCACTTTTGGATTAACTGAATTCAGTTCGATGGTCGGTAATACCGGTAATAAGATTATACTTTGCGGTTTTATCTGCTTTTTTGCCATTTAGAATTTTTTCCATTCGATGTTTAGGTTATATTTCATAATTTATATTCTAAATCCTGCGTTAGCTTCGTTGATTACCCCCCGTTTTAGACAGGATGGCAAACAACGAAATCATGGTGATTGATTTATTCTAATACGAGACATACACTGGTTTTAAACGGTCTATTGATCTTTACCTTTCATGTCTACTATAAAGTATTTCCGCAACCTTCTAATTACTCGGTATGGTCCTTCATTCGGAGGCGTAAGACCCACTCTTACTGAATCACGACGCACTAGTACATACTCACAAGCGTCCAAATCTTTATGTACAAATATGTTATATTGGATCGTTACTCTTGTTGGTTTCGGTTGTATATTGGACATTGCCTGTGCTCCTGTATTTGATTGGATTAACATTTGGTGTGGCACTAGTGGTGTCTGACCATACACCAGATCCAATGGTGTACACCCTAAATCTGGTTTAATTGATGTACGAATACCTAATAGTATAAATCATAACTCCTCTGCCCAATAAATGGCATTTCCACGAGCTAATATTGCTGTTATTAATACGCGACGAAACCGCTCCACCATTTCATTTGCCTGTGGATGATAAGCAGTTGTCTTAATTTAATGGGTTCCAAATAAATTATTAAATTCATTTAACAGGCTGCTTCCAAATTGTGAGCCTCTATCTGTTGTAATTTCAACAGGTACACCAAAACGCGAGACGTAATGTTCAATGAAACTTTTTAAAATTGTAATGGTATTCATATCTTTAATGGGAATGGCTACAGGCCATCTTGTGAATCGATCGATGATTGTTAATATGTAAAAGTTACCATTGGATGGTGGAAGTGGTCCTACCAAATCCATGTGTATATGATGAAAACGTTCTGATACCAATGAAAACTCTCCAATTGCTGAGCGGGTTTGTCTATTTACTTTTGATTTCTGACATCCCATACATTGTTTAGTCCATAAAGCTATATCTGTACACATTCGTGACCAGAAATATTTGGTCGAATGTCACTTTTTTGTAGCCGTAATTCCTGGATGCGATAATCCATGAATTTTGTTAAACGCACAGTTTGACGTAGTGTAAAGGGCACATACGGTCTTGTTGTTTCACAATAAATTTGAATTTTTGTATTTTTTTTCGGTTATCTTTTCTAACCTCATTTTTGATTTATTTGAATCAGATGATTGGATTAATTGCTTGAGTTCCACATCATCTTCTTGCTCTTTTTTAAATCCTTTTAAGTCCATTCCTGACATCACGATTATTGATATGTCACAGAAACGAGACAGTGCAACTGCAACTATGTTGCTAACACCAGTTACATGTTTTGTTACTGTACAATATTGCGAAATATAATCCAAATGGCGTATTTCACGACGATTTTTATCGGTTGCTGAGCCCAATGCGTTTGTTAATGGTTTGTGGTCGGTATACGTAGTAAATTCACGTACTTCCAAAAAATGCTTAAAAATTGTTATGCTTTCATAAATAGCTAACAATTCTCGACCGAAAGTAGAATAATTCTTTTGACATGGCGACAATTTTTTTGAGTAATATGCTAAGGGTTTACGTTTACTATTTACTATTTGTTCTAGTACGCCACTTATCGCAATATTGGATACGTCAGTGGTTAGTGTAATAGTGGGAATGCTAATAGCGTTGCACCACATAGTGCATGTTTGACTTTTCAAATGATTCTGCGTATACTTTTGGCCATGTAAATTCTGCATTCTTTGATAATTTTTCTTGATTGCATAAGTGATCGTAGATTGGCGCTAAATGATTCTTATTGTTATTGGGCATTATTATTATTAATATTTTTTTTAATTGTTAGCAGATAACGCGTATATAACTTGTGTTGCTTTAAGGTATAAGACTTATATTTTATCTTCCACTAATACGCTAACAATTGTTACCACACAGGAATTAACAAATATTACTTAATTAACACTATACGTACAATTTGGGAACCGCACAGAACTGGACATTTTAAAACTGGATATTTCAAAATAGAATTTGACAAAACTTTTTTTTTGAGATATGGTACAACACTGGATATTTCAAAACAGGATATTTCGAAATCTGATTCAAACTTAAAATGATTTTTAGGAAAGTTCTAGAATATGACCAATTAGGGAGAAACTCAGCGAGTTCTTAACCGATTATGATGAAATTCGATATGTAGGATGAAATGGGATTTTAAAGTGATTTGTTGGGAAAGTTCTGGAATAAGGCCTGTAAAGTTCCATACTTTAATATTTCTAAGGAGAGAAATAGAATTTTCCTTCACTTAGTGTTTTTTTTTTCTTTAATTGTATAATTAAATTTGATTTTAAAACTTTTTTTTGGGAAAACCTCTGGGATATGGCCAGTAAAGTTTCATACTTAAATAATTTTAAGCAGAGAGATAGAATTTTCTTTCACTTAATGGTTTTTTTTAATTGCTGCTTTTCTCATCTTATTAAAATAATCATTGACTTGAAAAAATCATTTTAAAATCACATTTTCATCCTACGTATCGAATTTCATCATAATCGGTTAAGAACTCGGCGAGTTCGTCCCTAATTGGCCATATTCCAGAATTTTCCCAAAAAATAATTTTAAAATCTCATTCCCATCCTACATATAGAATTTCATCATAATCGGTTAAGAACTCGCCGAGTTCCTCCCTAATTGGCCATATTCCAGAACTTTCCTAAAAAATCATTTTAAGTTTAAATCACATGTCGAAATATCCTGTTTTGAAATATCCAGTTTTGTACCATATCTCGTTTTGTACCTTATCTCGTTTTAAATTATCCAATTTTGAAATATCCAGTTTTCTACCATATCTCAAAAAAAAAGTTTTGTCAAATCCTATTTTGAAATATCCAGTTTTAAAATGTCCAGTTCTGAGCGGTTCCCCGTCGCATTAATTCGACATTTTTCTATACCTGAAGCTTATTATTACGAGGCGCTCACAAAACTAAGTAAAAGCGATCATTAAACTATTTATGGAGCAACCATCAATTCATTCTGGTAATGAAATAAACATCAGACAGTCACTGGATACTGGCAACGAAGCGACAAGAGGTTTAAAGGTTCTGGGTAGTAAAGCTATTTCCAAGGACATTTGGTTGATATTAATTTGGTTCAACAAACTTGATGAGTTTTTGGGAAAAAGAGCTGATGAACTAGAAGGCATAAACGCGTCAAGTAAAAGTAATCTAAACTTATCCAATAACATAAAATTATTCCATGTAGCACCATCATTAACCTGCCCTGTATACCAGGCATTTGATGACGACGCACGAAGAAACTTTATTAAAAATGATCATTTTAGTTGCCCAATTGTAGATCAAGAACCAGATGCCGACTTTGCTTTAAAAGACACGACTTGCTTCTACACACAGAGCAATCTCACCAATAGCGTAATGAGTTAGCGCAACCAGCATCGAATCAGATGACTCAGGAACACTGTTCGGTTGGATGATTGCAGGAACAGTAGAAAACATGAAGTTGTCAAGTTCTACCAGTTTATTATCAGAGGCATACAACCACCAGAGCATTATCAGAGGCATTCAACCACCAGTAATGGACGGTTTGTTGTTAGATTTCCTTTAAGAATCGAAAATCCTACATTTGGAATAAGTATAAGTGGTGCACTGAAACGTTTAGAAACGATAGAGAACAAATCTAAGAAGGAAACAAAATTTAAGGACCCATAGCACCAATTCATTTGAAACACATGGATGAAATTCTTTTAGAAGAAATATATCATGGCTCATCATGGTGTGTAAAAATTATCTAGTACTACTACCGAATTACGAGTCGTCTTTAATCGTTAAATGGAGTATCACTAAATGACACTTTGGTAGTTGGAGCTACCTTATATAGTAACTACTCGTTATAGCAATCTACTAGGATTTTGAATATTCAAGGTTTTTTTTTCGGCTGACATATAAAAATGTATCGACCGATATTAGTCGATTCCAAAGATATTGTTTACCAACGTATTTTATGGAGAAATGACCCAAGTGAGCCTGTATAACATTATAGATTAAAAACGGTAACCTATACGGCAAATCAGCTGCACCGATTCTCGTGACTAAAATAATCCCAGTAATAGGCAATGAATTGCTTTAAACTGACCCAGATGCTGCAAATGTGATCTTGAACAATTTTTACGTTGATGATTTAGTGGTTGGAGCCTGTAATATTGACGAAACCTATCGCTTACAAGACAAGATCTCAAAAATGTTACTGTCTTCCAGGTGCCTGAAGAGATTCGAAAATCTTTGTCGAAACAATGAAGCATGGGTGTTAGTGATAATGGATGGATGACAAAAGAGATATTCTATGAATATATCTCCAAAGTCTTCCATACATATCTGGTGCAGCTGGGTACTAAATTCCCAATCATTTATTTTGTAGACGGACATACTACACATTTAACATTAGCAGTCAGTGAGCTGTGTCTTAAGCTACAAGTTATTTTAGTAGCTCTGTACTCTAACGTCACAAGACCAGCCAATGTTACTGCATTGAAACCAATCAAAATTTGTTAGAATAAAAAGGTCTTGGAGTGGAGGAGATTTAATCCAATGGGCTCACTTACAAAGAAAAAATTTGCTCCTCTCTTATTCGAGATTGTAGAAAACCGCGGAAACAGTAAAAATGTGTTTAGATCCTGTGGTCTGTATCCATTTAGTAAACAAGCAATTATGATGTCAAAATGCCTGGGAAGATCTAGCACCAAATCTTATGGTAACCTTCAACAAAATCTCAATCAAGATGATGCATTTATAAAGTTCTGCACAACTGTTGGTGAAAGGAGAATCGAGAAATTTGAAAAACTAGACAAAGATGGGACTAAAGTTAGTTACCACACAATGACGATTTCCTGGAATAAACCCCAAACAGAGTTATCGTAATGATAAAAACAAATCAAGGCAAACTGATATGGAATGCCAGAGTCTAGATGTTCCTATAGATATTGGTTCAATCAATGAATTCCTTATTTTAAAAAATCTACCAAATCAGCTGAATCAAATCGATGCATTAAATGTTAGTGACGCTACGTTTCAACCTCACTCCAATGATATTTCGTGCATAGTTGTGCCATTTGGAGCACCAGGCCCATTGACAATTATTTTAATTGGCCGGAAACACCTTTGAAAAAGGGATGTAAATCGAACAAAATGAAAAACCTCTTGTTGTCACTTCACCTTTGTGGATTAAACAAGAACAAGTAAAAAGAGAACAGAAGCAGAAAATCGAAATGGATAAAGAAAACCGGAATACGGAAACAATTGAAAGAAGTACAAAAAAAACTGTAAACCCAATCGTTCAAGAAAGAGCAATCCGAAAATTCAGCAACAGGCCAAATCTAAAACTCATACTGTAACAACCGACAGAACATAAGTTTCAATAGAAAATGATATTGCAAATGAAATTGTTGTAACACCCGCTCATATAGATATACGGACCGACGAACAAGCTATCGATTCAATACTTCAATTTGGAAATCATTTAGTGGAAAATATAAATTAGTGCTTTAACAAAAAGGTGTCTTCACCCGTACCTAGCGAATTGACGGTTCGTGAACCTCCAACCGGCCATCATATTTGGGAGTATGTGTTATTTGAAATATTTTTGACGGTTTTTTACACTTTACTAAATTCGAATTTTAATAACTTTTCCAAAAATAACCTACCGCTCCGTGCCAATATTCTCCATATGCCAATTTGCATATTCTCCATATGTCAATTGTTATTTAGAGTGCCAATTATTATAGAACTGTGTTAATAACTATAGATTTTGGAAGACTTGTGATTTTTTTATAAATTTTTAATATTTTATTTCAAAACAAAGTGATTCCAATTAAAAGGCCACTAAATATTCTTCAAGCCGCTTTCATAGAAATATTCTGCAGCATTTTTTTTATGAACGCGGCACCAAGAAAATAATAAACATACTACGATCAGCTTTCTCAAAATAAAGCTAAGACGACTTACCTATAAAAATTTCTTAAGAGTGCTAATAACTGTAGTCGTTACGCTAATTTATATTTGAGTTAGAACCTCTTATTGACTTAGTTCGTACATAGCTTGTCCGTGAACTAATCGGAGTTAGTCTGAATCGTCGTTAATTATAGTTCCCATTTCTAGAAAAATTCAAAATGTCTTCTTCAATGTCATCTTTGTACGTATCCCATAATCGACGTGGGTTTGAAGGCTGACATATCGAAATGATGCAATTGCCGTTCTTTGGATGGAGTGTATAAATTCGTCCTAATGCATCAGTTGAAAACACACATGGATATCCATCTGTACTCATTGGCCTTGCTTTCTGCGTAACCATTTCTTCGACGATGTATTCCATGTGTAATATCTAAATATATCCGAGTAAAGCAATATTCTCGCTAAAGGATCACTGGCGCAAGTTAAAAAGAAACTCGTTAATGAATTGTTGTCAACCATATGACATCCGCTCCTTTTAATTGAGTGATGAATGTTCTGCTATTGTCATATATGGTGAGCGACGCCAATATAGAGTGGATATCCTTCGTTTCCAGTTTGAGTTTCCAAAATAAAAGCACCTGGATATAGCGTTTTGTGCATTTATGGTCGGACATACAAATCGAAGTGGGATTGTGATGTCCGCATGGTACGTAGAGCATATTGGTCTTCACCACTTTGTGCAACCTTGGATCCATCATCCAAAAAGTATGGATGCGTGCGGCAAACCTCTTTTCTGCCACTCAACTGAATACATCCAGCATCGAACAGTACTGTAGACACTTTGTTTCGCAATGAAGTCCATTAAACAACTGAGTTTTTGTTTGATCACTTATGACGATTGCTTAGTGATTGATCGGGATACAATAACTGCGTGATCACTAGCCATTTTGGATTACAAGTAACCATCACAAACAAATCCGGCCAACCATAATTGCGCACGTAAATCATCGCGTCGATGGCAAAATTGTGAGTCGACTAACATCTGCATAATATCTGCGTCACTGTACTGACCTCATCTTGCAAGTAATTGAGACGTTCTGTCTCAACCTTAACTTACATATCATCTGCTTATTGTTGAAACAATCTGCGATATCTCAGTAACTGGTTATCAATGTTTTGGCGAATCATCATTCGATATGCGTAAAATTTCGTTGAACTGACCTTTTTATTTGTCTCGATCCCTAAAAATATACAATTTATGAAGTGACAATCAAAAGTGTTTTTATTTTGTACTAACCATTGGCCGTGTTGTATCTCAAATGATATCCGTCTTCACTACGGCAAAACATAAGAGAATATTGCAATGCATCACACGATAGATGTATATCATTTATTCGCTGTAGTGCGTTTTTAGATCGGCGTGGCATGACTGTATCACGCAATTGTAAATTTTCACCATCAACAACACTTGATATTTCACTCACGGTATAGGTGCATTAGCACAACGCTGATTTACTTCATCATGTGAATCTCCAAAAAAGTCTTTTTGCAGATATTTATATTCTTTATCTGGATGCGGTAACAGCGATCCAGCAAGATGAAAAACTTGCCAGTGTATTTGTATATAGTTGAAGGCAAATTTTGTAGTCTTTTGTTGGCATGAGTTAATTTGTCTTTTATACACGATACATATTGTGGTGTGTTAGTGTATTTTGTACTGTTAGTGTTAGTGTATTAGCATTCATTGCTGATGTTGGTGAAATTATCTTAAATGTTGGATTGTAATTTCGTTTATTTCTAATTTCACCATCAAACGACTTCATTTGAAAACAATCGTTTTACATCTTGATGTATTGCAGAAATAGTTCAAATTAGGATATTCACCGTAAAACAGCGTACGCAATGGCTCTAGTTGTGTAAGCAACTCTTGCAATTTCACCTTGCCGCTCGCGCAATACAGTTATTTCTGTAGTTTATCTGTTTTTGTGATCGAAATATCAATAATATCACTGAGAAATTGATAAAACTCAATAATATATTTCGTAAATGTAAACTAACTCACTCGAAAAATCAATGAAAAATGATAAAAATATCGGAAAGTCATTTAATCGTGATCGCACAGGCACAGCTCAAATTATCAAATCAGAAAGAACTAACAATATGCTGAGCGGTTAAATTGAATGATCGCCTACAGTGTTGAAGCACCTTTTAAACTATAATTGACTTAAATTGAAAAACGAAATGTGCGCCACGTGTTGAGAATTTTACGACTTTTTTATCTAAACCTTTGTGTAGCAAATACGAACTAACCCGCAGAAGGAAGAATCCAATTTGGTCAAGCCATTTTCAAGTTTTAAGCACCCGAACAAACCACGATCCATTTATATATATATATATATATATATATATATATATATATATATATAAATATATATATATATATATATATATATATATATATAAATATATATATATATATATATGTATATATATATATATATATATATATATATATATATATATATATATATATAGATGTCGAAGCATTGGAAGCCACTAATACACGACTATCGAACACGGTCTTAAAGGTCTTTTTAAACAACTCGAACACAAGAAGCCGCGACAAAAAAAAATAAAAGTTAAAACAAGTAGTATTAAGGAACACAGTATATAATTTATCAACTGCCCTCCACAATATACCACCTATACTGAGGAACGAGACCAATGTCAAAAACATCTACTGAGGAAGAATCACCTTTCATAAAAAAATGGCTATTCGAAGCAGAACATAAAAGTGTATTACTGCGATTATAAAGTTAACACTGTCAACGTGGAATATTAAGTTTGATATTGATTTAAGTAAAAATTACATATATACATGTATATAAGTACATCCATTACTAGAATTTAATCCAAAAACTAGTCAACTGTACCACTAACATCTTCTAATCTTAATTAAAAAATTTCCCACAAGGCCAATTAATTTCCATCATTTTCGAAAACAAACATTTTTTTGAGGGGTTAAGATTATTAAATGAAATCTATACATCATCTTGATTACATTCGTACACAAACACAGGCACACACACACGCATACATACAAACAATGATTGAATAAAATGGGAAATAAGGAATTTAGAACGATATACTAGAGTGAATATTATATTATGCTCGTACATATGATTCAACAATGGCAATAAGGAAAAGAGCAATTTATCATAAGTGAGTTTTGTAAATATATATATATTAGCTAAAATTCACACACACACACACCCATACATACAAAAAAAATCTAATTAAGTTGAAATTATCACAAAAATAATTTTCATCGTCGAAAAGAAAAACTTCTTCGAATGTCATAATTATTTATGATTAATTGAGATAAATAATACAGATTTTGTTGGTTTCATTCCGCGCGCAGCATTCAAACATTGTTGTTGTTGTATCACTTCAATTAAGTTAGTTCTACATTAAAATTTAAAAAAGTTTTCAATTCAGTTTTAATTAGTTGACATGCACTTTGCTAGAAATTAGATTATTATGAGCTCGATGTTGCACTAACTTAAAACATAATCAAACAAAAGTTAATTAAGATAGTTCTAAGACAGTTAATATAGTTCAATTATCAAGACTCTAAAACTTTAGGCAAATATGCTTATAACCTTCGAGCTCATAACCTTCGAGTTTCTTTGTCTAGTTCACGTGTTTTGTATATTGTAGGATGATGCCTTTTACACTTTACACATTTTGCAGGGTTGTTTCTAATTTCTGTACACTCTAATGTGATGTATTCCCTGCATATTTTACGCATCTTGGCTCCCGAAACCAAAATTTATGCGCGTATATGGTTCAACTTTTGTTAAGTTCTGTTTTAAACTTTATTTTGAGTAAAGCTTTGATGTTGAAGGTATTTTGATCCATTTCCTTTTTAGTAAATGTAAGTTCGATCGATAATCGTTGAAAAGATCGGAAGTGTTTTGTTCGTTCTCTTCATTTTAAAAATGTATTAATTGTTTTTGTTGTGTTTTTTGTTTGTTTTTTTCGCATCAGTGTGTGTCTATGTGGTTCTTGGATGGTGAAATAGATTATATACTCTGTCGTTTTCCCAGAGATCAGGTATCAATACATAAATTGTTAGGTGCATTTTTATTTTATTTTTTAAGTACATAGGTGTAGCTGTATAAATTCATGTACATAAAATACGTTAGTATATAAGTCGTTTTGGTTTTCCTGTTTTGTTATCCCGGGTTGTTGTTTATCCAAACCTTCTTTACTGCAAGCCGTATTCATTGCATACTCGTGCTATTTAATCATATACAGATGAGAATGTATTGTAAGTAAAAAACGTGTCGATATATGATTTAGAATATAGTGTAAAATAAAATAAACATTCCCATACTATAAAACAAACTAGAGTAAAAATTGTCAAAAAAAAAAAAATTAAAAGGCAAAATTTATGTTATCTCTTTCCTATACAAAACACAAATAACAAAAAAAGAAACTAAACAATTCTCAATTATCCATACACATTAAACAGTGTGCGTAACTTAGAGATAAAAATGTTAAATAGTGGTAGTAGAAATGATAAAATTCAAAACCGTCTTTATTTTACAAGCCCGATTGTCACTAATATTATTTTATTTTCTTGTTCATCTATACTTGAAAGTATTGGTAATCGGTACACTATACAAATCAGTGAGAATTTACGTAAAAATTAAAAAAAAAAAAAAAAAATCAATTTGCTCAGAGAAAATATAGTATAGAAAACAGAAATGAAAAAAAAATAAACCAAATATTCTCTTCAGAACTATTAATAAATTTCCAATGAAAAATTGTGTGAGCTGGCACTTCCATTGTTGCTCCAATAAACCGTCTCATTTTATTAATATGCTGTCTCATATTGTTGATTCCTTAAAATGTCCTTACATACCACATAGTTCGAAACAGATAGTTGTTGGATCGTTGTTGCACGTGCTACTTGCAAACGTACTAACAAGATTTATTTCGAAGAGAGAGAGAGCGGAAATAAAAGAATTATGCAAACGTACCGTACAATATTTTAAATAATTTCATTGGTTGATTATATATTTTATCTTCGTATTAGTGAAATGAAAGTGTTTTTATTCTGTTTCAAAACCCTCTTTACTAAAAGCCGTATTGTTTGCATACTCATGCTATACAAAAATATATACTTTGATTGTATTGTAAGTAGAAAATCGTGTCGGGATATGATAGCGAATATTGTGTAAAAGAAATAAACAATAAAATCAAATAATGCGCATGCGTTTACAATTTTTTTTATTAATTTTATATGGAGTTTTGATAGTTACTAATACATCTAAAGTATATATTTTCACTAACATTTTAAAAATACATAATGATGTGTGTCAACGAAAGTTACAAGACGGCTTGTAGTAAAGAGGGTTTTGTTCTGTTTTCTCACAAACACTTTCAAGTATAGATAAACAAATTAAGAATGTACCTGCGTACTCGATGCAACAATCGGGCTTGTAATACATTTGTGTTGGTTTTGGAAAATTATACATTTTTTGGTATGGATTTTCATAGCACCAACACACTCAATTGTGTATATATAGGTTTTGGTTATCTGTTTCAACGAAAGTTACAAGACGGCTTGCAATAAAGAGGTTTTTGTGGTTTATTCTAGATTGTGTATGTGTTTGTATTAGTATAAATCGATCATCGTTTATCATTTACATTATATATAGAGTGAGAGAATATTATGTTTCTGTTCCGTTATACGTTATCTGTATGTCTATTAACCGGTTCTACTTTTATTTTTGAACGGTTAGTACGTAGTTGTGTAGCATGTGTTGTTGCAATATTCTCGTTGTTTAAAGGGTTGTCCAGTGGGATATATAATTTTGTACACGTTTCGTGCTAGCATTTTCAAATGTTGAATTGTGTAGTTGCATGTACCAGTATGGCTGGTAAGATGCTATAGCTGTTGCCTTATGTTAAAGGTGATTTAGTGCAAGGTGAGTAAATCGATAAAATTGGATGTGTGTGTGTGTGTGTGAGTGTGTGTGTGTGTGTTGCGTAAGGGGTCTTGTGTTTGGGATTACATTTGACTGGCCGATGGTATTGTTGTTTTATTATTTTGTCACCGGTCGTATGGCGATGGTAACTATCCGCGGCGTGTCTAGACCAATATTTAAACCATCAGATGGTTTAAATATTGGTTTAGATACGCCGCGGTCTTGAGGATGTGTGTAGGATCGTTTGTTGGGCTGACCACCGGCAGCGATCGGCAGTTGTGAGGAAGTAGTCTGAGGGGTCTTGTGGGTAATCTCGGTGAACTGTCGCCATTGTAAGACTGTTGATTTTTTAATGTTTTAACTGGATCATCATCTGGTGTAAGTAGTCGTGCCTTTTGGAAGCTGATAGTTTTCTAGGTTATGTATTCCGGTTTCGGTTGGTAGTGTGGCTTGAGGTTTGCGCTTTGGGCAAACGTAAATTGGTACTGGGTGTGTATTTTAAATTGGATGCCGGATTTAATCGCTGCCCTCACGTTCGTTTCAGTGGTTGGTTGGCCTGCAATGGCTCCGTAACGTTTTGGCATTTAAAGGGATCCTGGTGCCTGGTTTTACTGTGGGAATGTTATTTTTCTTGTCGATTGATGCTTTTAGGTTTTTTTGAAGTGTCATTTTCGAATATCCTGTCAAATGTTTCTGGTCTTGGTACAGAACGTAGAAATCCAGCGGAATGTCATTATCCGTTCTTGGGGAACCATGTTGATAGTTTTTGTTGGATTTTGATTTCACCTGATCTGGTTTTGAACTGCCTGTCCATTGGTTAAGCGTTTATGGCGTTTTCAGGTCTTAATACAGTTTTTTTGCCCCTGTGTCGACAGGGGATTCTTAGGATCATGCTGTTATTTGTTCGATACTTTATGGCTTGAGAAGCACTACTTGTAAGATTTCCGTCGATTCTCTTTCGCTTCTTCATTATCTTCGATGTCACTGTGGTTGTCAGTGTGCTCCTTGAATTCCGGTTCTCTATCCTGTCGTTCCGTATTAAGTGTTCTTTATTTTTGTACTGGTTCAAGCGAGTATCATAACATATTGTTGATTTTCCTCGTGTTGTCCGATTCAACGGTGAAAGATATTGTCGGTAGTATCGGTTGAACTGGCCTTGCATATTATTATGTGTTATGTTATAGTGTTATAAAGGGTGATTTTTTAACTATTTTCTTTTTGGCAACACTGATTTTGACAGGTCACGTATGTTTCGTGTTTTATGTTACTGTCAAACATCTTCAGTTTGGTCTATAATTTAACCATGAATCGTCTTACAAACGAACAACGCTTCCAAATCATTGAATTTTATTATCAAAATGCGTGCTCTGTTAAGAAAGTTCATTGCGCGCTTCTTCCATTTTAATTTCTTCCACTGAAGCGGCTATTAGGGCTATTTTGACTAAATTATGCACCAAATTTACATTGTTGGAAATTAAATCATCAACACGCTTATGTACAGTGCAAACTGAAGAAAACATCGCAGCTGTAACAGCCAGTGTTAGTGATGACCATCAATTATCTTTTTGGCGCCGTTCGCAGCAATTGGGCCTCTGTTACTCAACAACGTGGAAAATTTTGCAGAAGGATTTAGGTGTGAAGCCTTACAAAATACAGCTGGTGCAAGAATTGAAGTCAAATGACCTACTACAACGCAGAATTTTTGGTAAAAAGGGCTCTTGAAAAGTTGGCGGAAGATCCATTTTTTATCGAAAAATTATGTTCAGCGACGAAGCTCATTTTTGGCTGAATGCGGATTCGTAAATAAACAGAATTGTCAATTTTGGAGTGAAGATCGGCCAGGAGCATTGCAAGAGCTACCAATGCATCCAGAAAGTTAGAATTTGGTGCGGATTATGGGCTGGTGGCATCATTGGATCGTACTTCTTTAAAGATGATCCGAATCGCAACGTAACTGTGAATGGTGAGTGCTACCGTGAGATGATATCCAACTTTTTTTTGCTCAAAATGGAAGAGCTTGACTTGCATGACATATGGTTTCCACAAGACAGTGCCACATGCCACAGAGCACGCGAAACAATGAACAAATTGAGAGGCAAGTTCGGTGAACACTTTATTTCACGTTTGGGACCGGTCAATTGGCCGCTTACATCGTGCGGTTTAACGCCGTTAGATTATTTTTTATGGGTCTAAGTTAAGACTCATGTCTATACTGACAAGCCCACTTCGACAAGAGACAAATCAAGAGATTGTTGGCTCGTATACCTAGGCGAGAAGAAACTGGATTAAAACATGCTGCAACAATCGCGACTTGAATTGTCAGAACAAGTCTTCCTAAGAATTGAGGATTTTTTTGAGGCAACGAATGAATTCGCTTGAATTGAGATCTTCACCTCAAAGTATTAAGCAGTATGCTTCGGTGAAAAGTTTTCTTACTGTACCGAAGCCACCACCAAACTGTTTATTGTGTACTAGCCAACAACATCGTTTGTGCGATTGCCCCAAGTTTATTCAACTGAAGTTCCAAGATTGTAGACAATACTTAGCCGACAGTTTCAGGTGTTTCAATTGCTGGGCAGAATGTTAAAGTGCAAGCAAATGATCGAAGAAACGTTATCACCAATGCAAGAAGAGGCATCATTCTTTTGATCCAAAAAAAAATGGCAATTCCAATCCCATTCAAAATTTGCACTGGTATTACCAACCCATAAGTGCTGATGCTCTGAGCTTAACATAGATTGAACATTGTTTGAGCTAATGCCCAATTCAACATCAACACACTAAAAAGGAGAAGAGTTGGCAATTCTAGAGGTCTATGTTTACTTCTAGAGTGATCCAAAACCAACGTCAAATTCAACATTGACATCAACGCATCTACGATAACGTCAAATCTACCACCCAAACCTATTACCGCGAGCCATTGACGTACTTAAGTAAATTGCCGTTAGCTGATCATGAATTTAATGTGCCAGGTCCTATAGATCTTTAGATTAGGTGAGACAAGTTTCTAATGCTTTTATCTGACTGTCAAATAATAAATCGCCCGGACCACCCCGTCGGACAAAAGACTAATTTAGGATGAATCGTGGGAGGAATTTAATAAGTAAACGGCGTACCGTAGCAAACAATTACCTGTCTGTCCCACCACGAAGCGAAGTTGATTCCAAAGATTGAGGCAATTCTGGGAGGTAGAAGAATTACCTGCTGTCGAACGGTACACAGAAGAAAAGAAACATCAGTAAATTCTGACAGCGGACGTTGCGAAGATGTTCCGTCAGTTGTTAATTGAAAAACCACACACAGACTATCAACGTATCATTTGGCGTAATTCACCAGCATTAACAGTAAAGCGTTATCGGCTTATCACAATCACTTATACGGCACTGCATCAGCTACGCTTCTGGCAACCCAAGGTCTTTGCAAATTAGCACATAAACACCGAGAAAACCACCCGTTGGCTGCGCAGTTGCTTTTGAGAGACTTTTATATGGACGATCTTATGTCCGAAGCAAGTACTATCGATGAATGCATAAGAACATAAACTCAGTTAATAGACCTTTTAAGACTCGGTGGGTATCACCTACGCAAATGGGCAGCTAACGATGTAAAACTTCTGGAAAAGATAACAGCACAAAACCGAGAGATTTCAATTTGAGAAATTACCCAAGGAACAAAGCTTATCTCAGTTTTGGGAATTAAATTTGATTCAGAAACCGATTATTTTTTAATTAAGGGGTCCCTGCTAACCACAACCAGTTTGACCAAGGGAAATATTCTGTCTGAAGCATCGCGTATATTTGACCCAATTGGATGGCTGTCACCCGGGATAGTAGGAATCAAGATTCTATTCTAGAGTCTATGGTTATTGAAGCTCGACTGCGAGATGATAAATTGCTTACAGATGTCGAGAAACAATGGATACGCATTTTAAGCAGATTAAACTTGCTAAAAAACCAGATTAAACTTGCACCCAAACCACCGTAAAATTCAATGTAGTACAGACACAAACAAAAGGAAAAATTCAAAGTTAATGCTTCCTGTTTCCAATATATCCTATCACATCACAAATCAGCCTAAAGTACATCTTTTATGTATAAACATATACGAGCATTAAAAAATCCCCCTTTCCCCACTATCTCATTACATGCTCTATAAACATACATTCATAAATTTCAATCACAGTGAAAACTTTTCTAATATTTGAAAATTGTAACTATAAAAGTTTTTCGATATGGAAATCAATGAAATGAAAATTAAAAACAGATTCGTTCGTCTCGATATTTACGCTCGGAATGACTTGAAATGTTTACAAATCGGTATTTGTGAGTGTGTGTGTGTAGATCTGTTTCGTGCAGACGAGTGACAATTTATTAAATTTTATTCGAAACTGATAATCGGGAAATAATTTTTTGGCAGATTGTCAATATAACGAGTTTTTGAATGACAGGTATGTGTGTGTGTGTATATATGGTACATTTATTTACTTTTTATGGAATCAACAATACTTTAAAAAACGGTATGTGCAATATAATTAGCTGGTAGTTAGGTTTTTTTTTCGGGGAATGTGAATTTAAATTTTTAAATTTTTTGTCTTTAACTGCAGAAAGCTGTGAGAATTGTATATTCTTGTGTTTACGTTTTTGGGTTTCACTGTTCAACCATATACCCACTTATTGGTCTCTGTAATTAATTGGATACTAGAAAGAAACCATTCTCCTAGAGTTGACTGCATTAGTTTGCAATTCTTGATTAGCATATATCAGCAAAGTGAAAAATATTTTTCGTATGAGTAAAACACTTTATAGCAACATATCGCCAGTCCAACGTGCTTCAGGTGGAATATAAATCAATGAGTCTAAAACATAATATGTGATGATTTGTTTTGGAGGCCGAAAAATTTAGTTGTCGTTGGTGATTTTCAAAACTTCGGATCTCTTGTCTATCATAATAATTGTCATCACTTCACTTGTTTCATCACTTCACTGTGCTAACTTACTATTGTTGAAAAGGATCAGGTGAGTTCGTTTTTTTCTAGGTGGAAAATAAAAACATTAAGATAGTTATAAGTAAACCATCCTTGCAAGAGGTCGGATGCTTATCGACCAAATCCTAATCCCCAATTTACATTATCACATTGTCTCTGAAACTAATAGGTCATCGTTTTGAATTATTGTCCAATTATCAGTAAGTTTGGTCGCTTCTTAATGATTTTAGCAGTCATATCACACACCATCCTCCACGATACCTTGGACTTCAGCATACAGTCAAAAAGTGTTGCTGCAAAATCTATACTCTACCTCGTACTCAGGGAGTATTTCAGTAGTGAGAACTGACACAGAATAGGGAAGAAATTCATCTCTCCATGCCTTTTTCTTCCTCATTTATATTTACAAAAAATAATAGTCGATGAGTTCTTCGTTCTTTTCAGCGAATTATCTCTCTGCTATTACCATACTGTTTGACTGTCTCTTAAGTAACTCTTAAAGCATTTAACCTTTAAACAGATGCCTATGTTTGTTTAAACAAGCTTTTAATGGTACTTTAGTATTGACTATCACTACCAGGCCCTTAATAAAAGATCCAGACACAATGATAATGATACTATAGATCATCACTATTTCTGTCTTCTGTTCCGTTTCCTGTTTTGCTTCATTTGATATCGGTATTAAAAAAATGCAGTCATATACATTGCTTAGCCTAAGCTAGCATCGATCCAAAGGGTACTCTTTTTGTTTTGTTATTATCTTTTGTGTCCACATCAGTGTCATATTTGTAAATGTCATCTCAAAAGTAATTAGCACTCAGCGACCTTCTTTGTTTTTAACAACCCTTGTAATCTTTTGCATATGATCCTCTTTAATGGCGCTTTTATGATGGATTATGTAATGCTCTCGTTTATTTGTCCGGAAAATTAACCGTGCAACTAGGAAATAATGTATTGACAATATTCTCTAACAATTCAGGGCACGATGGACTCATATTGGGTGCACTTTCAAATTTTTCATGGTTATTCTATCCAGCTTACCCCAAAGGTGCAAGTTTGCACACAATTCTTAAAAGCATCGTTGTTTGCTTGCTTAGATGAAATACTTAAGTACTATAGGCGTAGCACAAGATTGCACTGTACACTGAAACTGTCCAGCTATTTGTAGATCTCAATGGTACAAGCAACATCAAAAGCTCTGATTATTCTCTGCAGTTCCTGGCTATACTCTGTAGTCTAGTATGACAGTAGCAGCTTTTAATCATCCAGGTTTTATTTCCTGCCATTAAAATAATTTTCTTTTGCGAAACATACCTAAGAATCTTTCAATCATGGAAGACATACAAAACAGCTTGGCAGTCATTCTACATGGTTATACCTTGCTCCATCCCAAATACATATTTTAATTAAGAGACACTCTCTAATCCATGTGAGATCAGCCATTGAGAAAACTTCTATGAATTAGTTTGCTAATATTAAGCCCCGTCAATAGGAGTAAAGACATTTTTCCCAGTAGAGCTTTATCTCTAACATTAGTCATTTAGGCCAACAACGATTAGAGACGTTTGGAAATTAGTGCAGAAATTGTTGAAAAAATTACAGCATTCTTCACGTTTAAATCTGTCACTTTAGGATACAAAACTTTTAACAACTATTTCGGATATCAATATTAACGGCGGTGCAAAATATACTCTCAACAAATTTAATATCTTCCCCGTAATAGACTTCACTAGTACCGCATAAACCAACCGCGTTTTCAATTATAATTTCATTACCGCACCAGCAGATATACGGACATAATTTCTAATTTTCACAAAACAAAATATTAGTCCCGATATCCGGAATAAACAAAATTCAATGATAACATTCCGCTATGAGTAAAATGATAAAAGAAAAACTTTTTCGTTTTTTTTTTTTTTATTATTTTTCCCGCACTTTGCAAAATATTTATTTTTCCGTTAAAACGTAAAAGTATTTTTATTTTTTTTAACAAAATAAATCCAAATTAACCGGTAATTGATTCTTATTGTTGTCTTAAGATATAAAAAAAAACTTTTCATTTTGGGTGTTTGATTTTTTCAGCGTATTATTTTCCATTTTAACCGTTGCTCTGTTTTGTTTTTGTTTTCTTTTATTGTACGTTCGAGAAAAAGTTTAGTTAGAATTTTTTTTTTGTTTGGTTTATTTCGATAAAAAACTTTATTGAATTGTGACATAATTGATGATGGTTTATTTTTCTATGCGGTAATATTTTCTTTACGAATTTAATTAGATATTTGTTATATATTTTGGGTGGAAAAATTACGATAATCGGATTCGTCTTTAGATATTTTATTATTTTACTTTTTTTTGGGGATAAGATTTTCCAAATGGGAAAATCATGTTCACCAAGATGACAACAAAAATAAAGATGAGATAATGATAAAAAGGATATAGAATATAAAATAGCACAATATATATATATATATATATATATATATATATATATATATATATATATATATAAACATATTTCTATCTATATATTGAATTGACTTAAGGGCATTTAATGTATATATATATATACGAAGCACTCACTCATTCTCGCAATCACATATACGTATGTGAACCGGATAAAAGAACTTAAAATTGGATTAAAGTTTTATATATTTAGTAAATGCGATGGAAAAGGGATTTAAATAATAACATTTCATGTTTCAATTTCGTAACAAAATAAAATGAAAATCCCAATCAAATTTTTCTATATATATATATATATATATATATATATATATATATATATATATATATATATATATATATATATACATTTAAAAATTTAAAAATTTAAAAATAAACAAAAACCATAAACCAGTTTTCCCAAACGTATAATTCTAATTAGGAAGAAAATTTAATTTTCCACAACAAAAAAAAAGTTATAATAATAATAATTGTCAGACTAAAATGTGTCTCACAATGCATATTGATATTTTAGTTTATTGAGTACCGCAATCCCACGATTTACGTTAATTTCATCCATCCTTAATCGATACCAGAACTTTTCACTACGCAATTCAGTATAAAATCGAAAACGCGAAACTCCACATTTCACTGCAATTTACATTGTGAAGTCAGCCAAATTTAAATATCGAACATTTTCAATGCAGTGCATTATAAATTAAAAATCAAAGTAACATTTTCAAAATTTGTATCGTGATAGTTTTGTTTTACATTTTTACTATTCGGTGAAAATTTAAAATGTGCGCGGTAAACTATGATATTATGTATATTGTGTTTGTGTACATTTATTTTTAAGTACTGGAAATTATTTGAAATGACGCCCAAAAAGTCAAACATTGGAAGATCAACTATAGACTTCTAAAATAATCACCTGGCATATATGTTGCTCCAATGTCAAAAGATATATTGCACCACTGGCTGAGCCACAAGAACCATTTTTAACTTATGTGGCTGAAGTTACTCGGAGGCAACACATTCTAAAGCATATGCGGAAATCAAACATATGTTTTCAAATGGCATTGTTTGGAGCGATAAATATTGTGTTGCATGCATGCCCACAATTAAATTTTGCCGACAAGTTTATCTCATCAGATTGGTTTAGATATTGCATCAGAAAACCAAGCAAATCAAAATCTCAAGTACTGTGACAATGAAAAGAGTCGGTATCGTTATTCGAGACTAACGACTCAATTACATTTTTACAATCATAATCGCAGCTTCGTGTCAAAGAGTTTATTTAAATGCAAGATGCAATTATAAATGATGGAATAGTTGCTAATATAGAACAAATGGCTTTACTTCCGCATACGTATACTGGAAGTTCAAGGCAGATGCATGAATATGCTCAAAGTGCTGTGTCATGTGTTCGCAAATACCATATAAACGGAAAAACTAGATACTGGATGTTTTCGATGACATAAAAGAAGTCTACTAAATGGCCATATCTTAATTAAATTGAATGAATTGTAAAAACTCCAATATTTTCCAAATCATTCAATGCGCATTTTAACGTGTAATTTTGTACATTAATCGATCAAACAAGAGAGCACCAAATCCACCAAACCCAACGTTGAAAGCTTTCTTTTATTATACGCAACTGACGAATGCGCAAAAATGTTGCTGAATTACGAAGCCATGTACTTTTATACTTGGAATTGATCGACGAAGAAATTATAGATGAACGAAATAGGCGCCAACCATTAACAACCTGTTTTGACAACCCGTTCGTCCAAATTTTAACAAATTATGATCCAAAAGATCATGGGATCTATGGGAAAAACACAAAGAGAATATGAGCGAAGACATACTTCTCCGACCACGCGAACCCCGGGCTGGATAAACAGTATTCGGAAGTCATTTTCAATGAACGTAACAGAAACGACGTTGTCGTTTGAGACGGATTGCGAGAAAAGTAATACGTCGTCGATGCACTGCACCTTTATGATTAGGCTCAAAAAAGGCTCGTTGCTGCCATTGAACTTAGATCTAGTTGCAAATCCGGTTTGCAACACTGGAAAACATCTGAAATGGCAGATTTGTATTGAAAACATGTTAAATCATTATTTTGGATGAATGTACCAAGAAAAGAGTTGAGGCACTTGATATTGAAAATAAGGTTTTCGTGATCATTTCAAACAACGTCAGGAATCACTATTGGCAAGCTCTCTTAGCTATCCTGGAGCTGTTACAAAATGAAAATCCATTGACACAGTTACAGGAGTGGATCAAACTGTTAATAGCTTAGTAGAATTTCTGAATTTATTAGAGCCCAGTGGGAAACCACCACACATATTGACGTTGAAAATTGGCTCATCAATCCTTCGGGATCTCAACACGCTAAAGTTAAGTAATGACAAATGTAGAGTGGAAGATGTGCTGATTTCGAGCATTAACTCATTCGTCATATATAGGAGGCAACAACGAAATAAAGAGATTACCGAAGCAAATTCTAGATACAAAACCAGACAAACTATAAACTCAAATTTTCTATTAAAAATCATAAATATAAAGGTTTTAACATGCCATTGTCTCCATCGGATTCGACTTTAACCTTGTTTTTCTTTTTAGACAATCCGAAGAAAACAAGTCGTTTTATACTCTGAGGAGCCATCGTCGCTGACAGTGAGCCACCTCTGTCATCGATGATGAGAATTTTGTTTGCTCGATCATTTCATAGTTTTGGAGAGCTAGAACTGTATTGATTTCAACTTGATCAAATGAATCCTTGCTATATTTAAGCGAAATATTTAAGCGAAACATCATTCTCGCTCCGTTTAAAATGTCCAACTTCGTTGATAATCTTCCAGTTTTGTTTATATCTCCTGACACAATGTTGTACATGTGCACATTATTTGCATTTTTTGTCGCATTCACTAGCACATCCTGAGACGGAATTATGAATATTTATCAATTTGTGCACGAGTTGGTTTTTTTCAAATTGCTCTATTTAAATCAAGATAGCGAGAATTGAAGCCTTCAATTCATCAATACGTAGATCATTCAAAAGATTGGCAAATATTGTGTCTACTCCACAAGAGTGGATTGAGTAATATCTCCAAATACATAACAATTCGATCGGATCCATGAAAACCTCATCGATGAACAGGAAATCGAAGTCCCTCCACTGATTTCGCGAGACCTTTAAATACTCACCAGTAACTTTTCCATCTTTGCTCAACTGGCAGGATTTTTGCTCTTCTTCTTCTGTAGTAATGCTTTTTTCACTATACCTTCCACTTTCCAATTGCTTGATTATCCTGAAATCTCAGCACGTAATATCGTTGATTGGGCGTATGGTATTCATTGATATAAATTTCCTTGACCTTAAACGAAGTAAAAGTTAGCTGAGTCAAACAACACAATGTGATTTCAGCTTGAAATCACAATGTGACGTCAGCTTGTTGATTTTTTAAAATCCGAAAACACACTTTGAAGAGCTGTTTTGTGTGGTTAGAACTAGTAAATTGGTTGATTGCTATCTGCAATAAAAAAATGCTTTCATATCAACACAAATCATTAAAGCTCAAAATAATAATCCAAGTTGAAAGACCAAAAAACGAATAAATGCAATCAATACCTTGTGAGCTATTTGCCAATATGATGCTGATCCTCTGAGATTCTTTAAATGTAAATTAAGGTCAGCCACATGTACTGATCGCTGTTTTTAAGATATTCAAGCATCGAGAGTGCATACAGCTAATTGAATATGAGTATCCGAATCTATAAATCGCTGCTGAAAATAATCCAATGGCATAATTGGAACAGAGCGTTTATCGTTTAAGCCATTTTTGGATTTTGGAAAGAAATAGAACCATGTAAATTACTGTGATTTATATTCATAATATTAACCCTAGTTTTGTGAACAATTTCGATGATGGTTTTACTTTCCACAAATTCATTATTAACATCTGGCTGCTTGTGTGGTCATTTGGTGTCATGCCAGATGTTTGATAGGATTAAATTGTATTGCATTTACTGGCTGTTGTTCTGCGGTTCCTCTATGATTTTCCTCTAAATGTTGCTGCATTTTTTTACGACAACTTTCATAGCAATAATTGAAAATTGTGTACCAGAATTTAAATGCTCAGATGGGCGAATAATACGAAAGAATACATCAACATTATTGCATTCAACGACAAAATTCGGCATTGCCAGTTACAATCAAAATTCCAACATTATGTTCGGTGACCAAAAAGTTTATCGAATCACAAAGATTTTAGAAACTAATACCATCATTTCAAATCAATTCATTCTTACAATCTATATGTCCTTCAATCATGTTTCGACCATGGCGACCATGGAAAACATTGGTTTCCAGCATGATTGAAACATTTCTTTATCTCCTTGATTTCAGAAAGCATGTACGATTTGTGATAAATCATAAGTTTACTTGTAGCCTCTGCGAATATGGGCATTAGCAGCTTCTTCATCAGAACAGTTTGTTCATTTTGGCTGAGCGGAAATAACATAAATAAATTCCTTTTTATAACCGAACCATTTCTGTCCTTAACTTCCCCACAAAAAAAAAACTATTGATCGCTTACGTGTCAACTAGGTCGAGTTTGTCATACCTAATATTCCTATTCAATCCTTTGTTCTAGCTAAGGACCAGACCAACAAGATTGGGCTTCTTCTGAAATCCGATGGTAACTATACATCTGGAGGCAAAGAATCACTAGAAACCTTGCTTCAAGTGCACTTTCCGGGCTGCATTGTTTGTGATACAAATACAATTAGTAACCCTATATTTGATACACATATGGGTCCAAATGTGGGTTGGGTTAATAGCTTATCCGGTAAGCTTTTTACTCCGGAAAAAATCAAATGGGGCATCAACTCCTTTTAGCCGTTCAAGGCTACAGACGGAGATAGAAACTTCCCAGCCCTTCTCCAATAAAAGAGCTTGAATTTGATTCCCCCTGCTCTGTTAGCCTTATGTAGAACTAGCTTCAATTTGAGTCACACACCATAGGCTTAGAGTCAAGTAAATGTGGATTTTATCCCAAAGCTTGGCAATTGGCCAAGTAAACTCCCTAAGTCCTATCGAATAATCAGTTTTACATCCTTTATTATACTCATTACCAAGGTTGAAGTGGCTTACCGCTCGAAAGAAATTGCGCTGTGCACTTTTTTGGATATTGAGGGAGCTTTCGACAATACTGAATACGACTTAATTGCTAGGGCAATAAGGCGTAGAAGTAATGACGATCTAGTGGGCATGAATGTACGATATCTGCATGCAATAGGCCTTGCGTGTTATTTTGAACTGGTGTTCACAAGAGGGCCTTTCGATAAACCCTAACAAGACAATTCTGGTATCGTTTACCAAAATACGTAAATTAAACTTTGGTTCAGTTAATCTAAATGATATTACTATCAGATACTCCAATGAAGTCAAACATCTGGGTGTTATCCTAGATAAGACACTGTTATCCTAGAATTGGACTCTCATATCAAATCAACTACCCAACGCGCAGTCAGAGCTATATGGGTCTGTAGGCGAATGTTCGGCAGGACTTGGGGCCTCTGCTCAAAAATGATTTACATCATGATAGGGAGGCCAATTGTTACCTATGGGTTACCTATGGTTACCTATGGGTTACCTATGAGTCCATAGGCCAATTCTTACCTATGGGTCATGATAGTGAAGATGTACATCATGATAGTGAGGCCAATTGTTACCTATGGGTCCATAGTTTGGTGGCCCAATGTACAGGAAAAAGTTATTCTGAACAAGCTTACCTAATTGCAGAGGCTAGCATGTCTCGGAATCACAGGCGCTATGAGCACCTGTCCTAAGGCGGCAATGGAAGCCATCATGGGACTTACCCTACTTTATATTTACGTCAAAAAATCAGCTACTACTTGTGCAGCTATAGATTACAGCTAGTTAATCAATATAGTCATGATGATCATATGAGTCATCTGAACATTTTGAATGAATTTTTACACCTGGATATGTTCTTTAGAGTCCCGGAAGTGATGCCCAAACAACTCTGCTTTGGCTGGAATTTCAAGGTAACAGTCCTTGGTAGAACAGTTTGGTATACTGGTGGACCTATTATGGAACCTAGTAGCCTAGTTTGGTTCTCGGTTGGATCAAAAATGAATAGTGGAGTAGGCTTTGGTGTGTTTGGGCCCAACTACAATTTATCGAAATCCCTGGGAACATATCCCAGTATTTTTCTAGCCAAAATCAGACCATCAAAACCTGCATCTCAATTTTTATGACTAAACGTCTAGAGGCGCCTCCATCCACATTTTTCCACACTGGCTTCTAACTTGATTCTTAGTCGGTTTAAAGCTGTTATACACTGCTACAATCTCTTTCTTGTAATAACATAGTTAGGTTGTGGTAGGTACCTGGTCACAGGGGTATCACTGGAAATGAAGTAACCGACGAGGTTTCGTCGGCAGGCTCGTTAGCTACAGTAATTGGCTCTGAGCCGTTCTGTGGCATTTAGTGGGCCTCAGTAGTAAATGGGGAAAAATGCAGTGCTTGACCTATTGGAACTGTATTCCCGGCCTTAGATAAGTAATAAGTTACAGCATAATCCATGTTTTGCGATGCCTATGGGTCGTAAAGTCAAAAACTAGAAGTCTGAAAGACTATGTACTAACTAACTCTGAATTACAAGGAAGGAATACTTCTTTCTGGTCACGAAAGGCTGAATTGCAAAATATATGAAGGATATTGTAACGAATATGTCATTGCACTAAAAACCGCTAGGGAGAAAAAATGCAGCCACAGGAGAAAAAATAATTTAAGCCTGCCACATATTGCTGAACCACTGGATTGTGTTGGTGTCAATAGATCATAGTATCTTGTTTTTAACCACCATACAAGTAGGAAGATTCCAATTGCAAGGAGAGCTTAAAGGACCGGATGAATCATTAATGTCGTTGGTTGCTAAACGTTGTCCATTGCTCTAAAAATAGTTAGGTAAATCTTTTCACTTGGTTAGTTCCTTAACAAAAAGTATGCCCCATTATCGCTTTACATATTGTGTGCAACATTACCTCAAAGAGCGTTAAATCGTCGGAACACGCTTATAAATCCCTCTGTTTGGCCAATCCCTAATAAGTTTTCTGTGGATTTAAATTTCAATCAGTGTAGCAGCCAAAATAATGATGGTTATGACTGTTGGGACTCCTCTAATGTTATAGGATCGTCTTTTTTGGCCAGTTAATGGTGCCTTCAGGAATACCTGCTAGTATGAGTTGCGCCGGTCTGATTTTAGATTTTTGTTTGGGACAGATTATTCATCTAAACCACTGCTTAAAGCACTTGGTCTGCTACTAGTTATTTCGTTGTCTATAAAATGCAGTAAATGGCTGTGCCTAATAGAAGATTAATTTGTGCGGAGTGATTTAAATTTGGATTACCAAACGAGTAACCATGGATGATATTTCTGATTACAGTAGATCCAGGCCAATTTTATTAAAAGTATTTTTGGACCTAAGTATGAGCATACCCAATGTACAAGTGACAGTTGGATGCTGCCAGGCCAATAACAGTTTATTTTTTCATCTTGCTTGCAATACTTCCTCACGCTTACTAGTAATTGTGTTCAATAGTTGTTGCATGCAAGATGACTGATCCATTGTGGGTGCTGGTAATTTCAAATATGCGTCGTTTAGGTAATGAAACTCGACGACTGTACGAAACTTCACAGAACAACCCATGTGAATTTCAAGAAACAACCGAATTCCTAAAGTTTCTTGAACAAACATTCAAGACTTTAGAAACATCGTACACTAATAGGAGTTATATACAAATTCCTAGAAATCTACCAGTAGTGAAGATATTCACTACAACACCAGTGTATTTGCGTTCATTGTCAAAAAAACCATACGTTAGAAAGTTGTGAAAAATTAAAAAACTGTCATCATCTGACAGGAGTCAAATTATATTACTACATAACATTTTCAGAATACGTGCGAGAGACAAGAAGATGGAACGTACTAAGTTGCATTACCATTTAAAGAAGAAAACTTTACATTAGGTGACTCAAATGGGTTGTTCTGTGAAGTTTCCTATAGTCGTCGTTTTGTGTCGGTGACAATATTGATGGTCGCAGTGGACTACGTTGGTGTCATTAAAAACGTGCCAGTTTTAATATTCTCCCGAGAATATAGGCAGTCCAACCTGATCTGAACGATTTGTTTTAGCCTAATCAAGACTAGTTTTACAGACTAGTCATTGTAGTGTACAATGTTGGCTCCTGAATATTAGGGTTATAGATAGCAGTAGTTCTAATGAAAACGAGGCATGGTCTTTGACGATCGGATCAGCAGAGATATCGACAGGATTGGTACTCCTCAATGAAATTATCGTGGTCATGCTGTATTTGTATGTGATCTGTCAGGTACGGGTGGTTCGGTCCCAGATCTTGCCAGAATTTCAATTTTTGTCCACGTCATGATGCTATAAACAAATAGCCACGCTTTTATAAATCACATGCTTTGTATGCTTCGTCGACATATTATAGTTTCAGCAGGTCGGTGCAACTATTTACGTCCAACGGAAACTTTATGTTATCTCTAGAGCTACATGAATTCTCAATACGGTAAGGACACGCAACAACCTTAAAAAAAACAAAATTATCACGTAATCCGGAGGATCTCTGTATATAAATGTTTGCGAGAAAATGTCATCAAGAATAGAAAATCAATAAATTTTCTAAATTTATATTTTTATGGTTTTATATATTTGGAAAATACTTTAATCCATTTGAAAACACAAAAAAAAACCTAAAAATTTAACAATATTTCAAAACATATTATGCAACATATGGAACAAATATATAGCCAGGGAGTTAAGTTCGATACAAGACCATATACAGTAGTTTATTTTTCGATACCTGTAAAAATGTCTGGAAAATAAATACAAATTTTCCGCAACACTATATATAACTTTCTATCTCTTGACTATACACAACAACAACAATTTTCACATAAATAGATAAACTCGAAAAATCACTTTAAATTGTAGAAATATGCTGGCTGTCACAAAAAAAACGAATATTTTTCCTAGGATTAGTGATTTTTCTCGTACAGATACTTTAGATTTTGAGCTTTTATTTTTCCACATCTTTAAATCCACTTTAACGTTGTGTTTATATGGCATATATATAAATGGATGTGTTTGTTTGTGTGTGTGGTGGGAAAATTATTCAATAATCACTTTTAGCAGAGTTTTTCTAAAATTCAGCATAATTTTTCTTTTCTTCTGTCACAAATCCATATAGAAAATGGTTAAATCGATCAAATGAATACCAAATTACATTTTTTTTTGTTAGGTTCCCTTTACTATAAAGCATTTTGTGGGTTTTTTTGCAAAATGACGAAAACGTATACAAAAAGTCTGATTGAATTTATAATCGCGCGACATTATTGTTATATGATGGTATGCGGTATATACCGATAAAAAATATCGTCGTTACGAAGGGTGAGACTTATTCGCTTTTTAAAGGATTTATTAACCGAATTATAATTTGATGTGACTTTAAAAGTATTTTCGAATGAAATATCGGTGCAATCAAATATGACGTGTGCGATTGATTTATTGCGACGTGTCAATATCGTTATGCAAACAACTTGGAAAAACTATGTATATGTACACATAATATATCCTCGTGTACATATACATAGATACCTGCATATGTTTTTAAAAAGCTTTAACCAAACAAAAGTTTAGAAAAAATTTAAATTGACATTTTCATAGTTTTTCCCACTGCTTTTTTTTCTTCATACATACATACACCAAAGAAAAAGTCAATGTGTGTGTGTGTGTATGAGGAAAATGTAAAATTTGAAACAGGAAAAATAATATATTTTTAAGTTTTTCACATACACAAATTTTTATTAGAACCGAACTGAATATGTACACAACACAAAATTGGTAAAAAAAAATGTATACTCTTGCCAACAAACAGCAATGAATGGAAATTGTAAATAAATATTCTGAAAATGTAATATATATAAAAATTTTCCAAGTATTTCCATATTTTGTGAGTAATACTATTATATGGTTGATTTTGTTGTTGTTGTTGAAAAACTAATGTGTCGATATACAGTCAATGTAAAAGTTGTTGAATTTTTGGTTGTTTTTGTGTGTACATAGTAAAAGAGTAGAAAAGTAGAATTTAGTACAGGTAGAAAATTACAAAGAAAATGTATAGTCCCATCACGGTTCGGTGTGAATACCTCGTAGGATTGGTTTTCTGAAGTTTTTATGAAGAAAGAATTAATTAGCAAAGTACAACATCCTTTTCCCATTAAATATGTAATGTATCCCAGCATGTTTGTGAGAGGCTAAATGTACGGTTTGCAATGGAGTTCTAATGAATGGGTCGTTTCCACCATTATCCAAGAGATAGGCTTCAATGCGTTTTTTAGGAGGTGTCCCCAAAAAGATTCTTCTAAAAGAATGATCAGTCAGCAATAAGAATGTGTCAACACAACAGTCTTGGTCGTTGATGCATAGGTAAACAAGAGTGGGTGGAATCAATTCTTAAGCATGGAATGGAGGGAATCATTATTAGGTATACTATCATGATCCCAGTTGTTTCTAAGGTACCCTTAAAAATAACCAAATAAGGTTTATAGCTCTTGTGCATCATCATCTCCTAACAAATCACTAGAATTTGATTCGTCAAGCTGATAGATTTCTTCTGCAGCTTTACGCAATTTGGAGCGTGATTCTAAAAAGTTTTTCCATTCGCTTTTTGGTTTATCATAGTATAATAAATACTGGTTTAGGGAATCATTCCACATGAAGCAGGGTTACCCAATCTTCTTTGAACCAGCATTATAAATCGGTGCGGCACGTAGAATATGAGATGGCCCACGTCGGTGCATATGTTTCCAATAACTGATTCGATAAGTCTTAAGACGTTTGACAATCGTCTTACCATGAAATATTTCTTTAATTTTATGTCTACCAAGAGTGGGTTTGTTGATGCTGAACTCAAGTAATTTCTTTAGGAAGAACTGTTCATATCTTCTTAAACGTCGACGATTTGCATACGTAAGAGCAGCAGTTTTGAAACCAAAAATTATCAAAAGGACAATGGAAACTTTATCCATGGTAATCACTGTAGCGAAAGGCACTCTATTTATCTTAATGAAATCCTGCATCATCCTCGTGATGCCAAACACTTGTCGACAGCGAGTACGGATATTTAGAGGTCGACTCAACCTTGAAGTTAAATAAGTGCCGAGATAACGCATTGTTTTCACAGTAGTGAAGGACACTCCTGCTAGAGTAATATTGGGTGGAAGGCAGGATAAAGAATGTGGATCCCTAATAAGTACAGTTCATTTATTTTTAACCCTACGACTGGAGAAAGGGGACACCCTTGTTTAACCTCTTTGTTTTTTCAAACCCGCATAGTACAGAGGTTATACCAGACGTTTAATAGAGGTAAGTTTAATGATTAAGTAAACAGAGGGGTATGTGTTGTTGTAAGCATTCAATTACAACATCTAACTTGACTTTATCAAAAGCTCTTGCTAAATCAATAGAGAAAACGAAAACTCTATTTCCGGCACGCCATTCTTCATCAAGTACTCGACGGATAGCAAACATATGGTTATCGGTTGAACGATTTTCTTAAAAAGCGACCTGATAGGTAGATGGTCAATCTAAATAATCATCTAATCTGTCAAGAAGGAGCTTAGCATATATTTTATAAGCGACGATAATCAGTGGGATTTTTGGAGGTTTTACTTTGGGAATGGGTACTTGTATAGTCAACCCATTCGGATGGTGGCTCATATTGCATCCATGCTGTCTCGAAAACTGTATAAAGCGCATCGAATATACTGTCGGGAAAATTCTTGAATAACTCAATGGCCACCCCGTCAGTTCTGGAAGCAGTTCCGGAATGAACATATTTGATGGCAAAATGAATTCCTTCCTTAGTTGGAGGAGGTCCTAAAGAAAAGTAATCAATCTCTTCTAATAAAGAAGGCCAATCGCCTTCAGTCGTGCGAAGCTCATTAGCTCAAGAAGAGATGGGGTTGTAGTGCGCAGCACTTTTGCTGTTAGTCCGCTTAAATTTGCTTGAAAAATGACTAAGTTTTACGCATTCATTCTGACCGCGGAATGTGAGACATATTAGAAAAAACTGCTGACACTCCAATGATCTATGAGTAGAATATGCATTATACAACCTCTTTCTAGCGTCTTTTAGGCTAGTGTTAACAATGGGGTCAAGTGGGTGGGACTTTTTATAGTATTGAGTATGTTTAAATAAAGCAAGCGCACGCGTACGATTGGGTGTTAGTGAAGTTTTGGTGGTTAATGATTGTTGTGAAGCAATTTTGATGCTGTTATTGATTAATGACCAAAGATAGCCATTGCAGGTTTCTGAAACGGCACTGTCAAAGGTGGTTGATAGAATAGTTTTAAAGAGATCATATATTTCTTCATTTTGCAATAACAGAAGATTTAATGACTTATAACTGTAGGTCAAAGATGAAACGGCAGTCTTTAGCGCCGAGGAAGGCTTTAAGAGACAAGAAGTTGTTTTTCTTCGATTAGTACAGTCAATCCAGAGTAAGCGATGATCGCTTAAAGACCTAAAAAATTGAGCAGTCTTAGCAGATTTGATGAAAATAATTCGGTTATAAGTGCGGGTTAAAATATAATCCAATAGAAAAAAGCACGACCATCTGTCCAAGCCGTAAGCTTTAGCCGATGACCACTGATCGATTGGTTAAATAGTGAGGAAGAACGAGTAAGAAACATGAATCAATAAGCTGAAGGGGAGCATGTCTCTTTATCAAAAGATCCACTCGTTTTTTCTTTGTTTTAGGATCGTTCGCGAGATGCCATGTATATAATTCAGAGTAGAACAGGTACCTGTGCTCATGTTGGTTTCTTGGATACCACTTATGGAAATGTTATTCTGATATAAAACTCTGACAATGGCATCTCGTTTTGAAGGGACATTAACCCCGCGGATGTTCTAAGTACCAAAGCGAAAGGAAAATTGTTTCAAGTTACTGGCTGGCGACTCGAACATCTGTGGTTCCTCAAATAGGGTATAATGATTGTCGGTAGCTAAAATTTTACGGTGAATATTTTCGTCTATGATAGGAATTATGGGACCTTGGGCAGAAAAAGTAGACGACGGAACTTGGTTAAATTGTATACTAGAGTATAGTGAGAACTGGAATATAACAAATTTAGTTCATATTTATACTCACCAGAAGCCGGAGTAAAAATTGTGCTATTCGGCATGAGACCACAATAGACATTGATTGTTGAATTTTTAAGGTTTGAGGTGGCTGACAAACATTCAGCATCACCTCAAAAGCCATCTTTTAGAAAATCATTAAGATATCTGGAGGAAATACAACAAATTCATTATGCTGAATAATGCTCATTATGCTGAGATGCCATTGTTTAATGCTAAACAATTTTAATTTTAATTTTATGTTGTGTTCACTTAGTTATTAATTGACTTTCAGTTTGATTCAAAATCAGAGAGGAATGATACAGCCTACGACTCCGTAGGAGTCCGGGAGATCCTCGCTAGTCTTTGGCATTCTAAATCAATCAATCAATCAAAGTACATCATCTCTTTCTCACTGATAGTTCTCGTTTGTGTTGGGACCACCAATCTATATTTTTTAATAAGTCGGTGTGCTTTTATCCAACTTGCATTTAAAATCATGAATCCGTTTTTTTATATTTTGGTTTGATATTTAAAACTGTTTTTAAGTAGTTCTCAACTTCTTATTACTATACTGTCTTATCTAATTAAGAAATGTCCACATGTCCATAAATGAGGTCACAATTTCTAGATAGACAGCTCAGTAAGGGGCAGTCAAAATATATCCAATTTGAGCATCCGTTGAGCATACAAACCAAGCCGTCTTGCGAATGAGAGGGATTACGCATTGGTCCAAAGGTTTGTAGTGGTTCACCGGTCAAAATTTCAGAACCTCGCATACTTTTCTTTGAGAATAGATCGCTAAATATGTTCGAGATAGCAAAGACTCCAACCTATAGTTTTCTTAGATTATTTGGTTGTGTTCAGTACCGCTTTGTACACGTTGAAAATATTATTTGGAATCTATTCAACTGTTACACGTTGAGGATATTTTGAATTCTATTCATATATCAGATCAGATGTCGATAAGAAGTAACCAACATCAATCAAAGTAATTCCGTATTGCCCTAACATTGTGGTCCTTCCGAGCCGGATCCGAACCAGCAACCTATAGATTACAAATTAGTGATTACATCGCCAATTCATAGCTCGCAATTTTGAGGCGACCACTCACGTGGGTAACCAAATCATTTTCATAAATCATTTAAGAGTCATACTTTTTCCTTGTATATCACTCCATTATCGCAAATATTAGTTTACCAAGTTCATAAAAACGGAATCAACAAAACGAGAACGCAATTAATAAACGCAAGTATACCTTACAATATTTAATATTTATCCGTGATTCGTGTACCAAACACGTATTTTGTGAAGTTATAATCTGCTATTTTGATCATCAATCAGTGAAGTTTATGACCAAAATACAGTGAGGGAAGTGAAACATATTAGTTAACTCAATAAAAGGTAGCTGAGCTTATTTCTAAGTTAATACGAGGAAATGGCTTCGCTAAAAAATCAGCGTTTAACGAACAAGGGCAGACTAACACAGATCATAAACTTTCTTGATCATGCAAATGAATTGACACCAATCAAAGAGGTCCGAACCCTCCTAAGTCACGTTGAAACTCTCATGTCAGAGTTCACAAAAATCGAGGTAAAAATATCCACCACCAGCTCGCAGAAGAAGATTGGAACATGCGGTACAACCCATGATGCTTTGATGAATTTAACACAAACTGGAGGTGGATATGACCAGGTAAAACATCCGAGTACCAATATTCCCACAATAACTAAACAATACATAGAGTGGCCATCGTTCTATGACCTGTAATGCTCGATCCACGATTCAACATCTTTAAATGCGGTACAGAAATTTCTTTACTGACATATTAGTATCACTGAGGCAAATTACTTGGGAACATTGACCACATTAAATATACAATATCCATAACAGTTGAAATACCCATATAACCAGTACAATGGCTGGACTAAGCCATGTTCTAAAGGATCATACAGACGAGATGCTTCGGAGAGAACACTTCGTTTAGTATGAGTATTTAATTCTGGGATATCGTTCACTCGGGAATTAAACGTATCTGCCTTTGTGTAGCCTCAACATTTTATGATCGTTTAGTCCATCAAATTTGTGTAATGCAAAGCCCATAGTGCTGAGAATATGACGTTTATTATTGTCTAGTATAGCAATGTTGATTGCAGTTCCACACCTCCACCTAGAAGGTCATCTACATAAAAATCTTGCAAGATCGCATTAGAAGCTTGTGGTTAGTTTGCTATTGAGCTTAATTCCAGCTGTTAAAAGACCCATAACGTTAGAAAAGGGCAGTCGATTTTTCATATGCGCGACTGTTAGCATGTAAGCAAAATCGCAGCAGAATTCTGATTATTTTAGGTTTTACCGTCGATATTCTGATATACTATATACTAGTTTCAAATTTTGTTAAATCGAAGGTGACGTAATTGCGGGGCCATACAAAAACACACGGTGTTAGGTAGTTGGATTATTTAGCTTAACTATTGAATGGTTATCGAGTAGCAGTGCTCAGCAGTGAAATAAATTCAAGATTTATATGCATTCCGTAGATGTATCTTGTTTAAGCGAGCTTACTAGTCATTTGACAACTTTAGCAAAAAGAAGTCGTAGTATAAATCTACCCAAAGAATCCCTGGCGTGAGTAGTAAGGAATAATTTCTCACAATATTTGTGCTCAGGAGTCAATATTACTCTGGATAGTGACTCTTCCAGCTCCAATCTCGAGCTTGAGTAGTTTCATCGTTGTTGAACTAAATTTGTAATGTTGCTTAAATTATGCCTCGCCTCCTGAAATGATCCATCCAAAAACAGGATTCTGAACAATGAGGCCGTTGAATCCTGTAACCAGTCCATTTCAAAGAATTGATTGGCCCCTAAAATAATGTCGATATCACGACATTGATGTTCAAAAGGATCGGTTTTGATTTTAGCTCTATCCAGCTGTTGCCAACTTCCATGCTTAGTCTTGGTAGTTTTGAAATTAGCTAATCTAAGCTCTGGTGCTTGTGGTTCACGCTAGCGGTTAGTTTTCAGCTTGACTACTCATTTCTGTGTATTCAATTGTTTGCAAAATTACATTTTCGTTGGGTTTCTGAGGTGAATGAAGAAACATATGATACTTACTTTGGCATATAAAACAACGCCTTCTCGATAAACAGTTACTCATTACATATTCCGAAAAAAGGCAGTAAAACAATTTCTAGCGCTAGCCACAAATTTTTGTTATCAACTGAGGTCACGGTATTGCGGACTTTCGTAGAGTTGGGGGAGGGTTGCAAAAGGGATTTTTCATCAACTGATTTCGATTTGTGATGACGATGAACACAACTATAACCCCCTGTTGGAGTACAGAATCCATGGGCCGAACCATCGTCCATGTCAGTGCAGGCTGGCTGGAGCAATGCAATGTGCAGATGGATTTAAAATCGAACCTGTATTCGTGCGTCCTCAATTTGGCTGGTGACGGCGTAAGGTAGGACGTTAAAAATTAACTGCGAAAGAGTTGGGAGAGCTTCGGCCCCAGAACAGATTGCAGAGTTCAGAAACAAAAAAAAAATAAAAATAGCTAGTGAACGGACATTTGTAACTTGTGCGAGGTAACTTCGTGGTAATATTTTTTGAGAAACCCGTTTTTGACGATAGGCTCACATATCTCCAAAGCAGCCTTTATTTTAACATTGAATGATATGAACGCGACATATTATGTTAGTCTACTTTAATGTTTTTAATCGCTCATTAATTTCGTGTGACTCCACCCAGCTTCTGAAGATTTATATAAATTAACCATGGATCTTGTCTCTTTGCATTTATATACAGCTTGTGTAAACAATTCACATGTCCCAAGCAATCATTGCATTTGGTTCCACTGAGCAGCTTTTTTTGAAGCTCGTTAGGATGATGTTCCAATTAATTTTTTTTTAATTTCTCGGATTAGAATTTAGCTTGTACCAAGAAGCATTTACAATACTGCGCAACATTTAAGATTGCTAACTTTGTAATAATTTTAAGTTGAACGACAATGCAGAGCCCCTCATTAAATACCATACGTCTAAATTAACTTAACACTTGAGTTTCTGCTGTCAAGCGGGATCTCTAAGTATTGTGACAAATGTGCATTGTTAAGCGTTACTTGATCAAGTTTTTTTTTCTCAATTTGAAAGTGACATGAGTCGATTGGCTTCCATTCATTGCATTTGCCATCAAGTAGCCACAGTTCAACAGAATCGCAATAATCTTGTAAATTTCTTGATGACATAAAATGGTTCTGTTGGGTTGCCATAATTTTCATTTTTTCGTTAAATGTCGAAATCGTTACATATCGTGATGAAGGCAGATCAATTGCGTAAGTTAGATATAACATTGGACCTTAAACGCGCTACCTTACGGCATCTATGCTTGTATTTGTAACAGCACACGTGAAACCTACATTGGTGAACTGGAATAATGCGATCTTCCTCTAAAATTGGTGTTAGTCTCTGGCAAAATGTTTTTTCAAACACATTAAATAAAATCAGGAGTATATTTATTGGATGGAAACGAATCTAGTTGGTTTTGGGACTGAGTTGGTTATTTAAATTTCATTGTTGTTTTCTATAGAGAGTATTCCGTAACAGAATAAGGTGAAAACCCTCTCATGATATTATTTTATAAAGTTTACGTTATCTTCCACCAAAAATTTGTTGAGCATATTTTTTAAAACTGAAGATCTATTATGTTGCCGTAGTTAACCATTGTCTTGCCAAATACACAATATTTTAATTTTAAATACACAAATTGTCTTAACCCTTTAATTGCTTCTTAACTTTTTATGGAAAATGCTCAATTAGGTCTAGTTGTCTAATATTCTTCTCTTGAATGATTTACAATTAACTCACAAACTAACTTTTATGCCAGGGTAAAAATAAGACCAGACATTTCTTTTATTGATTAGTTCGCAAAACCACCGCAAAATTAACGAATTTAGTATATTTTCTCTACTGAGTCTTCCAAAATGTTTTCGTTAAGTCCACTTGTACACGTAACGTTTTGGTTGCAAAATGTTATTCCAATCTATTTATAGATGAAGAGTATTGGTTAAGGTGATAAACTTTCTCCTGATATTTAATCTTAAATCTAAAAACGGCAAACGTGCATTTGGCTGACATGGTTCGGTTAGGTTAGGTTTAAATGGCCGTCATACAGGGACGTGGACAAAAATACAAAAAGGTCCGTAGCCCTACCGCAACGAATTTTCTTACCATCTCTCGCTACTGAAACCAATTTGAGCTTCTGACGAAGCGATGAATATCCCTAACACTCACTCCACTGGGGTCTGTGAGATCACACAGAATACGAGCTCCTAACTTAAGCCTGTACTGAGCCAGGCTAGGACAGGTACAGAGATAGTGAAGATTAGTTTCCTCCTCCTCTTCATCCATGCAAACACAATAGTAATCATGAGAGAGGACACCAAGTCTACTTGCATGCTTACCAATGAGACAGTGTCTAGTGATGACACTCACAATTTTACCAATACTACATCGCATCATAGTTATTAGTTGGTTAGACCTGACTAAGTCAAGTATAGGCCAGATTTGCCGCGTAGTGACACATGCGTTATGCTTTGACTATCTTTCATTTGTGATTTTTAATGCTTCTTCCTTAAAAAGTAGCTTACACTTAGAAAATTGTACCCCAATGTCAGCTTTACTTGGTAATATGTGACAGGAGGTACTTAGTCTAGTGAGTCTATCAGCTTTAATACTCTCCGTTATGTTGAAATACCCTGGCACCACGTAAAATGTATGTTGACTGTTCAGCCATCTGATTGTAGGACTTTAATTGCAGCCTGACTGTCCGTAAAAATGCCAATATCCCTTGCAGATATTACATTATACTTCATCCAATCTATGGTCTCCTTAATTGCAATAAGCTCTGGTAGGCGAAAAGAGAGTTTTAGATTTAATTTCTTGCAGAAAACCTCACAGCCAGCTTTACCATCCAACGTCGAACGATCCGTGAAGAAATTAATCGCATCGGGCTTCATAACTGCTTCAATCGCCCAGTCCGCCCTGGAAGGAATTTCAGTTATAAATTTAACCTAAACGTGGTAGGATGACGGGATAGTATAGTCGATTGATTTGGGAATTTCTTTATTATTTGGAATAGATGTGTGCCTCTTAGTATAGCAGATTCACAAGGGAAATTGATATGAGCCTAGAAGCTGTACAATCTTCTGTTTAGCTTAAATATTAAGAGGGGTAACATGAAAGAAAATCTCTTGATTCTTGAGTGGAAGTGCTTCTAAGTACACCACTAATAAACACCACTAACAACTTTTTGTTAGCCTCAGTACTTAGAAATGGCCACCAAACGGAGTATTCGTACATTGGAACAGTTCTAACTACAGAGGTGTAAGGCCAGTGAACGATTTGTCAATTAAGCCCCCATCTTTTCCCTATAGCATTTTTACAGGAGTATAGCGCTACAGTTGATTTCTTTACTCTTTCTAAAATATTAGGCTTCCAATTCAGTTTATTGTCCAGAATAAAACCAACAAATTTTACTTTATCAGTGATTTCCAAGCCAACTCCGTTAAGAGTGGGTGGGTCAAAAAAGGAAAGTTTATACCTCCTAGAAAAATAACTACTTCAGATTTAATTGGACATTTAGACCACACCCATTGGTCCATTTGATAAGAATACCAAGAGCGTTCTGCATGACATCTCTCAGGGTACTTGGATACCAATTTCAACGTCGCCCGCATAAGTAACCACTTCAAAGCCCCCTCCAGTTTTAGTAACAGGCCATATATGACCAAGTTCTAAACAAGGGAAGATAATACACCCCCGGGGTACCTCTATACACAAATATACGGACGGATGCTTCACCAAAATTGCCCAAAATGACCCTGGTCCTATACATCTCATTAATCCAGCAATCTAGTGATGCATCCACCCCCAAATCTGAGAAAGCCTACGTTATTGCTTCTAACCTGACATGGTAACTTCAAAGTGCCGTTAAAAATGTTTTGACCCTTGAAATAATTTGCTTCTTTCCCCAAAATAAAATCTGCTTTGCATCTTTTTAACAAATTGCGAATGGTAAGTTATCAAACGAGTACATAGTATAATAGAAAGTAATATTTAATAATAACTTAATCACAAATAAGTAGGTCAAAAACCATCCCACACAACTACACTACGTTAGCAGCTCACACCCCAAAAATATAAATGAAAATAAATTTTCCGTACAGTTCAAGGATGCAAAAAGTAACAATTCTCCATAAAAATGTTACCTTTAAAAAAATGTGATTTATACTTATAAAATGATCTTGAATATTGACTAAAAAAAAAGCTCTCATTAAATTAGTTTTTGCTGAAGGTCAGAAAAATTTATTTTTTTTCAATTTTCTTAACATCAATATAAATATTATAACGAAAAGTAAAAGCTCCACATTATGCGTGTATCTGAACATAATGTTAGTGTCGGTCTCCACACACCTACATACACCCAACGTAAAGCACAAATTATATAAAAGACTTCACCTTAATTCTTATGTAAAAATATAAAAAAAAATTTTACTGAAAGGCGGTATTCTGCGTCTTGAATTTTTTTTATACTGTACGATTACTTGTTTTTCCTAAGAAAAGCTTTTCGTTTTTTATTTGTTTGTTTTTTTCTAAAACCCAATTTAATATATATTTTTGTTTTGGCATTGATTTTTTAAAGGTTAGACACTACCTTCCAAGACCACACCTTCTTTTTTATATTCTTATGTATTTACAATTTTTTTTTTGTTTTGAGCTTTTTTTGTTAAAGCTTTTTTTTCTATACGCTTTAAGGATACGCCTACATTCTTTTTATATATTTGAAAAAAAAAAAACAAACACTCCGTTGATTTAGAAAAATATTTTCACTTTTTTAGGAATGTGCGTGAGTTAAACTTTTTGTTTTTGAAAAAAAGTTATTATTAAAACTTGAGAATAAAATGCCAAACGCAAATATTGATGTGTGACCACCGTGCAACACAAGTATATATGAAATTTTCCTTTTTACAAAAAAAGTATGTTATGTATATGTTACTAAATTTCCCACTTTCCCGAGCGAGTTTATTGTTGTTGGTGAGAATGTCGGGGGAAAATAATACGTCTCTAAATTATCTTAAATGGGAGAGAGAATAACATTTTTTTGCTTTTTTACTTGGCTATGTGCTTTTCGCATTTTTATGTTTGGAAAAATAAAATTATTTTTTTTTCAGTGATGAAAAGTAGGTGGTGGAAGATGGATATCGTTTGCTATTTGTGTTTTTTGAAGAGTTGTTCGTATTGTATTTTGACATTCGTTTTAGTTTCATCATCCGTAAAAAAATAAAATTTACCACTTTAACTCTTCTCGGTCGAAGGTGGGGGTGATACTCGGGAGATAAAGTTTAATTACCACATCAAAAGACGTTGTGGCAAATTACGCAAAATTAGACGAAAAATTATCAAAATAAAAATATACAAAAAAATTTTTTTTTGGTATAATGTTTTAATTATTCGAAGGTAATTAATTCAGACAATAATAAATTTAAAAAAGGCGATGAAACTGATACGAGGGGTGATTAGATGGCATAATTATTCGGGGAATTTTTTAATATCAGACGAGTTTTTAATATAAAATCACCGCGGTGGTTTTCATCAATTATTTCGGTGTATGTGTTACTAGATCTGCTTAGATCAGATTCTAATTGTTACTTGGAAAACTGTTGACTTGAATTAATTATTTTAATATCTATGTTCGGGGAACAAAGATTATATATGTACCTTTAAATGTTACTCAGTGTTGGTGTGGTATATAAACCTATAATTTTTGAAAGTTCTGTGCAAGCGTTAAATTGGACTTAGTATAACAACTGGGAATAGTTCATTCCCCTTTTAATAATTAAGTTAATTTTTCAATATTGCATTTATAATATATAAATGCAATTCGCATAACCTCAGTAAAAATGTATTGGGTGTGGGAATGAGTTCTCGCTGTTTTTACTTAGATGTCGTTAGTTGCTCTGCCTTCTTCATTTTATTTAATCGAAAAAAACAGCATTTGCGGGAAAGTTTTACTTCATTATTTTTTATTAAAGAAAAGTAGCGGAAACGCATTGGTTGCTCGTATAAGCTTATGGTAAGTATGCTCTATCGAACACAACCTGTAGAAACTGGTTCCGACGATTCAAAGATAGTGATTTCGAAGTATGAGACAAGAAACGTGAAGGGGGACCAAAACAGTTTGAAGATGCAGAATTGGAAGCATTGCTGGATGAAGATCCATGTCTGACCGAAAAATTATTGGCAGAACAGTTTAATGTAGACAGCTCTACTATTGGCAAGCGTTTACATGCATTGGGATTCGTTTGCAACTTCGGAATTTCTTTCGGGCCCCACACGAATTGAAATAACGGGACATTGAGTGCCGAAAAACCATCTGCGAACTCTTGCTTCAACGCCAGCAACGAAATGGTTTTTTACAGCGGATCATCGCTGATGATCCGTTGTGGTCAAGTCAGGGGAACCGGGACCATCGAAATATTCATGGAAAAAGCAAATATTCATGAAAGTAAGGTTATGTTGTGCATATGGTGGGATCAGAGCGTCGTCGTGTACTACGAGCTGCTGAAACAGGACGAAATCATCACTGAAAATCGTTACCAATGACAACTGATCCGTTTGAAGCAAGCTCTGGGTCGAGAACGGCCGGAATAGGACAATCGGCATGACAAGTTGATTTTGCAGCACAACAACGCTCGGCCATAGGTTGCTTTGGTTGTCAAGAACTACTTGGAGGGGCAGAACTGGGTTATTCTACCCCACCCGCCGTATTCACCAGACATTGTTCCTTCAGAGTACCACTTGTTCCGGTCGATGCAGTCAGTCATGGCAGAACAGCACTTCACAACATACGAAGATGTCAAAAAACGGGTCGATGACTGGATTGCTTCCAATGAACCAGAGTTTTTCTGTCGTGAAATTCGTTTATTACCCGAAAAATGGACGAAGGTTGCAGCTGCCGATGGAGCATACTTTGAATAAACCAGTCATTCGTTTTCTTATGAAACAAACGTCTTTTATTTCACCAAAAAACAGCGGGAACTCATTCCCACACCCAATATAATATATAAATGCAATATTGCATTTATAGTATATATGCAATTTTATTTACCAATAATTTGGAGTCAACAAATTTGTTGTTAATATAATTAATATATTATACTATAATTGTACTATAATTTGTATATAAACCAAATATTTCATTAAAAGTTAGTTTAAAACTAACCATCAGTTAATCAACTTCTTCGCCTTGAACAACGATAAGTGAAGAAAAGTTAAAATAACAAAGTCAGCAATCACTACTGTACAGAATTCAACTGCGAAATTTAGCCCAAATTGATCTTACTATTGAAACAAACATTGGTCCTTCGAGCCAACCAACAACTGGCATCTATTACAGCCAACCACCATCTGGCAACAACAGTTCAAGCCATAAAAACAACAGGCTTCGAGAAAAAATAGTAGCAAAACTTCGTCGTATAAATTCAAGACACCAACCAACAAGCACATACAAAGTAACCGAGCAAATGGCGCAGTGGTTAAAGCTGCGGTGTTTGGGACGGAAGGTACCGGGATCGAATCCCACTGGAGGAGGGTTGCAAAATGGATTTTTCATCACCTGATTTCGATCGGTGATGACGATGAACACAACTATGACCCCCTGTTGGAGGGCAAAATCCATGTGCCGAACCATCGTCCATGTCAGTGCAGGCTGGCTGGAGTAATGCAATGTGCAGATGGATTTAAAATCGAACCTGTATTCGTGCGTCCTCAATTTGGCTGGTGACGGCGTAAGGTAGGACCGTTAAAACTAACTGCGAAAGAGTTGGGAGAGCTTCAGCCCCGAAACAGATTGCAGAGTTCAGAAACAAAGTTAAGGAAGATGTTAGATGTAGAGGCCCTATACTAATCAAATAAGATGAAGTAGGAACGAGGATAGTTTAGATGAATACGAACTTTATGAAAGATGGGAGAGGCCGGAAAACAAAAACGTATTTGGAGACGAAGATATCAACGTTAAAGGCGTTATATACAGATTAGTTCGCTAACGATGATGTCATCAGAAGGAAGACGCACCGCTTGAACAAAAACATTCCTACTTCGAATCTCGAAAGAAGATAGTGGAGGTCTACGTGCTCCTAATTGAGGATATGAGAAAACGGTTGAACAACTGGCTGCCAAACACACCGACACGACTAAGACCAGAAAGCAACCCTCAAAATATCACCATATTTTTTAACGAAGGAAACGGAACACCAACACATGTAGGAAAAGATGATTCATCTGGCTCTAACCAAGACTCTACGCAATCAAACATCAAAGATAATCAATCAGCGTCTACATACGTATCTAGATCGATTGCCAGATGCGTTTACTAGTAAAATTGATGGTGTAAATAGTAACAACGATCATTTTTAATGTGAGATGGGTTAGATATTGGAAGGAATACCAGATAATATTTTCAGATAATATTATTCAGATAATATTTTCATAGCTGGATTTTCATAGGTATGGCATGTAGTTGAATGTTGAATAAGAATAAGATTTCAGCTCTAAACACAATTATTGCGGATCAAGATTAGTTATAACAGGTTCCATAAGAAGAACGGAGGTTTTAACAACCTAACTAAATTGCAACTGGAGTTGTGTTGGAAAATCTAAACATTCTTCGTTTTAGACTTTTATAAATTGATTGATTGATTTTTGATTGAATTAGAATGTACGACCAAGCAATAAGCAGGACCTTCCGGATATATGGTTGGGCCCACAGTGCACCCTTTTTCACATATACTTGGAAGGATAACGCAGGATACAATAGTTAAATTATTGATATCGACCCAATTCCAGACACCATAGCGGCCAATAGTTAGTAAATTTTTTGTGGGTAGGGAATGGAATGGTATGTCATTAATGACAGAATTGGTCCGTTTTCCCGGTAGTCAACATTCAAACTACTGCTAGCATAAGACAATCACAATAATAAAGAACTGCTCTGCATTCTGTCATCTCTTCTCAGAATCTCCAGTAAGCCACCATTTAACTGAAATCTTCAATGTTTGTCTAAAAAAAATATCTTTATTAATGGGCTATTTTCCCAAAGCCGTAGGCTTATGTTTTAAACATAATTAAAAAAATTATAATATAAATTAGATTTTATAGAATCGGATTAAAAATTACAAATCAATTGAATTTACCGTTTATGACCAATACGTCATGTAACTGCCGAAAATCTAATTTATATACACTTTATTTGACACAAAACTTTAAAAGGAATACAAATTAGATTTAAAAAAACTGGTTACACCGGGACTGGTTTAAACTGGTTAAACCGGGGTTAAACCGGGTCAGAAAGCATAGTAGAAATATCGAATCTTCACGAAGCAAAATAAATTGAACACACCGACCCAGCACTTTTGAAAAGAAATCCAAGATATCACAATCTATACTTAAAACTCCTACGTCATCATTGATTTACGAAAAAGCCTCTGATACCTATATATAAAAACAAAGTAAATAAAACGACTTGTAACAGACCATTAAAATGACCAATAGATGCTACCCATAAGAACAAATAATAAAATTAGGATTAATGCTTTTAAGAGAAAACTGGAAAGTTTAAGTTCGTTTCCATTTAATTTAAGTAACCAACTGATGAACTAATAGGTACGAAATATGACTGAAACTATGACTAATCATGCATATCTGAGTTTCTTACAATCTAGAAAATCGCATTTCATCAATAGGTGGAAGCAAAGGACTAAAAAGCAAGATTTTCAACTTGTCCTCACAAATAAAGAATGAACCAAATCCCGGGAGATGATGATATTCTAAGGCAATCATACATTTTGCTTTAACATTGCAAAACAACTGAACTAGTGGTGACCAGCTACCACTATCTATATCTTAAAAAAACATTAAACCGTATTAAATGAGCTACTCCTGAAATTCATGATAAGATTGAGGAGAAAATTTTATTATTCATAAAAAAACGATGTCAATTCTTCAAAATTGTAACAAAAAAGTAACCCCAGTATACTGGGGTGGGGGTTGATATATTTGGTCTTTTTCTGGTAAAAATTGGACTCCCTCATAAAAAAAGTATGACAGTTTGAGCTATAAATTCAAAGACACATATAGTATATGACAACGGATTCCTTCATCATTGTGTGTCGAAATATTTCGGCCTGGTGAGGTACACCAGTAGAGGTATGGCGTTACACAGGCACCAATCATAATATATATATATATATATATATATATATATATATATATATATATATATATATATATATATACATATAATATACATATATGTATATATATATATATATATATATATATATATATATATATATATATATATATATATATATATATATATATATATATATATATATATATATATATATAATTTATGTTAAGAACAAAAAAATTGTGTGAAGTCACCATAAACCAATTACCGCTTCAATCGAAACCAAACAAATTCTTTTAATCATCTGCACTTATCCTCAGTTTGGTTTGTTTTCGTTTACGATTTTCACGTTGTTTACATATTGTTTCGTGGAAAATTATGAAAAATCATCTAAGAATTAATTACAGTAAGTAAACAAAATTGTTTGTTTGTATTGTATACGATGCTAAATGTGGGCAGGTGACTGAACCATATTGGAATTAAGCTTTGAATATGAGAAATAGTAAAGGGTTGTCATATTTTCACCTGCAGCAGTAAAACATCAAATGAGAAAATTATATTTTTTTTACAAAATATTATGTAGCCAAGTAAAGAAGATGGAATATGTAACATCCAGATAAATGAAAGTTAAAATAAAGTGGACGAGCGCTATTCAATGGATAAGTGTAAACAAATTTAAAACATATAAATGTTTCCGTACGAAATACATCTTGAGTTCATATCAATCTGTGCTGAAATTGAATCAAATTTAATTGAAATAGTTTCTGTCTAAAGAAGTCTGATTGCCTATTGTCTAAGTCTACTTTAAAAATAATAATAATAATCGGCTTTACAAGCTGACCCGTACCGAATCAACAAATCAGCTTCAATAATTTCGGTTCTGAGCTTGCTTTTCGATTTGTTAAAAAACGCAAATAAACGATGTTTTTCTCTCTACTCTCTAGAACCATCGTCACTGACAGTGACATCTGTGCCTGTCAAAAAAAAAGCTCTCCTCTCTTAAACGTCAGCTTTATCCATTTAGCATTGGTTCGCAGAACGTGGTTGAACCAGCGTTTAAAGCTGAATTGGCATTAAATCTTATATATCAAGCGCATGACTCTTCTCTCAAATGTCGTCTGCCATCTTTCAAACTTATCCATCAAGTTCCAACTCTACCATTTATATATATGACAACGGGCATATTCAACAAACCGACCAACCGAAGGCGGAAAACATACAAGTGGATTTAGTAGCTCTCCAGTATAATTCAGAATTTGGAATGCACTGCTGATAATGAGGTGTTATCCTTTTGTCAAATTTTGATGGTTTCCAATCTTTTGATAATAGTATGTATCAGATACGTTTGCGCATGCGACTAGCCAACTTATGTCAATCATTTATGTTCATGCGCTCACTGATACATTCCAACCTAAAAATAAAGACACATTTGACAACCATTTGAATGATCTGAAGGGATCCGAACTGAAGCACAACATCAGAGTATTCACATTAATTGTTTTTAATTGTTTAATTGTTTTATTAGTGACATCAGACTAGTGACATTGGTGACATTAATGTTAAAGCTAGCAAAAATAAGAATGAATTATGTCAAAACATAAGTTCGTATTTCCAACACGAAATAGTGACCAATAATGGAGAAAGAATTATGTGATCATTTATAGCTGATTTATATTCAATAAATTTTGAAGAAGAAGTTGATCTTGAAATCAATTTAGTAAAATGGAAATAAACACAAAAATTGCAATAACACTTGGTTTTTATTTGTATGAGTAACCAAGACATAGTATATTAAACTAATTGTATACATGTATTGTCATCTTTTTATATGTTTTGCTACTTTTCATTTTGTAAAAATCCAGATCATCTTTTTTATAACAGTTTTGGGGTTTGGATCCCGGGTTTCATATTTTTATTTTTACAAGAAGGAATTTTTTCTCGGTTTGGCTTGCATTATTTTCCAATCGTGTCTCGGTTTTTTTCAAGATGAAAAATTTGTTGAATGTAAATCGGCTATGATTAATCATTAATTAATCATTAATCACTGCCAAACTAAAAGGGCAGTTTTCGTACAAGTCACAAGTGTCGCAGAAAAATGAAACTTATAGCCGATTTACATTCAACAAATTTTTCATCTTGAAAAAAACCGAGACACGATTGGAAAATAATGCAAGCCAAACCGAGAAAAAATTCCTTCTTGTAAAAATAAAAATATGAAACCCGGGATCCAAACCACAAAACTGTTATAAAAAAGATGATCTTGATTTTTACAAAATGAAAAGTAGCAAAACATATAAAAAGATGACAATACATGTATACAATTAGTTTAATATACTATGTCTTGGTTACTCATACAAATAAAAACCAAGTGTTACAAAATGAAAAGTTTTATCTTTTTGTATCAAAACATATAAAAAGATGACAATACATATATAAAATTAGATAATATACTATGTTTTGGTTACTCACACAAATAAAAACGAAATGTTATTGCAATTTTTGTTTTTATTTCAATTTTACTAAGTTGATTTCCAGATCAACTTCTTCTTCAAAATTTGTTTAATGTAAATCGGCTATTACGTTTGAACTTTGAAGGTCTGATAAACGAAGATGTGAAATCACAATATCAAAATCTAGTTAGCAGTATATCATTATGGAAACCAACCATCGTTCTGATGATGTGATTGCTCTATATGGGTATTGAAAAGTTTGGATGTCGGTGCTGCTGAGATGACTCTAGGTACCTACATAATATTTTTCTCTGTCTTGTTTAAACATCTGACGATTAGGTTTCGATCTTTTTTTGTATCTTCTGCACGAAACGTATATTTTTATAATTAAGGTGTCATTAGTATAGTTAAAATATTTACCGAAATTAGAAAAAATCAATATATTTTTATGATGTAAAAAGGCGATATATAGGTACATATATGCTTGAGTTCTCTCGCCTGTCCTTGTCTGTGCTGGAGCAAAAGATAAAAATTGTATATGTATTTAATTTTCTTACACGCACAAGTGTCGCAAACCAGGTTGCAAATATTTTTCCTTTACTTTTTTACTTTTAATTTACCACTCCAGTGGTTTGATTCCAAAGAGCACGAATCGCATTCGTTTCAGTTATAAAAACTTAAATCTTATCTCTTAATAGGTAATATTTTCTTATTTTGTTCTGTAATCCATACCTGTAATGTATATGTATTCGATTGTTTAACATCGCACTCAACTGACACTGGTCAGGTCAAATGAAGCTGTGACTAAGTTTAATAAATTCATGACATTTGACATTTTCATCGTTTCTCGATATCTTTTTCTCAACTGACCGAGCAATTGGCCCACTGGTAAAGTTAAAAAAGGTAAAAGTTGAGAGAGCTTCAGGCCCAGACGGTAGAACAGAAGGTATGCGGATTAAAATATAAAATTTTTTTTTTTTGAAAAATCTAACTAATTAGTGCTCGCGAAAATATTTTCTTGAAGTGCTCCTCGCTCCATTTAAATAGAATTGCGGGGTAATGAACTTGATCTCAGAAAACTCGTTGCGTGCTTTCATCAAAACCAACCAATATTTACAAACTCAACATTTGGTAACTATTTCCAGTCATTTACTGATTATGTCACCAGCTGATGATATAACGACGGATGTATTTCTAGAATTAATGCGATCATTTTTAGTTTATGGTTTCCGTTAATGGTTGCTTACAGCACAATTTTTATTATATGTACCTTTAACATTCGATAAAGGCAATCTGGACAGTAATCGCTTGCACTTTTCCGTGCCGCGATCGTGTTATAAAAGCTGCAGTATTTACAATTCGTTTAGAAAGTGCTTTTTGTTTGGACATTTTACATGCTTCTAGAGTGTTGCTTTCAGTTGCCAAAATGCAAGACATGCACCAATGGTAGGAATGTTGTTAGCATTAGAGTGGTTTGCTCAATCTTGCTTGGAATCATTTTCAGTTTTGCTAGCTTATTCTTTAAGTACTGTAAATTTTGTTCATTAAGCCGCGTATAGAGTTTTTTACGTAGAGGTAGAGAAAACTTTCGCGTAGTGTAGTGTATACGCCCTGTAGAGCTCTACAGTAGAGCTCTACAGTAGAGCTCTACATGCACTCTACGTGAGAGTTCTATTGCGTAAAAAACTCTATAGTGTACGCGCTATTGTTTTAGGTTTTGTAGAACTCTACATTAGCTCTACACTCTATCTAGCATGTTTGATAAAGTTTTTTGCTCCACAGTAGAGAAAGTAAATGTATAGTCCACGTAATTTAAAAATGAATTGGCCATTTCTTTCGAACGCATGTGTGCATTGACAATTAAATATTTATTGACATTTCTAGTTGCATTTCGATAGCCATTCGCTTTCAATATTGATGAAATGTTTAAAATATTGTAGTTGAGTACCAATTGAATTTTTTCAAAACACAGCTATCCCTTTTACCTATACCTATTATTCTCCGGCTGGAATAGATTTTAAAGGAGGAAAATTTTGAAATAGGATTAACTAAAAGTTTTAATCTTGAAATTATGGTAAATTACGGGTGAAATTTAGACTATATTTTTTTTTATCAAAAAAGACTCCCAACACAAAATCCTATAGTCTAATTAGGATACACGATATCTTAGTGGAATTTAAGGCTTTAATAGCTGAGTTCCGCTTAAAAGTATTACTTTCAAGTGCGAATTTTTATCTCAGGGCCCCTTACAACTACTGATAAAAGGCACTGGCTATTGTCTTTAAATGTTGTGAAACAATGGTTGTTTTTTTTAGCAGTTCTCTTTAAATTAGGTTTTAGATGGTCATTTCTAATTGAGGTAAGGAATCGCCTACGAATCGAAATTTCTATTTTGCAGGTCATGTATAATTGCAGGTCAGGATACTGTTCGTAATTCAAAATTCCAGAATATTCTTGCGTCACTAATTTCACTTCAGCACTTGATATTCGAAGGGGATACTTTGTAGAATTATCTTTTCGACCTTATTCGATTAACTTGGCAACGCTAAATTTTGCCTGAAGATTTTCGTAAGTGCGTATGTTTCTTTTGAATGATCGGAATAACCAGTGGCAGTAATAGATTAAAATTACTATATGACATACTTAAAAAATTATCATAGGCGTTTGTAACGTTTTCCTTAATTTCATTCATTGGTCCACGATAAAATCCGGCATTTTGCTTCCTTTTCGAGATCTACTCGCGCTCACTACACTTTCTTTTTTTCTTGTTTTCTTCTTCAAGTAAAAAAATAACAGCACTAGCAGCATATTTTTGGCGAAAACTCATTTTAATTTGATTTTTTTTTTGATTTTGGCGAACGAAAAACTGACAATAAAATGTCTGAAAATAAAATATTATTAATCGAATTTAAAATATAGTAGTAGCCGAGCGCTCTACCGTAGAGAAAAATAGCTCTACAGTGTATACAGTCTGTAGAGCGCATTGTAGAGCTCTACTTACAATTTCTCTACGGCTTCTCTATGGAAAGCGGTAGAGTCGTAGAGACGCTCTATAGTGTACACACTGCTTGTAGAGACGCTACACTCTACACTCTACGCTCTACCGAAAAAACTCTATAGAGGACACTTGGCTTTATAGTCATTGAATTGTTGTTGTATATTGCGGCCTCAAATAAATTCTGGGAATTCTGAGTCCAAAATAACGATGATACCTATATTCATACGCATTAAATAAACTTCCTCATTTATATGACAACTTTGACCTGCAAATTCATTTAAGAATTATCTTTGCCCTTTATAGATAATTTGTTTGTCACATGCTCTTGTTGAATGATTATAATAACTACTCACATTTTGGTTTTCATAGTCAACTATGTCAGATGTTTGTCCTCGAATTGATAGTAATGTGTCTTTAAATTTTGCACTCAACAAATGCGAGCTCCACTATTTCTAGCAGCTCAACAGCCTCTTCCAAGAAATTAATGTCTTTATTCTCGTTCAGAAACTTTTTTATCCAAGTTATTACAAACTTGCACTGACCACATTTACACAGGAAGCATGTTCCCTTTTACTTACGCCTTTGATGTTTCGATTTGAAAGAGAAAGAACCGCGGTTGTTTCAGCAATTTGTTCTGCATCTAAAAAAGCCAGTATCTGAAAAATTTCTGAAAGGAGGTGCCTACAACACAACTTCATGGATCAACCAATTATTTGATAGGCAACAGAAATTATTTCCTTATTCAGAAATTATTGGATTTGTTGGATGAAGTGGTTGAACGCATTAGTAAAATATGCAGAGACGTGATATTTGTGGTTTCTCCACATCTTGGAAAAAAACTAGCTCTTGATATTCGAGCATGGAAAATGATACCCGAGCAACGAAAAATTTGGACACGATCGATACCAATTTTAAAAATATTTCTTAAATTTTTACTCAACTGCTCGAATACCGCGCACTTATATCGGTAAGACCAACATCATCCAAACACTCAAACCGTTAAATAAAACCAAGACGTGCGTAGCAACTAACGCAACCTGTATGTGCAATTAATCAACCATGATTTATTTAATTGTGAAAAATTTAAAAAGTTTAGCATTCTGAAACGACGTCATTATGCTAAAGATAACGCAGATGATTTAACATATTCTAGTATTTTATGCATGCCAAGACTAAGATGTAAAACCTGTCATGCAAAACATCAAACACTTCTAAATCTATAGGTGATAGCAAGAAGTTCACTGGATTTTACAGGTGATAAATAGTTTCCTATTGCATCCGCGGCATTAGATAAAAGCACATATGTGGCAGAAACATTAAAACTTCCAATTTCAATAAATTTGTAGACACTACACCGAGAAGCGAGCTAGACGGCTGGTTTGATTTTATAAGACTTTGGCCAATACGATATAGGTATGAAGGTTTTTGGCTGACCTCAGTAGATTGGGATGATGATTTGGTTAGCGACCAAACAATAATAATTGATAAAAGAGAACCATTTGCATTTGGAAGAAGTTCGATTTCCTGGATCATCGCACACACCAAGTTAAAAAATCAAATTACAGTTGTTTAGTAATGCTGATAGGAGGGCATACGTGGTGGTTGTTTATACAAGGCATAAATTAAATTTGATTACTTCGATTCAGAAGTTATCTATGGCAAGATTAGATCTTAGTGTTGATCATCTTAGCAAAATTATTTAAGTTACTTTTGGTAGTTCTAGAAAATCAAGCGCCAATTACAGCCGCAGAGATAGAAAACGCTGTAAAACTATATGCAAATATTGCTTATGTTATGACAGAGGAAATTGCCGCCATTGTGCTGTTGAAACCGCCCTCAATTAATGTTAATCGCATAAAGAGACACACATTTTTGGTAATTAAAGGAACCGAAGAAATACTAAAGGTGATTAGGAAGTGTTTCAAGTGCATTAAAGTTAAACCAATTGGGAACCTACCATCATTGAAAGCTCAGCATATTTAAGCATTTTTGAAAGAGGGAAATTATTTTCCCAGTCCAGGATTTCCACAAAAGAGGAAAAGGTTGATCTGTTGTTCACCTGTTAATTTGTGCCAATACTCGGGCCGAACACATTAACGGCCGATCGTATAAGCAGGATGTTCCTAGCTGTACTGAAACGTTTTGATACTAGAAGAGGTTTCGGTACGGACATATATGCTGGTTGTGGGTCAGATGTTAAAAATAAGAAGATCTATGATTGTTTTATAAAAATAATTGTTTTTTGGAGGATTATGAGAGCCAGCCATCAAATCTATGAAACATCACATAAAAAAGTAATTGACGAAACGATTCTAACTGTCGAAGAACTACAGATAACTCAAAAGTTAATTTAATAAATAAGAAACTGAACAAATAATCAGAAGGAAAATGCTTCTTCCCATGTGAAAACACATCTGGCAACGATGGCTACTGTAAGACCACAAAATGGCATATTTTAAATAGCCATATACATACACAGTTTATATGGCTAAACTTACTTTTTCGGGAAATATGAAACAGATTAAATGTTCCCCAGCCACAATTACGTCACAATATTTTATGTCAAGTTCACATATACTATTTACGATACATTGTACAGAAAATTTTAAATCTAGAACATCATAATATACAACAATACAATTTTTCACCTTCCGATATGTGTACCTAACAAAGTAGTTTTCCTTTGTTTTTCCATAATTCTGTATTTTAAGCTTATACCAAATACCCAATCTGAATAATAATTCGTGTGTGTATAATATATTGTTGTAAAAATGAAACAATTTGCAACAATCAAAGTATTAATAATAATAATTTCATTATTTGTAAATTGAATGGAGTCTTGCATATATACAACAATTAACATTAATTTTATTTTGCATTATTAAAAAAAAAAAAAAAAAAAAAAACTGAATGCAATTTAATGAGAATTATTGTAATTTATTTAATGGTTTCGTTGTTTTTGTTATTATGGTTTATATATTTGAGGTTATGGACAATTGGTTCAATGTTGTGTGAATTATGATAAAACATAAAAAAAAAAAATTGAGATCAACAAATTTATTTACATACATTCGTTTAATGTATGTGACACTAATTATATATGCGCCAATGTTTGTGCCGCCAAAAACTAGAACAATATGTCAAAAATGATTATTTATATCTCTCCACTCTCATATTTGTGTTAAGTGCGGCCATATGACCATGATATAATATTTTATGTAAAAAAAACACTATGCTTTTATTTTTATTCATCGTAAACATAAATTTGCCGGTGTTTTTGTGTTCCTGGCCAATTGCTAACAGGTCATATCTTTTTTTTATGATACAAACATACTTTTAGTTTTTTTTTTATGATTTTCGAACGTTTTTATTTTACCAATTGTGTGTAACAAACAAGTGGAAAACGAATTTCCTCATTCTAAAAATGCAATAGTACACCATGAATAACCAAGAAACGGGACATGTATTTGGGGGTCATGTTCAAGGTCATTTTCAATGTCATTTCGAAATGTTTTTCCCAAAGTTTGAAATGTTTTATAAAAAACGACAGAAGGTGGCATTGTTTATAAATCGATATCAGTATAAATCCAATTTTTACTCGTTTGATGTTACAGGAACATCATCGGTTTTATTCCCAATTAAGAAGGGCTTGGTCTAATTAAGAAGGGCTTGGTCGATTTCACATGAATAGCCTCCACAGATTTATAGATATTCTCAATATATATTTCCCATATCAACTTAACAGCGTGAAAATGATCAAGGGATGGTAAGATAGGATTTCGACTATTGCAGTCACAATCAGCTATTAGAGAGATATCAATTTGAACTCGTTGTTTGGCATGTAATGTTTTAAGAATTTAGTGATATCTTCCTTGAATCGATTATTTTGCGCCCAAGTGACGCGCGTATCCATATATCAATATTTCTGGACAGCACTGCGACAGAAGTTTTCCACTAGTCGTCATTTGATTTGGGCCTAGATGGTCACCGACTTTTTCTACTCGATATCTTTTGGACCCAATTACTTCTACTACCTTGTATAGGCCTAAGTATTTTGCAGATAGCTTAAGCTCATACTTCCAAATTGCGTTTTTTTAATAACATCTAAGTTGCCTAACTGATGTATAGTCGCCTTTTAGCGCTTTCAGTTGAAGTTTTTACAGTTCTTCTTTTGAACCTTGGCAATGTTTTCTCTGACTTCACCTCGTACCAGTTCTCTATCGTCAACAAATTGATTGACAATCTCATCCGATACTTTATCAGCTATGATGCAGTCTTCTGGATTCCGCATATGGACGCCAAAAAAAACTTCGAAAGATGTTTTGTTTATTGACCTCTGCACGTGCAGTTCATAAACCGTTGTAATTTCGAAACCATTTTTTCGATAACTTCTGGATTCATATGAAATCTCGATGCATCTGTGTGTAACTCAGTTAATCGTGATGGCTGAAATAACCTCAAGACTGGTTGGTTGCTCAGAAGTTTCTTTTGATCATAAAAAAAAGCTGGCCTCTGTGGGATACCAAATGCAAACACCTTGTTCTTTTTTAAGAGTTCTGTCAATGGTCGAGCGATGATAGAATATCGAAGAATGAACTGACGAAAGTATCCAGATAAACCTAAAAAACTTTGTTCTTTCTTCAGGTTGGTTGGTACGGGAAAACTCACTGATAGCCGCCTTGAATGTTGCCATACGGCAATGTCTGATTTTAAAATAATCTTCATTTGGACTGGAACTTTTTTTGATTTTGCCGGTTCATGAGCCTCTATTAAACCTGCAATGGTCGCTCTATGCTAGTGATTTCCCACTTCATATTCTATGTCATTTTACCAGAAATCCGCCTGCTTTTACTGTAATTTCTGTGTTGGCTAGAACATCAGCACTATACTCGTAATCAACGTAATTTTAAAATTTATACTCGTAATTTTAAATTTTACCGAAAAATATCCGATTGTCGTTACATCACCATCCCCAATCCTTTTCAATTGAGTTTTCTTGAATTTAAGAGTAGATATATTCATGTTATAGTAATCTGTCTCACGTAGTAAGGTCAAATCGCTTTCCGTATCTATAAGAGCTTATCTTTCGTCTGATTATTCAATTTTACAAATTTGTGATTATATTTTGTTTTATTTCGTCCGTCACTCGCAAAAGCCGTTGTGCTAAACTAACCACTTTTTTACAATCAGGTGCTTTGTGTCCGTGCTGCAAACATTTAAAGCATCGCGGTCTTTCATCTTTTCTCTCCGTTTCTTTCTTAATCTTAGGTGACTGTGAATCTCAGCACTTGAAATTTGTCTTCAAAATTCTGAAATTAAGAATATTTTTAAATCCTCCCATGAATATGTTTTTCTTGCTGACCCCATTGCTTTCTCTGCTGTTCCCTTTAGAGCTTGCTTTGCAAAAATTAATTTTTGAAGTTGATTTAATTTGTACAACTTGCATATATTCTCGTATTCATCCACCCATATTTCCACTCTATAAGTACTAGTCCCCTCAAATTTTGGAATATAATTAGCCAAATCTCCAAAGTGTATTGTGCCATGACCCGCTGAGTTGATATCCTTCCATTCTAAATCGTTCATCTCATTTATTTATTTATTTATTTATTTATTTAATTATTTATTTATCCTACAGTTATTATACAATCGGTAAATAATAAAAAATGCAATACAAAATAAAACAATCAATTAAACAAATTTACATAATTATAGCTCTCTAGAAAATTTAATTTATAATATTAGAAAAGAATTTAAACAACTCAAGTTTAAACGAATTTCTTGAATTGTTAAAGTCAAAAATATTAAAAACAGAATTAAAAAGCCGCGACATTTTCTAGACTGGATCAGAAAGAAAGTGCAAAGTTAGCATTTTAGAGTGAGCGGATCACAAAAGTCTTTACAGTTTCGCTTAATGAAACCTAACATAACATGAGCTTTCGCAACAATGGTGTCTATGTGTTTTATAAATGAAAGATCAGAGGAGAATATTATACCTAAGTCAGATGTGAATTCAACTCTATTAACAGCTGTGTTATAAAGAAAATATTGCTGCCGTAAAGGTGAAAGAATTCGAAAAAAAGAAAGTACTTTACATTCATCAAAATTCAATAACAGTTTGTGATTAATCGACCAATTACAGAATTTATTCAAATCACTTTGCTTTTTTAAACAATCTGATAAATTAGCAATGGGACTTAAAATTTTTAAATCATAAGCATAAAAAAATATGAGCAAATTCAAACTCCTCAATAATGTCATTAATGAATAAGGCAAATAAAAGTGGACCAATGTGGCTGCCTTGTGGAACACCAGAGGTAACACGAAATAAACGAGAACAAGAATCATTAATCTTCACAAATTGGTAACGATCGGAAAGATAAGAATGCAACCACCTGATAGGGATAAACTCACAATAAAGTTTACCGAGCTGATCGATAAAAATTGAATGATCAATTTTATCAAAAGCATTTTAAAGTCTGTGTATATCACATCAACTTGTTGCTTATTATCCAATATAGTATGTAAATGTCCGCAAAATAAAACTAAATTAGTAACAATGGACCTACCCGGATAAAAACCGTGCTGAGCTGGAGAAATAAACGTCTTCACATGAAAATATAAAAATTTCTGTACCAACGCTTCGAAAAGTTTTAGAATTGCCATACCGCGATAGTTACAGATATAACATCTTTTACCAGATTTAAAAATCGGACGAATGAAAGAAATTTTCCAGGGATCAGGGAAAACTCCAGACTGGATGCTTTTATTAAAAATTAGTGTCAAAGAAGGAGCTAGACTCTCAGCACAACGCTTGATTAGGATAGGTGGAAAACCATCATGACCAGCTCCCTTATTAATATTAAGCTGCAATAAACCATCATACACTTCTGCTTCGGTCAAATTAAAAAAATTAAAATCATTTTTAAAATGAGAAACTAGAGTTGAGATATTTGATGTAGCAGATGGTGAAGAAGGTTCATAAACGGAAATAAAATAATCGGCAATGAGATTGCAGATATCTGAGAACTGACTAGCAGAAGAGCCCTGAAATATCATAGGTGTGGGAAACCCTGCTACTTTCCTTTTACCATTTATGAAATACCAGAACCTTTTTGGATTAGAACTATCTGCAAGATATAATTATTATACAGAAACCAATTTAAAGTTTTAAACTCCTTTCGAGCTACAACAAAACTAGAATGAAAATCCGCACCGTGAAGTCTATATAGAAAATGAAATTTGTTACGGCGTTTTTTCGAGACGCAATAATTCTTTTTTTGTACCATGGTTCGCGGTATCGCGGTTGTTTTTTAATTAATGGAACGTACCTTTCAACACCAGTCTTGAGCAGTTCATTGAAAATTAAACTTGTTTCGTTTAAATTATTTGTTTTTCTTCCGAGAAAACTCCAATCAGAATTAATTAGAAATTCGTTTAAAGATACATAGTCAGCGTGCCTAAAATCAAAATGAAAAGAATTATTAGATGAAAACTGGGCAAAGCATTTTTCATAAAATATAGTTATCGTAATTGGAGTATGGTATATGCTCGAACATCCGGTAAGGTCATCACACTAAGAAACCTCGGAGTATAATACATCGGTTGAGTATGGGAAATTCGATTTATCTGCAATGTAGCGATACTAGCAAAGTAGTCGAATACATGAAAACTCCTTTAACAATGAACCAAGTAATATCGGGAATATTGAAGTCTCCGATAACCATTAGTGGTTCTCCAACGTGCATCAACGGTAAAACATTAAAATTAATCAAATTAAAAATTTCAAAATAATTTTCCAAAATTGTTCCATTGGGAATGTAAACAGAAACCATTAAAATAGATGTTTTGGCAACCTTAATCCGTACAGCAATAACATCAAAAATTTGATGGCATGCAATGATTTCATTTTGAATTGAGGTTTTAACAGCAATCAACACACCTCCTCCCTTAAGGCTAATATCAAAATCATGTCGATCTTTTCTATGGACCACATAGTCGAACGGAAAAAATTCTTCAGAGTTAAAATTTCTGGTAAGCCATGTCTCTGTGATAATAATCAAATCATAATCATTGTCCAGAACACCAAGCAAAAATAATTTCGCTTAACCACGAATACTGGAGGCATGTGGTAGTAAATTGAAGTGACACAATTTGTACAGAACTTTTAGACAGGACTTTCTCAGCTTTGTATACACCCAAAAAATTTAAATTCTGGCTGAGTTTAATATCACAGCCAGTATCCAAAGTTTAACATTTGAGGCCACTGGATGAAAATTTTGGTTATGGAATGGTTTAATACTAACACCAATCGGCCAAGTTTCAGCATTTAGAGCCTTTTCACGAAGTTGTTCATTTATACCCAATTTGAAACAATCATTTATTCGAGAGAGACAAAATATCATCTTCAGTAGTAGAAGGATTGAATCTGGATAAATGAAGCCAAAATTTAGGATCAAGTGTTTTAATTTCAAAATTCGGCAAGGAAAATACCGGAAATAGATCGTGTATGTTTATAATCAAACCTAACTAGATTATTAAGTGGACCGTTAACCTTTTCTGTGTATTTCTTTTTAGAACAAGGAATTAAAGGCTTATTACTGCAGAAAGATATCTCCAGTATTTTTTTCAAAATTTGATGGAATGGGTTAATTATTTTGCAAACCACTTTCATCGTCAATTGGTAAAACGAATTGAACAGATTCAAGTCCTGACGTAGAACCGAGTGCTAGCACATTAACCCATCCTAAATCAGCATTGGGTAAACTCGAATTTATAATATTATTACTCACAGCAGAATTTGCATTAGAGTCATTTGACTCATTCATATCCGAAGTGGTATGTAAACCATCATTTACGGTTAAAAATGTTTTGTTTTGAACACTGCAACAAGGGCAATTCCACGAAAAAAAGTTTTTAATTAATGCAGCTTTTATCTTGCCTATTATTTTGACACATTTGATATGCAGTAATTTACCACATTTGGCACTGCATAACATGCCTGGAAATCTATTCTCAGCAATATTGCTTAGGCAAAAAATGCACGTTTTCACAGACATATCAAAACAAAATTTAGTTAACAAGTCCACAATAAAATAAACACAGCAAGTCAATAACACAACACAACAACAAAAAGATTCTTGTATCGTTTCTTGTATCACGCAACTGATCTTCCATTATTAAACCGTTAATTGACGCATGAGAGAGAGAGAGAGATTTAAAATTGAACCATTGAAAACAAGTGAGCACTAAGATGTGTCCATATTTCGAGTCAAACATGATGTAACATCACGTTACATAGGTATGCTGTATACAAAGGTATGCTGTATTAATTTTATGATTATGGTTTTTCTTCCCAACATAAAATTTTATATGTTTACGATATGTTTATTTTATGATGGGCAAGTGTCGCATAATCATTCTTACAACATGTTTTCGTTTACTAAATATTTGCATATGAAATAGGAAAACATACAAACAAACAAATATCTCGTAAATTGAAAGCTCTAAATTGAAACGTGATTAATTTTCAATTTACAGTATTTAAATGTGCTTAAATATAATTACTAGATGTTTATGGTGTATTGATAAAAAACAACTTGTTGTTGTTGTTGTAGAAAATGCAATTAAACCACCTGTTTTATTTATTTTAGTATAGTTTTTTTTTTTTTTTCATTTTTATTGTTTTTTGTTTTTGTTCTCACCCAAATAAACGACCATTGTCAATACAGCTCACCTCATTAAAACATCATTATAATATGGTAAATTTATGTCATCAATCATTTCATTTTGTCGTTAGAATTTATAAATTAATTGAACATTTTCCTTTTATGCATACAGTCATGTGTATGTGTGTGTGTATTAGAGTTTTTGTGTATTATATATATTTATAAGCGCCAGGTGAAAATTCAATGGATTTTTATGAATAATAATAGAATTTTTAATTACCGTTTAATTGGATGTGTTAATTGGAAAATAGTTTTAGGGAGACAAACAAAATAATTTTCATTAAGACCAACAACAGCGCAAAATGTATAGTTAATGCAAATTAATTATACCGCTGAATGAAAACCTTAACTGTTGAACCGTATCTATAATCAAATAATAGAAATTTGCCGAATCTCGATTTAGTATTTAGTATATTGTTCTAGGCTTCACCTAAATCCTCTTTGGTAGTGAAATATAATTGCCCAGCTAGAAGATAGATTCTTTTCAATATTATTATAAAGGAGAGCTATACCACGATAGTTTTCGCATTCAGGGCGATTTCCATTCCTATAAGGACACAATTATTTTTACGACCATTTCTTATGTCAATACAATTTCTGAACTTAAATCAAGGACATAAAAAATTGTAGATATTTAATTTGCTTCATCATTCTCGAACAGTTATATGTACTGCCATCTATAGTTAAACACTGGGAATTAAATTTCATTCAAAACCAAATAACAATTTTTTTAAATTAATTTTAGATCAAAACAGACAGATGACAATCACAAAATGCTCTTAATGTGTTTACTTAAAACTGCCACTTTGTATATTTTGATGTTTCATGCTTTTCGTTCATCTCCTCCATGGTTTTGCGTTCACAATCGAAATAGAAACAAAACATCAAAATTTGTGAATTAAATTGCACTTGACAGACGTACATCAGATTTTTAATTTTTATTTTATTTTTTATTTTTTTTTATTGTTTTGTATACTTTTTTGTTTTTTGTGTTTTGTGACGATATGAAGGTGATGGAGATGGATGATGAAATGTGGTGTTGATGATGGAAAATGAGATTTTATTTTTGTTTTGGTGGAATAGAGATGTAATGTAAAATAGTAGAAGGAGTGTTCTAGTAAGGGTGCACGGTTCTGGTCGATGTCCATATTAGGTAGTTGAATTGAAACATGAACCGGGAACCGAATTGAGTGTACATATATCTGGTCACACTATCGTCACCAGTTTCATAAAAGTTATATTATCCTTAAAAGAAAAACAGCCTAGCCCGTTTGACCTAAAAGTTTTCCGTTTAGAGTTATTAATATTAAAAAGGATATCTTTCGTAAGATTTGTAGTCCGTTAGCAATTAACACATGCGGTTAATTTGACTTTAGGGCGTCTTTCGCGAATTCGTCCGTGCCTCTAAGCAAAATTATGAGCAGTGCATGTACTAGCTACAATGAGATTGTTGTCGATCGCAAAGTGCAACATCCTCACACTTACCGGTAAATAGTCTGTATCGGTTGTATTTTCACAAAAGTGAGTTTGATTTTGAGAGCCCTAAATTGAAGTTACTATTTATTATTCTAACATTGTGCCCATCATATGACCTCATTGCGATGTAAAAGGAGTCTTTCATCAGTAGATGAAGATGAAATCCAACACCAAAATTGCTGATGCCATCTTTCTTGTGAAAATATAATACCCACTATTTCGTCATCAAGTTTCTTGAATAAACTTCCAAACGATACTTGAAAAAACTTCCAAGGATCCGGGCTGATATTTGTACCATCAAACCCGTCTGTACCACAAAATTTGCCTGGTTCCACGTCCCATCGTGGCAATTAAAAACCATGTGTCCGAGGTCGTGATGTTCAGTTAAATTTTGGCAGTAGCTTTTATATATTTTTTTTTTTTTTTTTATCTGCCTTTTTTAAGCCAGCTAAACAATCCACTCTTTAGTTAGTGCTTATTTTGGACGGACCAAACGGTAATCACACACACTCTCCATGATTCCTCCCATCTCCTTTACCATGCCTCCAGAGTTTTAGGATAAACTTTGGCAACAATTTCTTCTTTTCCTCCATCCGCACTCAACAAAAAGATCTCTCAGAGCTCCAACGCAGATCAATTGTAATATACCCAGCAACAACAAGGAGTGCGCCATCAGATTCCGTTTGTTACGCACAAGTCACCCTTAATGCACCACGACGCTGGGTCGATACCATATGCGGTACTTCTGTAACTCCGTGGCTTCGAACCATACCTTTGCTTCGTAGAGCAGGATTGTACCGAGTGTAATGTTAATATGCGCAGTCTTCGTCTACTATAGCGAGAACCACCCACGTGGGTCATCAGTAGACAAAGAAAGAGGGCTTGATATATAGAGCTACCTCCGTACCAGCAGTCATGGGAATGAAACTTTGTATTCTCAGTCTTGTAAACATGACTCTCTTAATAACTTTGTTAAGTTTCAGTCGAGCCAACTAGGAAATTCTGGTGGTGATCACATCGAAAATGAAGCCCGCATATCCTATAAAGAATACTTCGGTAGGAATCTCAAGCTGCAAGTGACTATCGTACAGGAATATTCCAGAGAACAAGTCTTGGGCCGCTCAACAAGTCTTATGGTCGAGTGATCCTGGAGGCAAAACTTTAGCAGCCCAACTGGCCAGCACCATCCTTGGCTTCAACATTTTCTCTAGAAGTTCACTCATCGTATCGAGCATGCGAAGAGATCTGTATGTCGACAGGGAATCTTGATCATCATCTTTTTTCGGTTGATCAGCACAAACCGAGCTACTTTTCAGTGTGGGAGGAACACTTCAGCTGCCAAACACATATTGTATGTGCTTAGCCACAGATGCGGCTGACCGCGAACTACCACTTTCCGTGCTTCCTCCGAGATACCACCAGGACCCGGTGCCTTCTTGCTCTTCATAGATGCCACTGCGCCACTAACAATGTTTTTCTTCGTTCTTGCATTCATAATTTTACATGCACCTAGGAAGCCAAGCTTGTGAGTAATAAGCTTATAACCACTACCCTGAAGGTTGGTGCCCACTGTCCACCTCATAATATAACCATTGCTAAAAGCTTTATTTGCGCGGAAGACCGTGCTAATCTTTATTTTCCCAGTCTTGTGCTTGCGGATTTTACTACTGCCCTTCTCTTCCTTGTGCTCGCTGCACCACTCTTCGTAGCCGCGATATCTTTTGTATACCAGTAGGCTTGTCGCTTTTCTCTGCATTGAGATGTGGGGCATTGAGGAGCAAACCGCTGTATCAGTCGAATTGTACCGTCAACGGCAGCAAAACAACTTTGGTTGTTTTCAGAAACTTGGTTAATTTTGAGCCGTCTATTTTGGCTGTATTTAAGACGTGTAAGACATGGTAAAAATCCGTAAGACGGATAATGAAATTGTGGTCACTATCTGTGAGTCCTCAATTACTAGCCAATTCCAAAAATACGTTAGCCACACCTACACCATCGTTATATTAGGTATGGAATTTCTGAAGCCAGGTCGTCGGTAAGTTGCTGCTGATCCCTATTTTAAAATTTTGAAATTCAGTCTTGAATCCATCTCTATGATGAGTTTACTTCTGGTATCCTGATGTTGCATGCCCTATTTTAATGTCTATGCATTGAAATATTTGGCTACCACCAGTTTCACTGAAATATCAAGTAGAGCGTTTTCTGGCTTATCCAATTTAACCATGAACTCTGACATTTCATTCGGTGATAGGTAAATGCTTTAGACCATAATATCCCGACTCCTTACCCAGATGAAGACGCTACCAGAACCATGGTCTTCAATGTGGATGCATTGAGTGTCGACCACCTATATCACCGCAGTGCCCTAAAGGTCCAAGAACTAGGTCAAGACCATAAGAAATTTAGTTACTTTGGTCTGCTTTCCATCTAGCCAGAATAACCTTTTTGAAAGCCTCACAGACACCTGTTTATCGTATCGTTTGATGGCGCAGCTATATCTCTATCATCAACATCCAACATTTAATTACACCAATCGATAGCTAAAGATCCAAAAAAAATTCGTTACGTTGAGTGAGGACTGTGTAGATGCTAGATGCTAGATGGAAGATGCTAGATGCTAGATGCTAGATGCTAGATGCTAGATGCTAGATGCTAGATGCTAGATGCTAGATGCTAGATGCTAGATGCTAGATGCTAGATGCTAGATGCTAGATGCTAGATGCTAGATGCTAGATGCTAGATGCTAGATGCTTGATGCTAGATGCTAGATGCTAGATGCTAGATGCTAGATGCTAGATGCTAGATGCTAGATGCTAGATGCTAGATGCTAGATGCTAGATGCTAGATGCTAGATGCTAGATGCTAGATGCTAGATGCTAGATGCTAGATGCTAGATGCTAGATGCTAGATGCTAGATGCTAGATGCTAGATGCTAGATGCTAGATGCTAGATGCTAGATGCTAGATGCTAGATGCTAGATGCTAGATGCTAGATGCTAGATGCTAGATGCTAGATGCTAGATGCTAGATGCTAGATGCTAGATGCTAGATGCTAGATGCTAGATGCTAGATGCTAGATGCTAGATGCTAGATGCTAGATGCTAGATGCTAGATGCTAGATGCTAGATGCTAGATGCTAGATGCTAGATGCTAGATGCTTGATGCTAGATGCTAGATGCTAGATGCTAGATGCTAGATGCAAGATGCTAGATGCTAGATGCTAGATGCTAGATGCTAGATGCTAGATGCTAGATGCTGGATGCTAGATGCTAGATGCTAGATGCTAGATGCTTGATGCTAGATGCTAGATGCTAGATGCTAGATGCTAGATGCTAGATGCTAGATGCTAGATGCTAGATTCTAGATGCTAGATGCTAGATGCTAGATGCTAGATGCTAGATGCTAGATGCTAGATGCTAGATGCTAGATGCTAGATGCTAGATGCTAGGTGCTAGATGCTAGATGCTAGATGCTAGATGCTAAATGCTAGATGCTAGATGCTAGATGCTAGATGCTAGATGCTAGATGCTTAGTGGTTGATGATAAACAGTAGATGCTAGATGGTTGATGATAGATGGTAGATGGTAGTAATTAAATTTCCTTACTAAAACATTGTACGTATTCTCGTCATATGTCCGTACACGTGGTACAGACACCCATTATTTTTTACTTGCCATAGCAAGGCATAGCTTAATTTGGGGTCCCTTGAGGTTTTACCACAAGGCTTAGTTCTGCCACATTAGGATGCCAATGATTGAGCTTCCCTATTGGAAAACCCGATACAAAAATATCAAAATGATATAATAAGGCAATTTTTGAACACCTAAATTCCCATTGCGCGGAATGACGCGTTTTTTGTCTGTTTATTGTACATTCGAACGAATTCCATTTGGAATTTAACTTTATTAATTTGACATGTTCAATTGATTTTGTTGATATTATGATTACAATTTACTATTGTTCGTGTATTATTTTAGATAAAAAAAAAACAAAAAAAAAAGTGTTGGATTTGAACAGTTGGGTATTGTACTCATTGAAGTGAAGACAAACAAACAAAAAAAACGAAACAATCTTACCTCGGTGTATTGTGTTCCAATGACGAGAAACATTTTTGTATTTTGTTTGTGTTCCATTTTCAAGTGGATTTTGAATTGAAAATTTTGTAGGAACAAAATAAAAGGATTCAAGTGGCGTTTTTTTTTTTGTTCGTTCGCTTTACAATTGAACGTATGAGATAATCAATCTAAAAATGTAGCCGTGGACGTATATATACTCTATACAGTATACTGAATCGTATTGTTTCCGTCTCGAAATTATTTAGATTAACAATTTCTGGTATTCATCACATAATAACATGGTAACGTATAAATATGTTAACATTCAACACTAACAGCAACCACAACACAAAAGATCATAATCGTAATGATTTGTTCATTCAAATTTTTTATTTTTTTTTTGTTAAAAACATTTTTTCGATCCAATTAAAACGGAATTAATGGCAGATTTATGGAAATATTACAACAAAATGTCTGTTGATGGTTTTACATTTAATATTGTGTGTTTTCGCTTCAAAACTTTTGACAAACAAAAACAATAATCTGAAATATTTTATATGTTATAGAATCGATATGTTAATTAAAATTGACGGTGATTGAATCATCAAACCAGCACCCACTCACGTTTTGTATTTTTACCAGGAACATGGAGCTTTGTTGTTAAACCAAAAAAAAAATAAAAAATAAAAAAAAAATCTTTCGTACAATTATATTTCAGCCATTGTAGTTCCACCGAGTGTCATACAGTTTTGATCATATAATTTATATATGAAATTCAATTGAATTTTCCCGTTGAAATGAAACGAGACCGAAAAAAAATGAAACTGGAAAATTAACTTTATCTCTTTGTTGATGATGGAAGTTATAATGTCGGAAAAATATTATTAAAAAGTAAATTGAATTGTCTTTGGTCTATCTATCTTTATAAATCGTATATATATATATATATATATATATATATATATATATATATATATATATATATATATATATATATAATATATATATATATATATATATATATATATATATATATATATATATATATACATATATATATATATATATATATATATATATATATATATATATATATATATATATATATATATATATATATATATATATATACATATATAAGAAACGAAACTATAACTAAATATTATTCTATTGAGTTTTAAACGACGAAGTACCAGATAGCGAGAAGAAAATAGAAAATTGAGTTTGGTATAATATAAACGGATGAGGTTGAAAATAAATTTGATAAACTTGTTAGACGAGTCTAAACGAATTTAATTTCTTATATTTTTTGTACGCCTTACATATTTTGAAAGGTGACCAGGTCTGGCTTGAGGTATGCATATTCGACTAAAGTGACTGCCTATAGTAGCTAACATATGGGGTTGTCAGATATCTTATATTACTGGAAGAGAGATTTTAAATATGATAATAGTAGCCCTTTTTGGACCACTAATTTGATTTTTCTTGATGACGTTCAGAAAAACTACAGATGAGTATGCCACCTCGCTCGCATCAGTTAGCCAACAGGGTCGAACTCTCGACTAACAACAGAAAGAATCAACCGCTTGGTATATTCACTTTTATGAGTGGAAGATTTGTCGCATAGCAAAACTCGTCTTGAATTGGATTTCAATGGATTTCAAGGATTTTAATTAACCTTTTTCATGTGGACAAGTTGAATGTATTCAGCCAAGAAGTCTTTATACAAATATATACAGCCAATGAAGTTGTGAATCACGCTTGAAACGTTTTTGTAGTGCAAAGTATCAAAAGTTTGGTATAGGGGCGGATTTGAATGGAAATCACGTGATAAACCGTCCATCCTCAGATCTCATCACAGTTTCTTTGTAGCGTTTGATACACGTCCCAAATCTAGAGTTTTGCGCAGTAAAGTAGTGATTGAGAGATCTGAGTCAATCGTCTTCCAAAATATCAAAAAATACGCCACAAGTTTTTCGGTGGATAGCCATATTAAATCAGCATAGTTAATTAATTCAGGAACTGTAGCTTATTTTCGGAAACCACAGTTCATTTACCATCACCACATTAGCGTTTTTCTATATTTTAGTTTTTATGTATTATCAATGCAGCTGATAAGCTTTGATTTAAGCTTTGTTTTTGTACACATGACTCGGTGCCGAACGACGTTTGGAAACCGAAATCGAGTAATACTGATTATCGGCTGATTCCCAAGCCACAGTTGTCGATAGAACTATAATAGCCTTTCATGGTTATGGTCGAACTTATTGCTGGCGTGACGGTTTTATGATTAGATTTGGATCAAATAGCTCATCTTCACTTTGAGCTGTAAAATTTAGTACAGTGCCTAGTGTTAAGGCATTTATAGCATTGATTTTCACGAATATGTTCTGTTTGGGATGTGAACTGCATTGCGCTTCTCCTCGTGCATCTAAACACTTTAGGAAGCTGCAAGCTCAAGGTTCTCTTTGCTTTCTCTTTTCTGCACCTATACAGTGTAATCGTTTCATCAAAAAAGATTACCCACTAATCTCGAGCATCAGCGTTGTCATCTAATGCACTCAAACCTCGTAGGACTTCATCGGCTGAACCTAAATTTGATGCAGTTAATGCGTCTTTGATATTTCGAAAGGTTGAGGAATTCCCGAATGAATGCATAAACTTTTTTACATTTGCGATCACGTTGATGATCCAAATACTTCACAACTACTGCAAAGTTTGCATCAGTGTTTGGAAGGGGTCAAACTAGCTTATAGTTTTAAACAGAGTTATAATTGGTAAAGATATGCCACTGTATGCCGTCAGTTTTTCCTTTTTATTCTTTGGACCATAGTTCCTTTTGCTAAATGCTCAAAATCATCTTGCGGTTGGTCATTATTGCTAGAATGCTGTTGTCCTTCCATCTCGCTTATTCAAAGCGATTATCTAAAACTGTTCCGGCTGCTTTAAAACCTGTATCCCTTAAAGTTTATGGTTATCGGTGGAACCTATAAGAGATTTTGTTTCTCATTTGTTGGTTCAGTTTTGATAAGTAATGGAGCCCACGGAATAAACGATTGGCCCTCAACAACGATTGGTGTTGACGCATTTCGTAAATTCTTCTGCGCATTTCATTTGGAATGTAAGGACACTTGATCTGTGTTGAGGTTTCGCAATATATGGAGATTCCTGAACCAAAGTTTTTCTTTAATTTTAGTCTGCGCGTTGAGATACTATAATGTCTTGAGCTCGTCATTTGATTCAATCGAGCACAGCGCAGCACGTTACTTTATCCTTACTTAAACAAACATTTCTGTCCAACGTGAATTATAAGACACATTGAAGCTGGCGACTTAACCGTGAACTACGCTCTGACATGGACGCGATTGCTGTCGTCAATGGTTTGTGGTTGATGTTGATGAAAAATATTCTGCCTTCAACGAAACATCGAAAATGCTCTCGGTTGAACGCAGAATACTTTTGATCGGAAGGGGAAAGCTTTTTGGAAAAGAAACTAATAGGTTTTCCAATTTTTCTTCCAGGAGTTGCTGCTCCAGATTTACAGCAGTACTAGAAGCATAAGCTAGAAGTAATATAGGATAAGTTAGAAGAGTAGCCTGAGCGAGGGCCATTTTATTGGTATTTAAAGCTGCTTCGCATTCAGGTGGCCATACAAATGGATTGTTTTTACTAACTGTGCATAGTTTTTCGTTCACCTCCTATTTTTATGATAATTATTTCAAGCCTCCGGAATAACTCTTTTTAGTCAGACTTTCAGGGAAAGTGTGAGCCCTGGCTCCACTTTGACGTCAATACTATCGAGGCAACAGGCTTTTTTCAATTTGGACTTTTTAGTGCATATCGGGAAATCTTGTTTTGAGTTTCATTGCTATTAAATGCGCTTTCAGATTTTTAAGTGAGAGCTATCACCCAGTGATTGCTTGAACATCAGTTGTATTTTAATTACCCAGTCACAAACTTTTTCAACTACCCGCTACAAGCAAAAATCAAAATTTGGTTCACCATAGTAGAAAAGGTAATTTAGAACAAAAAAAAAAAAAAAAATTCTTTCGTGAGGATACCTCGATCGTTTGTGATTGTATTATGCCAAAAAATTAGATTGAGCATTAAAGTTTTATCAAGTTTGTGTCTAATTTCATCAACTTCTGAGTAGTGTTCTTAAATTCGCCTCTTACTATTGCAAGACTGGACAATTGGCCCAAAAGCTTGGCATGTGAAAAGAGCTTAAAGTCCTTGTCTTTGATTTCGTTTTTTTAAGTCCATGATTGTGATTTTGATATCTTCAAGCTTCTCTGAGCTATCTACATCAAAGACAATTATTCTAAATAGTTTTTTCCCTGGTCGCTATACTACGAGGTGAGCCTCTTCCAAGTTCTTGTTGTCCAAAAAGTATCCAATGTCTTCAATCCTAGCAGTCTCTATAGAAATGCCATTGCTGATATTATTAGCCTTTTTTATTTGCGATCCATAGGCCGTAGGATTGATCACTTCCAGTTATTTGTATTCATCGCAATTAGCGTAGAAAGCTTACTTGCCAACAATGGGTTGTAATCTGACAATTCTATTGGTTTCTACCGAGTTTTCTTGCTCTCGTGTTTAGAAGTGGAAATGTTTGGCTCGCAAGTACGGGTCCAACAACTGTTCCTGCAATCAACTTTTTAAACAAACTACTTCTTAACACATTGCAACTCCAACATCTATGATGTAACGAAGGCCTTTATTCGGTTTTTTGTGCTCAGCAATACTGAGTTTGCTTCACTACTTGATATGGGGTTCTAAGGCTCTAATTGCATCAGTTAAGTGAAAACTGCAACATTACCTTATTGCACTGTCGACACGATGACACTTTTTATACAAATATGCTTTCGCCCAAATTCTTGCGGTCTAAATCTTTCGATCCACATCCTTCCGCCCCTTCTACTTATATATATTCGGCCTTGTGTTTAGCCGTGCAACGGATTTTAATTTCAACCATTAGATATGGCTGTCACTGCATTGATCCTTTCGACCTTATAGAATTACATAAGGGCACATAGACAGTCACAATTCTTAATCGTGGAATAATACCAATATCTTCAAAGCCGAGCAGACGATAACAGCTTCGATACTGTCAGGTTAAGTAGACGTAATATTTTATTTAACACGTGCCTCTTTTTTTGGTTAATTTATTTTTTATAAATAATTGATTTCCGAAGCGAAACAAAGCACATCAAGAAGGTTTAACTTCAAGGTAGTAGAAAATGTCCATCAAATTTCACTGAATTTACGCTTATGTAGATAGTGAGCATCTTGTAGTACAAATGCAAAATTTAAATTAAAAGGATACTTCTAAAGCTTTTTTCTATGCTATATTGCTATGCGGAAAAAGGGCAAAAGCTTAACATCTTGAATAACCTTTTAGTATTTCTTTTGGAACCACAGCTCACAATGGTTCAGTGACATCAGATATAATTTTCTTGTTTCTTCTATCTAAGCAATACTGTTCAAACTTTAAATTTATGTTTTTCAAATGCTAGGGCTCTTCAAAGATCACAAAAGAAGTCAGTCATACATTTTACGAGGGTTAACATAACAAACCAATTAGTCCTAAGTCAACTTCTATAAAAGACCAGTGAGCTAAGAACTTAACATTTGATCCCATAACTCAACATTTAAAAAATAAAACGAATTGTTCCTAACATCTCCCATTATACCTTTGCGCACACATCTATTCAACATAACAATCAAGACAACAACTCTATTTTCTACTCATAAAAAAGGGCTTTCATCCTTGTATACTATGTAATTTTCCTTTGAACTTTTATTTTATTTTATTCCCATGTTACATTTTAACCATCACTTATGCAATAACAAGAACAACCAACAAAAAAAAAACGTAGCAAACCGAACAACAATTTTCAGATCATTTAACATGATTGACATTTTCCATAATATTTTGTCACAAAATTGTGTTCCCGGAAAAAAATAACACATCCCTACACATATCCATGTATACATATATACCATTTACTATGTGTCTAGACAATAGATAAAATGTCAAAAAAATTCCCAAAGAACCATAATCTAATCAAAAAATTTGATAAAGCATATTAAAAAATTTTACGAAATTTTAAAAAAAATTTTAAAATTTTTTTAAAAAAAAATTCTAGTGTTGTGAACGTTACGATGGAAAATTTCCGACTAAATACAACCGACGTGTGGTTGTGAAAAAGGAATTCGATGTTTTGTGGGGAATCTTATTATTTTTTTTTGTAATAAAAGAAGGAGAAAATTTGGAAAAATAACTCTCGTATGCTTTTCGTTGGGGAAATATATCTGATAGGTATTAGTGATAATCTACTTGTATAAAACCACAAAATATTCTAATCTTATGATTAATAGACCAAAATAATTCAATTAAAATGTTCTTCTGTGCCGATACGTTTAAAGGAAATTGAGTGTGTGGGTGAGTACCTGAAGAGGACACTGACATTTTTCCGAATCCAAAATTAAATATTCAACTTGAGTTTCGATACGACACAATATTGCAATTATATCAATATTAAATTGAAATTTAATTATTTCTGTCAAGTTGATATAAAAATCGATTTTCCATTTCCGTAAAATTTATTAAAAAAAAAAAATAAAAAATTAAAAAATAATTAGAGAAAATTACGTGATAAGACGCGATATTAGTTTTCGTTTGTTTTTTTTGTGGTGAAAACTTAAATTCGATTAAATCAATTAGAAAATTGCTTTGGAATTTTTTTTACGATTTTTATATGGGATGAGGGTGGCGCTTGTCAATTAAACGAGTTCAGCATTTTTTTTTTGCGTCTACGTTTTTAAATCGGAAAATCTGTTTCGAACAAAAACATATCAACAATAATCCTATCATATGATTTTTATATCCAAACAAATCATATTATTCGGAAAAAGTTTTTCCAAGAAAACAAAATAAAAAGTTAAAAGTACGACAAACAAACTTTATCCACATCTACTTGGAAAACCTCATGCCACCAAATACTTATGTTTACAGTATGATCTATATAATACTTTACAGGTATTATATCGGTACCTCTGGAAATACTGAAAACGTCACTCTTATGTCATTTTCCTGAATAGCGTTCAATTCGATTCTAAAAATATTGAGATTTAATTTTGCTGCAAAATCAGGAGTAATATGAAGGGAATCATTACGATTTTTTAATATGTATATACCTGTTACAGTTTTCGAGCGCCAACAACTAAGTTTGTGCCGGTATATGTGTAAAGTCGATTGAATTGCTCTGCAGAAGCGTACTGGGGTTGTTTTTGATTCACGGAGTTATAAAGAAACTACCTGATGAAAGGTCGTCAATGAATGGGCAGTCTTCAAAGTTTGTTAACTAGGCGCTGTAATCTCGGATTGACTGTCTAGATTTTAATGCTTTCCCTAGGTTTTCTGCATTTGTGTCTCTGTTGCAAGGTATTTAAATACTCATTCGATAATTTTCTCCAAAATATCTGAACTCGTTTTTAAATTCGCTACCATCTTAACAATAAGCCATCTGATTTTGACTCGGTAGGTGCATCAGGGACGCGAATTTAAAATATTTTCTATGTGGCATAAGAGAGTTGCCATCTCTTCAAAGGTCAAATTTACATTTGACTATGGATTTCTTTTAATAAGTCTTAACCGACTTCACCACTGATTCCCATAATCCTCCTATAATCTTGTAGGCATCTTCCAAAATTCTTCTTGCGCCGATAATAAAGCGCTCACTAATGTCAAAGCGCTCACTGATTCTATACATGTACGGCCTTCATAGATGTGTAAAGGTATCCTTTGACTGAATTAGTTGTGCCTCGACCTCACTTTGATGCAAAATAAATTTGTCCCGCAAAATTAGTTCTGTAGTTTGTAAAAGAATTGGTAGGGGCTACTCTTTCAGATGGTACATTTCCCATTATAGCTGATTACTGACTTTGTTTGCGTATTTTACACAAATGATGACCCCTCACTCGTAGTATTCCCATCGCGTCGATGAAAGTTGTAACGAGCAACCCCGGGGTACTCGTTACAAGGGTTGCGCTACACTGACGAAAAAAAAAAAAACAACAAAATTTCCCGTTGAGAGAGGAGGAAAAATTAAAAAAAAAAAATAATCTTGTTTATGGTCAAGTTTTTTTTTATTTTCTCTTCCTCTTCAACGGGTTTATCCCGTTTAAAAATTGGTAATATATAAAGCGTGCGATCCATGCGGTGAGATATAGTCGAGTTTTAAAAATTAAAAAGAATTTAAAATGAGAAGTAAAAAAGACTAGAAAAAGCAAAATTAAGAAACTGATTATAGAAATTATGTTTTTCATTTTGGAAAGACAATTATTTTAAATTATATATGTTTGAAATTAAAAAAAAATTGTTTATTAATGAAAAAAATAAAGAATTTAGTTATAATATAAAGTAAAATAATAAATTATGGTTAACAATGTACTTGAAGAAAAAAGTGAAATGTATATTTAATAAAAATTAAGTTTTTCAAAAATAAAAAAATAAATAAAATGTTATAAATAAATGTTAAAGTTAAGTTGCTAAATATTATAACTTATTTATATACATATATGGAAATTAATTGTATTAAGCATAGACTAAAAATACAAGGTTAAGTGAATTAAAAGCCAAAATTATATAAATAAAGAAAAATATATGAAAAATAAAAAATAAAAAATAAAATAAAAATAAGATAAAATTACGTAATAAATAAAAACTACAAGAAAAAAGTTCCTACAACAGTTCCAACTACAAGAAAAAAAAAAGGAAAATAAAAATCAACTGTATATTGGATAGTATCGGACCACTTCAGTCAACCACGTGCTGCATGGACCAACTATGGTGAATCGATTTTTTTTTCTTTGTAATGATTATTATTATATTTAATTAAGGTAGTTAAGGATATTTAGTTTAAGATAATTTTGTTTTCTTAAATTTTTGTGAGTAAAATTAATTTTAAGTATATTTCATTTTCATTTTCAATTTTTCATTTTCGTAATTTTAATATTTTGTGTCTTTACTGCGACGTTATCTTCGGTTTTGGATTTTTTTTTTTGAATGAATTTTTGGTACATTATTTTTTATTTTTGTTTTTTTTTGATTTTTTTTCTCATTGATACAATCATGAATCATTAATATCTGAAACTTAGGTGGGTTGTGTGACGCTATTCAGGATGAGTACTACCGATCTGTTTCCTTTTATCATATTCCTAGTAATTTCTTATATCCCTAAGTGGTCAAACTAGCTTCTCGTCAACTTCGGAAAATCCCACCCCAATCCCTGAGTCTTAGCCAGCAGTATTCGGACCACTCCAAAGCTCTGACGAGTTGAATTTTCCGTAACGGAAGTCTCACTTTCGTTACAAAGTAGCCAAGGATACCAATCTGGAGTTACTTTTTATCATCATATACTTTCTCAGATTGGCGATGTTTCCCTGGAAACGATCATTTGGCACCCAATAGAGAAATACAATTGTTGCATTTTCTATATCCTTAGACGTTAATTCACAAAGCTTTCTATGTTTTGGGTTTCGAATCCTCAAATTGGCTAAATAACGCTTGACGTAAGCTACAGCACGTAAAATCAGGTGCAATTTAGATTATCTTTCAAAAATTACTTTCACTTAACCAACCACCATGCACTGTAATTAAGAGCGCATTCTATCCACTTGCAATTACTAGATTATCTGGCAATTTCCCTTTCTTTATATTCGGAACTTGTTTCGTCTAGAGTCAACCGGAGAATATGTGGCAACCACTCAGGACCACACCACCACTACTGTAAGTTCACCAACCGTTCTGCAGCCGTCAGCTGGATTGTCGGTTGATTTCACATGAGACCAGTGTGGTCGCTGTAATTTGTCTAGAATGTAACTGGTTCGATTTGACATAAATGTCAAATCGATGTGGTCGTTATTTTATGCTTCAATTGCAAGACACTCATTTTGTTTTCTGCACTAGACAAAAAGTCATCAACATTAAAATCGTTCGCTACACGATGTAATATGTGGGTGTCTCCATTTTCACGTGCTGTATGTTGAAGTGTCCGGATGGCCAAAAATGATAAACATACCAATCCAAACGTTACTGTTATTAACTTGTAATACTTTATCTCTTCACTTTATACAACAATGCTCCGCTTTTCATCTTACTCAAGCCATGAAAAACAACCTTCAGTTTTGTTGTTTCTCTTGTGCTATATGCTACCAAGTTCTAGCGATTCTTCACGAAAGGGAAGCCAAACTACGATCTGTCCGTTATCATTGCGCTTTGGAGTGTTGACATAAAGGTCTCTCAATTTTTTTTCTTTGGAGGAAATTTGATTTTGTCGTGGACTTTCTTCTAGCTCTCACAATTGACGGAAAGTATTGTCAACATCCATATTTAAATGAATGCTCGAAGTTTGTGATTATGCATCGTTTTCTTTACTTATTGTTTCCGCTATGTCACACAATCGTTTTTTTTTACATGTCCGTGATTCTGGGTCCCACATACTGTATTCTGCAGAACTACGGATCCCAGCTGTTTTCGTTCCTTTTCCAATATTATACACGGTATGTCTAGCAGGGATGGAGTTTCTGCTACGTTGATGTTCTGACCTGATACTTCCTGGTACGTTTTCAATGAGTGTTATCAGATTGCGCATGCTGAGATCTAAATAAAACAAAGTGGAAGAACACTCCTTTTCGAAATTTTAAATTTACTGAAAAACGCGATGGTTTAAACTGCAGTGGTGCTCTCCATTCCTATTATATACGGAAGTTTCCAGAAAACATCGATGCAAATGAACCTTATGGAATCAATAAATAAACCTGCACCGAGCAATTGGCGCAGTGGTTAAAGCTGCGGTGTTTGGGACGGGAGGTACTGGGTTCGAATCCCAACCGGGGAGGGTTGCAAAAGGGATTTTTCATCACTTGATTACGATCGGTGATGACGATGAACACAACTATGACCCCCCGTTGGAGTGCAGAATTCATGGGCCGAACCATCGTCCATGCCAGTACAGGCTGGCTGGAGCAATGCAATGTGCAGATGGATATTAGAAACGCGAACCTGTATTCGCGCGTCCTCGATTTGGCTATTAATGGCGTAAAGTAGGACGTTAATTAACCGCTAAAGAGTTGGGTGGGCTTCGGCCCCGAAACAGATTGCATAGGAATAAACAAACCTGATAAATTGAAATGTAAGCGTTCACAAGGTTTTTTTATGACTCACCATGCTTTTGATTATTTTTGTTGAGCTTCATTGCGACGTTTTGCAGACTTCACAATGATTGTGTTCTATTTCGATCTATATTTTGCTACCAACAATGCCGCATCCCCATTTACTTCATGGCAACTGAAATCTAACGGCATTCCATATACTTAATCGAGAAATCACATGCCTTCAATTTGATGGCCCATCGTTGCAAACGATGTACTGTTATTGTTGAAATGGGTTTCTGCGGTTGAAATATTGACAGTAATGATTGATGGTAAAAAGTTCCAAATGGCACTCATTGGTCGAATTTATTGCACCTGAAAACAAAAGACAAACGCTTCTTTTCGATTTGTCAATAATACTTTAGATGTTCCGCCAGCGTTTTTGATGCGAAATTAAATGGATGCTCTATACCATAGAGCTAACGATGAGACAATACTGCATCAATCCCATAACTTGAAGCATTTTTTGGTAACATCGAAAATGAACTAATCTGACAGCATTAATAATTTGAGTTATCATGACCAGGCTTCCTTTTCCATTTCAATTTGATTAACAGCGCAAAGATGTTGTTATAGTAATTTATCTTACCAATAAACGCGTCTACTTCTTTAACGTCAGAAAGAAAGGGTTTGTTTGGAAAAGCCCAGAATCGATGATCTTTGCAGCATCAATTGTGTATCATATACAGATACTCAGCCTCTTCTTGAAATATATTTTCAAACTGCACCCAGAATAATTTTTTGCAAACGTTGGATGATTACGAAGATAGGACTCATCATCGGTGTCTGTATCAATGATGTCATCTAAATATCTGAGACAGCAAGTCAAACTCAATATTACTTGCTCTTTCAATCATTGGTATATCGTATTGGACATTTGGAAATTTGTGGAACACTGTTCTTTTGCCATTGGAATCAAAATCCTCTCGACCTCAATTTATGGATGACGGTGACCTTGAACTGTTCACATATATATGTAAATGGTATTGGGAGTCTTTGAAAAATTTGGTCTCTTTACGAAGTTATAGTACCCTACAAAGTATGTTGTCGATCCAGTGAGTTTTGAGCAAATGGTTTCAAATGTACCCATTGCTAGAATAGTTGATCTCTCACTACTTCAAGTTACCACTAGTGGTACAATGAATAATGCTTTCATGCGTATTTGAGCTTCGCAAATAACTTCTCTGTTTGAAATTACACACTGATGCTATATGTCTAACTAATCTGGGATGGTTCCGTTTTGCCGATAAAAATTAAAATGCTGGCTTCAATAACCAGGAAAAGACTTTTCGATTTAAACCGTTTTACTCGTTGTCCTCGATTTTAACCCCGTATGCGATAACTGGATTTATCGATTGATTCTACAGTAGTAAGATCTAATTCCTTTTTGTATTTTTTTAGTCTGTGTTGGTTCAAAAGTTCCTGCAATGGCCAAAACTTTGGCTAAACCATGATCATCTAATTAAAATATTACAGACTTCATTACCAATGCACGTCTGGTTACATTTTCAGCAATTGTAATCACAGTTTTGAGCAGCATGACGCAGATCAGTAACCCATGATGCGTATGATTGATTAGGCTTCATCGGTACTAGTCGAAATTGAAACTTCGAAGCCAGCACAAGTATTTTGTCCTTGTAATGATTTTTTGTTTATTCACAAAGTCATTAAGCGGCTTTTCTTTGAGTTTCGGTTATCCGATTAATACTAGGCAATCCAAATAATTGTGGATGTAACTGCATTAAATATGTGTCAAAAGTTTATTTTGCTTCATGGAAGTACCAATTAGGGAATTATTTTCTTACTCATCTCTTTTCTATCATTTACCGCTTGGTAGTCTAATAGACGAGGCCTAGTGGCCCGGCCTTTGTTCCCTCTGTATCCCACATAAGTAAATTTACACATTTTAATTTTTATCTTCTCTTTAGAGCTTTTATCAGAGTTTTAACTGACTAATTTAATCGTTTAACTTTTCGCTTATTGCGTTCCTGAATTTGTAGTAGATATTTATGTCTTAAACCATTCATGTTATGCCGTTTGTATAAAATGATAGTGATTCAGTCACAATATTGTGTTAGAGTTAAAAACAAGCAATTAGATGTTTTGGCGTTTAGCTCTGGTGTACGAAAAAAAGATACCCCGTCCTCAAAACTCTTTAATCTCATATTGTAAAAGTGAAATATCTCAAGGTTTTTTCTACCACGGGATCGGGAGTTTACTTGATCTAGCAATTTCTGTGAGAAAAGCAGCTATTTTGCCGGCTTATAGGTCGCAAGTTTTCAAATCGGTCCCAAATATCACATGTAAAGTGCAATACAGATTTCACTGTAAAGGTTTATACGTAGTCGAATCGAACATATAAACATATATAAATAACGGAAACATTGGGAAAATGTAATTTTTTTTTTTTGAAAATATTATTACTTATTTCGGTTTTTTTTTCTTGTGTGCTGCCAAAGAATAAATAGCAGAAGGAATCCAGCACAGAGGATTGAAACAATAAAAGTTTTTTTTAATGTGTTTTTCCCAAGATATCCCCTTGAGTGTGTGCCACACAAAAAAAAATTATAGTTTTCCATGCTTTTCCTACAATTTTTGGAATGAGATTTAACAAAAAAAGAAAAACACCGAAAATACTTTGATGGAAAACTTCACAAAAAGTTTTCATATAAAAATTTGCCAGAAAAAAAAACTTAAATATGTAAGATCGATGCAAAGTAGGAAAATTTTCTAGACATTTTTACAAATTCAATTTAAAGTAGAAATAAAAAAAGAAAATGTAATAAAAAATCAAAAACATGCAGAATACTTTCACGTTTTCGAATGACGAAAATTTATTCAGATTTGGAATTAAATCGCGAAATATATTCGAAAATCACTCAACATAAAACGTGAGCAAATTTATTGTGCGGTACACAACGCCAAAATGTTGACTTTTTTTTTTTTATGAAAAACTTGGGAAAATTAATTTTCGGTACAACTTAATAAAAAATAAAAATGTAATTTGAGTCTATATAGATACAAAAAAACAAAAAGTCACTAACTGTGTGAATAAATTAAGCTCAGCAAGTAAATAATGATGAAAATTCGTTTAACAAACAAGGAAGAAAGTGGAAAATTCTATTTCGTCCGAAAAGTTTTCTACTTTTTGTTTTGTTTTAAGTAAAATGTGTAAAATTTATCATCATCATCATCATTATAATCATCATTGTGATAAAAGTCGTTATTACACAATTTTTACGATGTTATAAAATGGCAACAAGTAGATACCGAGTTTGCACATCGACAAAATGAAAATGTAGATGAAAATGAAATAAGTGGTCGTCGTTCTGAATATTAAACGTGATGAAAAATTATTCGTTTTTTTTTTATGAATTTATAATCTTGAAGTTCAGGGATTGAGGAAAATCGTTCGTTTTTATGGGTGACTTGTAAATGTTTATTACACTAAAAGGTTAAATAGGAGATGATGTGGGAAAATAATGCTGAATGTAGATTTTATGGTGATTTTTTATTAACGGCAGTTACTTATTTGTCTAGGGTGGACAGTTCTTTTTAAGTTGTGTTTCGGAATTCATTACTACTGATAATTACTATGATAACGCAACTTCAAAAATTTAATATCTTCCCAAATTTGTAAGAAAAGGCGTTAAATAAATTAATTTGCTAACCGAGTAATTTGAAGTTTAAGAAAAGTTCCTGTAATCTTCAATATCCTATACATACTGAAGTTTGATTCATGGAACTATAAGCTACGAGAATAATTATTACAATATTCAGCACTTTTATGAGATTTTTATGAATAGCTCTTGATGAAACTATGCTGGATTTATGTGAGATTAGTTTCATAATAATAACTGATAGTAGTCGTGAAGTTATGAAAGTCGAAACAAGTATTAAAAATTTGAACGCAGAGAAATTTGACAAAACAAAGCCGAAATAGAGAGACAGTAAACAAAAACTGTGATAAGTAAGCAGGAACAAGAATCATTTGTGCATAAAATTGTGCCTCGACAGCGAAAAAGATTTTTCAAGCATGTAAACTACCATTGGACAGTTTGCAATCATATATATTGAAAATCCCGACCAATTGACATCACTTTTCCCTCAATTGGGTACACCTCCCATGAATGGACAGAGTGGTTCGGGGAGACCTATTGTTCCATCTTCGGAGTTAGATAAATTAAGCCTGCTACTTCAATTTGTCGTTGAGCCAGTAGTAATTGAAAGAACAGTAATCAATCCAGCAGAGGGAACGACTGGATCAGTTACTGGCCTTAACAAAAGACTTTACAGAACTAAAAATGAAAGCTGAGGCAACACGAGTCTCTTTTGAGACATCTATGGCAGGGAAAATCCCATTGTTGACAACGGTTTCCTCAAAACTAGCTGCCGTTATTCATTTCTACACCGAATATGCCATAATCTACGTGCAAATTTCTGCAAATTGATAAGACGTATGGAATTTGGATGGTGTATATCAAGCCGAAATTCATGGCCGGAACCCAATGGTTAGGGCCGTTCAGGAGTAAATAAACAATACCATGAGAATATTCACAACACATCAGAAAGAAATTTTAGAAACCATGCGAGAACAAAGCTTTTCTGCAGTACCGAAGGATGAAGTAAAACTACCCAGAATCCAGATTCTCTTCTTTACCGAAAAATACAACGAATTATAATCATTCAAATATTTATTCGGATCATCAGTGCACAATAACTCCTCACTTATCGACGTTCACAAGTTTCAATACTTGAAGGGACTTCTACGAGATGAAGCAGCCAATCTGGTGCGGCACATACCTGTCACTGAAGCAAACTATAGAGAGGCATGGGATAAGCTTTTTACAAGCTATGACAACCAAGGTTTATTTATTACGTCAATAATAAGGCAGTTTAAGGCTCAACATACAATAACATCAGGAAGTGCATGGTTGGTTCGTAGATTCTGTGATACATCTGACGATCTCAGAGGCTTGAAAGCATTAGGAACAGAGGCAGAGAAACATGATCCATCGTTGATGCATATTATTCTCCAAAAACTGGACGAAGAGACTTGTAAACAATGGGCAGCCAAAAGCATTGACACTAGCTGTCCAACCTTTAATGCTTTCTTATCATATATTAGGAAACGTTGTGTTGCATTGGAAATGTGTGAACTGGTTCAGCAAAGAAGAGGTTTAGTAAAAGCATCACTCCTAACTCATCATATTGAAGTCAGAGATGAATTCTCGCAAACTACTAGTACATCAATACGATGTATCAAATATAACAACCTACATATATTGCATGAATGTAGCCAGTCTGCTGCTCTGGATGTGAAAGCATGGGTCTGTTTTAATTGTTTATTCAAGGGCCATACGTCCAATAAATGCCCTTCAAAACGATGCTGTTTTATTTGCCAGAAGTAACGTCATACCTCACTTCAATCAATGCAAGCGGCTCATTCAAATACAGTTGATGAGAACCCACATTACTGGAAGTTTCAAATAATAAACACTGCAGTGATTGCATAAGGTATTCTTTATTACCCACTGCATTAATCAAGGTAAAAGACATAATGGGAAACTATCACTATTGCCGAGCATTACTCGACTTTGGCTCCGAAGCGCCCCTGATATTCGAAACCTGCATGTAAGAACTGTGGTTGCCACGTCACAACTGCTGAATTCCAATTACTGGAGATTGATGCAATTGCAGCTACAAGGGGTCAAACAGCGATCACCATCAGTTCCCGGCTGGATATAAACACTACCACGAAGATGGATGCCTTTATTTTGGATAATCTTACTTCAAAATTGTCAAGAGTGGGTACCGAAATGTTACACGCTTAGAATGACCTACAATCGCTACAATTAGCCGATCCTCAGGAAGAATAGTGTCGCAATATTGACAGTCTTCTTGGGGCAAGCCAATTCTTCAAACTTCTTCGACAATGACAAATAGATGGGCCCAACGGTATAATTACTTAAACCACGGCATTAGGCTGGATTATTTCGGGTGGCGATTATTCAGTCAATAGGAAATCGTTAAATGGGTTTCCTCATATGGGAATACTAGCATTACAAACCGAATTTCCTCTGGTGGCAAAAGCAATTCTCAATGCCTTTCATGTGGACGATCTGCTCACCGGAAGTGACCTACGGAAGGGCCTCTGTAGCTAAAGCAACCTAAAGATGGCCGCTACAATTCGGTAATAATACACTGCTTCAAATCATTGAAACTTTAGCGTGCAGTCCGTGTCCATAATGCTGCCCTGCGATGAAAAGGAGTAGAGTCTACTTTCGAAGATTTACTTCAATTTGCAAAAGCAAGTTTCTACAGTATCCAATTGATTCGGTGCCAAGAAGTCCAACTACACCAGACGAATATAAGTGGGCAGAAGCTCTATTATGCCAATTGGTGCAAACTCAACACTTTAAAGAAGAAATCCGGCTACTAAAACTAAAACATCAGATAAAGAAGGGCCCGTTATCATCTTTACTGGATGACAAAGATATCTGGCACATCGGGGGACGCCTCAAACACGCAGATTGTTCTTATGGTCAAAGGCAACCCATCATTTTGCCCAACGCTCATATATTAAGTCGAGATAAAATTTACTGGTCGAATGAATAACACCAACAAAACCTTTCCCGCACATTGGATTAGATATGGCTGGGCTGATCGAAATTTCAACTAAAACCGGTAGAAGAGCAACATTTGTCAAAACCTACATTGTTGTTTTCATCTGCATGTCAGTTAAGGTAAACAATTTAACCATATATGCTTTTCGGGCCACACTTAAAAGATTTGTCAGTAGGAGAGGACTACCCGCAGTACCATATCCTTCAACAATGAATCCAATTTTGTAGGAGCAAAACATATAAGCTCTATCAAATTCAACGTCATCTTTACATAAACAGGGCAGATAATATGGTGCTAAATTTTACCACAGAGCGAGGAAATATTTGGAAGTTTAATCCTCCTGTGTCTCCCCACTTTGGTGAGAGTCCCCAGTACGTTCAGTTAAACATCACCTCACACAAACTATTCGAAGTTAACTTTTCAATCAAAGTTAACTTTTGTGGAATTCACTACAGCGCTGTGTCAAATGATAAAGTTCTATCAAAGCCATTCTCAACTCGAGACCTCTCACCCCAGTTACTGAAGAAATTGATAACGTTTTCGCACTCACGCCAGCACATTTCCTAACCACCGCTGTTAGCAATCCCAGAGATGGATAATTGGGAAATAATTGGGAAATAATCGCTCAATACGATGGGAAGAAGTTCAGATGCGAGTCCATATATTCTGGAACCGGTACAAGCTCGAAAACTTTAACAATTTGCAATAGAGAACTAAGTGGAGAAAGCCGCATTAGAATGCTGCTGGCATTGCTGCTGTGATGGTTTTAATTGCAAATTAACGAGCGACTGTCTTGATTAGACAGTAGATGTCACTGTTAATTTAGTAAATTACTTTTACAATAAAATGTTGTCGTTAAAATTACAGAAATAAAGAACCGATGCTCATTTGATGAACATTTTGAGGCAAACCATGCGCCCCAGTTTTTAAGATAAATTGGCTGGTATAGAATTCGATTCAATTGGTGTGCGAAGAACCGAAGGAATTTTTTTTTTGTTTGCTCACCACCCTTAATTGTTGGAAAGGTTAATGGCAAATATTATTTTTCTTCGATTATAATGGAATCTCTGTCTTCAAACCTGCCACAAAGTAAAACTGTGTGCTTGTATTTTTGAAGTTCTTCTAAATTGAAGTGTTTAACACTGGGTAGATGTTTTTGTGTAGAACTATCAATTTTACTCGCCAATTATTCTTGGAATTTTGCAGCAGGTCCAATTCACTTGGCCCTTTCGGAAATGTTACTAGATTTTTTAACTGTGCCTAGCTATCTGCAATAAGATCTATGGTATCCTTTCTAATGGTTGCAAATTTACTTCACTATTTATGGTGTAGATTTTCATCTTTATAGTTCAATGCTTTGACATTCTCCCAATAGGAGGTTAGGTTTTCTCACCACCCAGAAAATTATTCAAACTATACAAATTTGTTGAAGTTTTTACTCTAGAACATGCTACATACAGCTGGCAATGAGCAAAGTAAGAACTTTCCTAATTCGCTCCTGTAATTTTATCAGATTTTTCTAGAACTTTATCATTTGCGTTCACTAAAGAATCGAATAACTTGTATGTGGTAGCAGTGCCAGTACATTATTGTATCTATTCATTATTGACTATTTCCGAGGCAGTTTATCGATGGATGGCACTAACTGGAAATGCCTCCACTAATCTGAAGCATAATTTTGCTGCAAATTGTTGAGCACTGCGTTTGTTTCTAAATGTGAAATGGTAGTTTTATTGGCTGTCACAGCTTTTGCATTTTGACGCAGACGTTAATCATAATTTAAGCTTATATTATCGAGAAGATTTTTAACTTCTGTAGCAATATTGTAAGGTAGCTTCAAAGTTGAGGGGGCTGTTATTGTACTTCATTCTTTAAGTTTACCGCTATGTCAACTAATGCAATATATCTCATGTAGTACTTCAAATCTCCAAGATGTAGCAGTGTATTACTACTCATCGATATTCAATAAAAATTAGGGCTTTGTTAAAAAATTGGCAAAGCCGCATGTGGATACCCAAATAAATAATTTCCCGCAGTCAGTAAATTCACGGCTTTATTGCTGTTTGTGCGTGATCCTAGCGCATGGTTTTCGATACACAAAGATTGTAATTTTGCCATTATCAGAGAGCACATAGTGCTCGGATGACCACAAAAGTTGGAAGCAGTCAATAAACGCTTTTGAGGTAGTCAGATGCTAGTTTATTGCTCTTGTACTGCAGCATAGATGGATATGCATAAGCATGTGGTCGTCGATGGTTTTCAACATATTCTACATCAGCGGTATATAATGGTGACGCTTTAATAACCCATTTCGGCGGTAATTAACCCATTGGGTTTGTCAACGAATTTGGTCGGGCACGAAAATCTTTTGGCGAAAATCTTCTTGCTAACTATTGTTTCATATATCGGCCAGAAGTGTTGGCTACAATCAGCCAATAACGCCCATGAGCCAACCTGGAGTTGCTTTCTGAAGTAGAAAATTATTATTGTCAGTGTAAATTCATGTGAGTTATGTAACAAAATGGAATGTTTTAAGGTATAAGGTAGGGTTGTGATGAAGCCGATCACCATGTCGAATTTGTTGGTTCTTTTTCAGAAATATAGAGACAAAAGATAAAAAGGATAAGTCACCATTATAGCTCTAATCATAATCTATTGTTATAACTTTTACAGAAGTGCTAACCGACTTTGAGCTTAGCGGTTTGATGGATACCAAACTATTTGTTCATAAAGTGAGCACGCAAATTACTGCTCTTCAATCGTTTTCACTATAGGATCAAAAATCCATGTATTAGGCTGTTTTGTGTACTTTATGACCTAAACAGATGATGATGGATCCTGGAAAATTGATAAATAATCTAAAACTTTCTCGACAAAACCGCCAATATGTGTATGGGTATTATGGTAATGATTATGCTTCCAGTTCAGCTCCAGCTACCATAATGAGTGTATTAGTAGTTTTCTTAGTACATCCACTGGTTATATAAGAGACTGAAAGCATCGTAGATGATTTCGGAAAATATGGGCTTTTTCAAAATTAGGAAAAGAAAGTCATCATTGACAATAAATTGTCAGTTGATGCGTTCCAGAAAGTCTAAGTGTTTCGACCAAATCATTTTTTCATCAATTTTAAAGAAAGTCTCAAAATATTTCCGATAGAAAATTTTTGTTAATTACTGGACATCCATACAACGATTTCTTAACTCCTTACCTGCAGAATGCAATATGTCTGTGATTGATATTCTCATATTTATGGCCGGCTCTATTAAATTGGTTCCTGTAAGTGGACATCTACGTAAACATTTTTTTCTAATAAGTTTGTTGTGACAATTAGTTTGTATTTGTGGTCAAAGGCTCGCTGTTTGAGACATTTATAGTGGCAACAATGGTGCTAAATAGGTCCCAAACATCAAAACGAAATTCTGACAATAAAATGCACAGTAAACTTTGTGAATTGTTTTTAACACTCGAATTCTTTTGATGATATGGCTTGACAGACTGTCAAAAGGCAACACTGGTTGAACTTCAAGCTAGTTGATGATTTACCAAAAACTATTTAATCTAGTACTGTGTTCTAAAATACTGGCAAAAAATCGCCTAATTTTTGAGCGACAAAATTTTTCGCAATCATTCGATGTCAAATTTTTAAAGGTAATCAAAACTTGCCATTTTTGGTTTTACAATGATAGTTAAGCTCAACGGCGACAAAACGAAGTTTGCTTCAATTCTTTGGATTTAGTATACGTTTTTCTATTTCAATTACGTACCAAAGCGCTATAGTCAAATAGATGAATGATCCTGAATGGATTTTTATTTGATTTCTAGTAAAGTAATTGATAAATAAAGTAATTGATTTAGTAAAGTAATTGATAAATTGTTTTTTTTTTTGTTTTTTAATTCTATAGCACAAACTTTGCCGAGAATTTCGCAAATGTTAAATTATCTTAATTTGCATTGAACCAATTTACTTTATCAAACACTCAATTTCGATTACTGTTGGCAACAAGTCACATTATATAATAAAATTGTCCATTGTACACAAGCATTCAACAATCAATAATTAAGAAAATAAACTTAAACTTTCCGTCGTTTCAAAAAAAAAAGAAAAAAAGTTAAGTTGAATAGAAACGAATACACACAATCGATTTTATATTGTAAGGAATTACAAATCATCTCGTCTTGCCTTTTCCAAACAAAACAATTAGAAGTTTTTCCGAGGAAAAATAACAAAAAAAAAATCGAAAACTTTTCTTCTTTAATCCTGTTTCATCTACTTGAACTACGTTCGATACCATACCAAAGTATCCACTTCCATCTCATACCTCGCTCCACCGACCCCACACTATATATATTGTAATCCAATAATAATGATGTTCGTTACGTTGATTGCAAAGTTAGTTGTATAACGGCACAAAGTTAGTTTTTTGTGCTACACGAAATGAAATTATTACATAATAGGATGGATTATTGGTAGTTTGGTGCGGATTTAAGTTGTTTGTCCATCATAGTATTATTCGATCGGTGATGGGAAATTGAAATTTTTTATGAATTGTATACACTCGCTATTGACAATTTGGTTGACAATTACACTGTCATCATTAATCATCGAAATTTAATTTTTTTTTTCAAAATGTTGTTACGTTAAATTCGATTGTATATCGAACAATTAAATTGTCATTATGTCATAGTTTTGTTTGAACTGTTCAAACACGCAGACAACAAAAGACCAGCCACTTGATCTTATTTGTTTAAAAAAAATAAGACAAAGCATGAACTGATTTCTTTTCTTGAAAAAAAAAAAGAAATCCAACCGCAGACCAGACGCAAAAATATAAAAAGCAAATATATGACATTTAGACGATTATATACAGATGCGATTATTATCTTCGTTTTGATGCTGACCAAGAAGTTTAGCACTAGAAGCCAAAATCCTTAGTGTACGACAACTCAGTAATGAGTGCAGTTCGTGTAGTTTATTTACAGAAGTCACAGGACCGATTAAATCGATTATAACTGCAATGACATTTTTGAAGATTTCTTCTAATCTGTCTAAATGGATACGTGCTTCTTACGCAACGAAAAAGAAATCCTTTCTAAATAATAGTATTTTAAAGATGAGTTGGTAGTTGCCAAAGGCAAACCAGCCAGGCTGCAAGCGGATGCCAAGTTGTAAGACAGTTAGACGAAAGAACTAAAGCAAAATTGTTCAGTTAAGTCGTTCAGAAAAATAGGCAGATGCCAACCGTCATTAAAAAAATTCTCGAAGAATATGTGTTCATCACATCACATAAATGGTGGTTAGTGCTTAACACACTAAATTCGAAATTTAGAAGGTATCTGGACTTAATTCAAGACCTCCCGTCTTGTAAAGTTGCGGGATGGCATCAAGGACGTGTTAACTGAATGAGAGTTCTGTAGATCTCTCTAAAAAAGGAATAGTTAAATTGGAACCCAAGAGAGATTAGTCTTTAAATAACGGTGGCCAACAAGAATTCCCTTGCTCCTCTAGCTAAATCAAAAGGGCTTATCGACTTTGGTTTCGGGTTATTACAATTTAAAAAAGATGAGGTGGAAGCGAACACCGCTAACCAATTTGCTGCCATCTCACTGTAAAAAGCATGGTTGAATTAGATGCGGAGGGAAATAGCTAGAATGACATGAGTGGTCTATCTGGTAAGGCTTCCTAACTTGGGCTTCACTCAGGATAACTTATAATTGCGACGGTGGAAGCCGAAACTTCCCTTAATATCATGTACAAAGATAAGTGTGGTTAATCAGTATTTTTTTAAGCATACTTCAGATTAGCCTGCACTAAGCATGGACTGCGTCGACAGATCTTCTTATCAGATTGAGTACATCAAATGGGGATGTACTTCTAATCCAAAAGTCTTGGGTAAGTAAAAACAAAATCTGCGGCATTCTGATGAAAGTGTATAAAATGTTATTCTCAAATAAGTCTGCAAGGATAGGATCCTGAATTCTCGGAAAATTGACCTCAATAATGGAGAAGTTGATTCTACCGAATAGTTTAGGGGTTCTGGCCCACGATCCAAATGATTGGAATTTCACTTGGATGTAATGTCAACGCACGTCACATAATTTGGAGTAGCATTGTTTTACCAACTACTCTTTTCAAACCTATACAACCTGACCATTTCCCTTGATATCCGAAAATTCTTCAGAAACTATAATTTTTCAGATTTGGAGATCTGTATGCAGCAATACTCTCGGTCATTTCGGTTTAGGGACACTCCCATGATTCGTAACAGATTTCTAAACGAGCATGCTCGTAGGTTGGATCGCTGGACTGTTAAAAATAATAAAATTGACTGTTAAAAATATCAAAAAAAAAAAATATGGATACCGCCAAAATTCAAACCGACCCCCGCTTATGTTTACGGACACGAACTTTAGGGTTGATACGTGTAAAGTACAGTCGCTGAAAAAACTAGGCGTGTTTGGTGGCACTATATCAGCTATGAAAGATTATCGGTTGGAACTCGTTTCTTCCTAAGAAACTCGATGGCAAAAAACTGGAGATGCTTTACAGTGGAGACGACCTTGGCAATTTTGGTAATACTTTTCTTCTTGTGCCCACAGTTATAAAAGCTGTTTTGAATTTCAAAGAAGTGATATTCGTATGGGTAAGCTACGCATGCAACTAAACAACCTGCCAATCATTTGTTTGCATGCGCCCACCGAGGTAAGTTAACCTCAAGATAAAGACTCATTTTACAAAAATTTAGTGGACCTGATGGAATCCATACCGGAGCACGACGTCAGATTAGTGATTTGAGACTATAATGCTATAGCTGGCAAAAATCAGACAGACTTGTGTGAAAACATAGGTCCGTACTCCAGATACGATATAGTAACGAAGAAATAATTATATATTTTGGGGTCGCGCATGACCTTATTACGGCTAGCACATTCATTCCGCATAAAAATATTCACTTTGAAACATGGGCACACCCTCGTAAGACGTCCCGAAGTCAAAATGACAATGAGTTAGTTTCTAAGTTGCTGCTAAGGCCCTCTAGCTATGGTAAAAATCTTACCCCAACAATGATTGGTTTGATGAAGAGTGTCGTCTTGCTGTAATGTAACAGAATAAAGCCTATTACAATGGCACGGAAGAACAAAGCGCCCTTTGCTTGGAAAACCGCCTAGAGTATTTTGAAAACGGAAAAAGTTGTAAATGGCCATGTGGGCTTTGTAGCCACTAGCACTGCTTTTTAAAGATCTTTTATCCTTAAACCTTTATTAATCAACCTTCCAGTTAATATTCATGCTCTTGGTAAACCCGACAATATCTCTGGATGGTACATGCACTATTTGGTTAGGGTTAATTATTCTTCCACTTAAATGTTCTGCTGATTCCACTTCTATATTACAGAAGCAAGAAGCATCCATCGCACTTAGACTCATATTTTTAAGATGATATCTTAGAGGTACATGACCTGTGAGGAAGCCAGTTAGAAGCCTCAAATCAGGTTTCCCTAAGTACAAACAGTTTTTAAATTCGCTTTAACGCAGGTGAATCAAATTTCTGCACCAGTCGTACTCCTGGAGTTCGTCGCCAAAAAGAGGTATTTTCAATAGCCATCCAGCGTTTTGTCATACCGGGCAAGGCCATCTGCAGCCTTGTTTCTCTCGATTCCAGGAAGTTTGCTTGGAAAACAGTAGCATTGGATCCCAAGGGCTTGGAAAGGCCATTTCGTTTCCCAAATTTTCCTACTCCTGATCCGGTAACAAAACACAGAAGGGCTTATTGAAATCTAGTTTGGTTGGCATAAAGTCGGAAGTCATTCTAATGGATTGGTTTGCCTGAAGTTCCCGAAGGATTTTCAAGTGACCAACCTTATTGCCTTGTTGAACATTTTTTTCTTCCTGCATTCTCTAGGCCGCAATTCTAGCTTTCGTTTGACATTCAAGTGCAATAGCGTCAGTCCTAGGAGCATTTCCATTGCAGCAGTCGGGCATATTCTCATTGCTCCCGTAATACCGAGGCAAGCCAAACGTGGAATTTTACATATATTATTATTTGCGTTTCCTTTTCAGTTTTAGACCATCTATTGAAGCGTATGTAACCAAGGGTCTAATGGTTGTTAGAAATGACCAATATATCATTTTGGGTAGTAAACCCTAGATTCATTTCCTAACATGCCCAGAGTGTTTTAGTAGCTCTCCTCTGAACCTTGAGTATGTGTTGTTTCCAGTTTAGTTTTTGATCCAGAATAACTCTTTGATATTTAACCTCACCGGAAAAATTAACAGTGATTCCTCTTGGGGTAAAATTACAATTATAACTGTTTTATTCGATTTGACAGTAATTCCTTCCTAAATACACCATTGCCATGCCAGCCCAAGTGCATTCTGCAGAAATTCGGAAATGATATTGTGAAATTGTCCACTATTTATTACAGTCAAGTTATTCGCGTAGCCCTGGACATCAAGTCCGTGGCTACTCCTCAGAAGGGTCAACAGTCCATCAAAAACTAGTGACCATAGTAATGGAGATAATACCCTTACCTGGGAGCATCCCTTTACAGCCTTGATGTTTACTGATTCACTACCTAATTAAGGTGTAATAGTTCTATATTTCAGCATCGAGCCAATCCACTTGACTGAGGGTAGCTCAAATTCCTTTTTGAATGCTGCCCTCTCTATATGTAAACTCATAGGAGGTATTGCTAAAGGCACCCTCAATGTCAACAAAGGCGCAAAGGGCAATTTCTTTAACAACAAGAATGCTTTCAATTTTAGTAATCAGACAGCTAAGAGCTGTCACCGTAGATTTACCAGCCTGATAAGCAATCTGATTTCGATGAAATGGTTTCCGTTTTAAAGCCTTATTTCTTATCCGGTAAACCAAAGCTTTCTTCATCGTTTTTAATCGAAATGAAGTGAGGCTAATTTGACGATACGCCTTGAAATGGGTGGGTATCTGGACGTCCCTCTTCTTTTGGTATAAGGACCACATTTAATTTACTCCAGAGTTTTGGAATGTAGTTAAAAGCATAGCTGGCCCGAATGATCTAGACCAAAGTAGGAAGAATATTTTCAATGCCTCTCTGCAGGAAGGCTGGAAAAATAACATCACCTCTGATGGAAAAATAACATCACCTCTGATCACCTCTCAGTAAAATGTGCATCGGCGTTTTAAAGAAAGTCTATTCCATTTAAGTGGCAATTTAAGGCAATTTAAGTGGCAGGGACCTTCTGAATCCGAGTTGCAGAGGGCAATTTATTTATTCCATCACAAAAACTTCTCCAAGCTGCACACTTTGATGTGCACGCAAGAGATTGTACCCTGTAAGGGCCTTTTTATAATCGCTCGATTCACTGGTGGGTTTGGCCTTGTTAAATAAACATTTCGCTTTTTTCCTTGTTTTTCCAAGTTTTTTCAGTATCACGTTCCACCAAGGGACGTGTTTAATAACCTCTCTTTTCTTCACAGGATACTTACATGGAGCATTTCTCTGATTTACTCAATGTTCAACAAGTATCAAACGCTGAATTTGAAAGTTGTCAAATATAGACTACGGGGATGTGTTGAGAGGACCCATCTTAAGAAAAATTCAAACTGACCATGCAGAGATTAAAAAAAAACTGTTCTCCTGGCAATACATTCCTTGATTGTATTAATTCCGAATTCTTGATATTTGAAAGGGGTAATTTCTGAAACTATCTTTTCCTTATTCAATTTGTATGGCATAGCTTGGTGAATGGAAATGGCGAGATGTCTTACATAATATTGGAGGGAATCGCTACCCTGGTAGAGAAAATTGTAGAGGACTACCAAAGAAGATTTTATCCGAATCGGTCAGACGAAACATATCGTAACGAACATAACGTGTTCCTAGATTTTCAACAAGCCTATTACTCAATCCATCGAGGTAGCTCATGGTTAGCTTTGTAATGTCGGGGACATATATCTGCGTGTATATAAAATGACCGTAATACAGTGAATAAGCTATCAGGAATTTTTGCAATTAGCTCGTGTACGGCAAGGAGATGCTATGATTCCGATACTTTTTAATCTCATTTTTAAGAATTCATCATCCGTAAAAGTGTAACACCTCAGGACAACATCTTGTACAGTCAGTCCAACCAGGTTCCCTCCGTTGGTCTCAAAGTCATTCAGTCTTAAACCAATTATATAATCACTGATATTGGAGACCATAAGACCCAATGAATTTTAGTAGTGGTAACGACACATTTTGAAGGAGTGACAAGTTTACGATACCTCGGGTCTTTTGGCACTCATGATTACTGAGTGGATGTTAAAGCACATCTTGACACTGGCAACAGTGCTTTGTATGCCTTATACGTCCACTGTTTAAGTCAAAATACCTTGCGAAGTCCGACATACTGAAGTTGTCATGTATAGGTGTGAGAGTTGGGCCCGGACGGATGAGTATGATAGATGGTTAACGACATTCAAAAGAAAAATTATGCGCTTAATTTATGGCAGCAAACGCGACAATGACGACACTTACTGAGTTCTATACGGAGGTTAAAAATGTCTTTAAAAAGGGACCTTACACCATTACCATTTTCATGCTTTTTGTGAACGTCGTTGTAAAGACGGTTAAAACAGCGATGCTATCTTAGAAAAATTGTTATTCATGGGGGTGGAGTGTCCTTTAGTCAAGTTGATTAGTCATATGGTGGTACGCAGGATATTAAACGGTGAGCTGGGATAATTCACTATAAGGAGGCGGGTGGTTACCTTAACCATATGATCAATGGATTACTTCTGGAACTTTAGTGGGAGGTAAAAGAGTGATTGTCTACGCTGGGGAAGTGATAATCACGGTCTTCGACTATCTATTCACAATCATATAGGTTCTGGTACGTAAATGGCATTAGACGTCCAATTACCGAAGTTAAATCTCAAACTAAAGCTGTTATATATGAATATGTATGGACTGTGTATGGATATTACAATATCGAAACTTCATGAAATCTGGGGATTGCTATATGACACTCCCGTATAGAATATTATGGCGTTTTCCAAGTTTTATTTAATTTCGAATATACAGAAATTATTAAAAATTCGTTTATAAAGTTCAATAACCACGAGGAACAAATAAAATGAGTAACTGACCAGGAATTAATGCGATGAAACCACACTATAATGTGTGCAGGCCAGTCGTGGCCCGTAAAACCCGATTAATATTATTTTTTATGTTCGGTAATGTATGTACAAAAATTACGGCACACAGTGTTATAATCACCATATGTGTTAGCAAATTTATTAAAAATGCTATTATTATTATAAGATGGAAAGAAACGGGTCACAGATGGAAAACATTTTCTCTAATATTAAACAATGAAAATTCGTCGTCTTAATCTATATTCATGAATTAATCTACCATTAATAGTTTTTTTTACTGTGTCATGTGTTTGTGCAGTATTTTTAGCCCCCCTCAAGTCCCCCTGTCTATAATCTAAAAACAACATTTAAAATATGTATACAAACATATACAATGATCACGGTGTAATGTTTATCTCGAATTTTCAGTTGAAAAACATCAAAAATAATGAAAAACTTAAAAAAATTAACATTTTAATGGTCTCGAAGAATGGATGGATGTGAAACGTACTCGTCGTCGTCGTTGTCGTACATATAGACGAGCAGCATAAGAAAACAACATAAAATCATTATTAATTTATGATGAGCAAAATGGTTTTTCTTTCGGTATTTTCGGTTTTTGTTTTTTTTACATCAACTTACATCTTAACGAGCTTTTTGTGTTTGTTTTTGTTTTGTTTTCGGATGGTGAGCGCAATAACAACATTTATAAAAAATATAAAAAGTGGAAAAACATTTTATTTTGGGAAAAATTAGATGCTTATTGAATTTTTTTTTTGCTATTAAAATTCGTTTAATTTTTAATGATTGATTTATGGTCGTTGTTTTTCATGTTTGGTAAAGAAAATTAATTTTCTATTCAAGTGGTGTAAAGTTATATGGTGGAATGACATGCGTCGCTATATTTGCTATGTTTGCTGCTTACAAACTGGAATGGTTTTTATAGTGTTGAAGTCCTTTGCGATACCCGTTAGTGATATAGGTAATTATGAAAATTTAAATATTTATACAGTGTCAAAGAACAGAGTTAAAAAAAGAGGAACCTCGACTACCATAATGAACTTCCTAATCGAGCTCGCCTATTTTTAGCTCTAACTTAGATTTCAATTGCGTTTGCGAGAATGGCGGTCATGCTCGATTAGAATTAGTCTACCCCGGGTGACAAAACTATAGTAAACTGGTAAAATCAGAGATCACAATTAGCCATCATATACCTCACCATTGATCAACATCACAAGTTCGTGACTAAAAGAAAGTTATGCCCCAATTATCTTTGCCTCGAATTCAAAATCGTTCCATGCTAGAGGTTACTCACGACCAATTTCCGGCCCACTCCTGATATTTAAGTGCCAAAAATATAAATTATTAACTGAATTATTCAATTCATGATGTGTTGTGGGCAGAATGTTGTCTCTTTTGTTTGTAACATTCGTGGATTGTGGACAAACTGCGTGCAGTCGTGGAACACAGCAAAATCAATTGTTTTACTTTGCAACTTAACCCAAATTTTGAACTCTGGTGATTCTTCCGCTATCAATATTAACAGTTACTGCTTTGTCTAACGGTTCATTTACAAACGAGGGCTGTGCAAATAATGATTTCAGTTTTATATGGGTTAAAATCTATGTCTTACAAAATACGCTTGAGAACTGGAATCCAATAACTTTAGGCAGGTTTGCATGTCTCCAGCAACATCTTTCAAATAGACAATTATGCAGTAGGTAAAAGTGATTGCTGATTTGTTGTACTGGAATGAGGATCTGGTGTATACGATCGGTAAAGTATCTTCATATAGGGCGATTGCGGTGGTATTAAATTATGAAATATTTTCGGTTGATGATGGTATGTTGTGTGAAAAAATGTTCTAGGTCGCTAGTGAAATGGTTGCGTTGGTGTGTTGAGTGATGAATTATTTTCTGTCGTTAGTGAGTTTGATGGTGTGTGGAGAGATGCAGTATTAGTATAGCTAGTGATTGTCCGGTGAAACTTGGGTGCACATTGGAACTAGGTGGTAAATGATGCAAGCTATTGTGTTGTTTTTTTTAAATCTAGTACGAACTCTTAGATCGACATGATCCAACGATGTAAATTCGCATGTATGTAGGATGTTCTATCCTTAAAGTTAATTTTTTTAAACTTTGAACATTAATCAGCTTATGTTTTATATGACACAACGGACATTTGACTAAATGTATGAGTAAGCTATCGGTTAGTTTAGGTTAGGTTAAAGTGGCTGCTAACCCACACTTAGCCCGGTGACGGTCCATTGTAATATCAAAGGATCCTATTCTCCTCTTATCTTCATTGGAACCATTCAGACCTACTTATGTAGCGTAAGATATCTCGTACATTGCAAGTTCTCGAGATCCATAAGGCCGTTGAAAGTTGAAACCATACTTGCCCAGGTATTTGTACCTCCTGTAAGCTAGTGCCGGGCAAGAGCAGAGGAGGTGGCCCACAGTCCTTTCCTCCTCCTCATCCATAAAGCTTCTACAGAAATCATTAGCCATTGACACAAGCCTCCTTGTATGCTCTTCAATGAGGCAGTGTTCTGTGACCCCCACGACTGTACTTAAGTCAGGTCTACATAGGGATAGTAGTGGCCAGACTTGCCGCGCTACATTGCTTGTTATGGTGTTATTCCACCTCTTCTGTGCCAAGGCTAACGCCTCCTTTTTAAGCGCCATAAAAACCACTGCTATGGGCCTCCCCAGATTTGCCCTTTCCGGTTTCAATTGGAGAGTTGTACTTTTCCTTGCCAGTTCGTCAGCCCTAAAGTTCCCCAGAACGTCCGACTGACCGGGAACTAAGAGATGAGCGGCATTTGAATGCCACCACGGACGTAAGAGAAACTGATTCCATATATTGTTATATCCCTTGTGTATATGATATTATGCATCCACCAAGTCAGCGGTTTCTCAATCGCTACCACCTCTGCCTGGTGCACACTGCATTGATCAGGAAGACGAACGGATATATTCACATTTAATTGTTCACAATAGACTCCAGCTCCGACTTTGCCGTCTAGTTTTGAGCCATCAGTGTAGAATTGTATACTTCCAGTTTACACTGTTGACTTGTTCCCCCAGGATTCCGTTGAGTGGATTAAAGGTTCGAAAGCCTTTTTCAAAGCATACAATCGGTATTGTGTAGTCACTATTCACCAAGTCCTCCTTAAGTGAACTGCCAATCGTGGAGTGGCCCGTCTGTAGACTTTTCCATTCAAACACGGCAGAGAGGTCGTGCAGCCGTAGTGGCCGCTTTCTGCTTACCGAAGATGTCGACAGGAAGAAGGTAGAGCATAGCCTCCAGAACACATGTAGGGTTTGTCCTGCAGGCCATTTTTTGTACCTTCTCTGTCATATTTTTATAAGTTTTCTTGTCTAGTGCTGGCCACCACACACTCACCCTATACATCAGAATCGGTCTGTCTACAGTGGAGAAGAGCCAGTGTACCAGCCCTGGTTTAAGAACGCATCTCCTACCGACGGCGTTCCTACATAAGCACAGAGCCATGGTAGACTTCTTTACTCTCTCTAAAATATTGGGCTTCCAATTTAGCCTACTGTTCAAAATTATGCCCAGAAATCTTGCCTTATGAGTAAACTATAGTATTGCTTTAATTATGTGTTTGCCTACACTGGATGGTATTTTTGTTGTGGGGGCAAACTGATCCGACTTTGTTTATATCTTCAAGGGTATCCGCTAGGATAAGAAGGCAATCGATCCAATCTTGAAATGGTGAATGTTTGAGTTTTTAGTAAGTGTACCTTCAATAACTCCGATCACCGTTTTCTAAGAGCTTCCATAGTTGGTTTATGTAATGTTACGTGCTTGTATACCACTTACAAGCCAACAGCTATTCGATCTCTTGCGCACCAAATTTGGCTATCGAACAATCAGCCATCATGGTTAATCTGCAAGGAGTTTCAATTTGATGCCGTTTGACTTTTTTTCATGGGTTTTTGTTAAGCATAAATTTTATGCAGATAATTCGGAGGCAAATCCAGCTATAAAACATAACATAGCGACTATAATTCACGAAATAGGCATCGAAATCATCGGAAAAGTTGTTTCAAACTGGAATCAGGTTATTACCTATGAGTTATCGTAGTACTATCAAAGGAGCTTGGCAAATAATTTGCTTATATGTATTCTTCCAACCAATTAAATGGTTTTACATTTTTTTCTTGTAGCCTTTCAATAGGTCGTTTAAGATCATCTGAATGAGGAATAAACCTTTTCGTAAAACTAATGGTGCCAAGAAACCTTTTCATTCCATCAAATTGCCGGGCAAGATACCTTGTCCCGTGACCATGTGTCCTAAAAATGTAATTTCCATTGCTATGCGGTTACGCATTTCTCAGTCTTAATAATAGCTGCTTTCTTAAAGTATGTCCGTGGATTCATAGAAATTATAGGTTGTCTAAGGTAGAAAAAATTGTACTGCCTCCGAGTTGAAACGAAAAATGTTGAAGGTATATGGAATTAGATATCTGTCCGGAACTAATCTGTAATCTGTAATCTCACAATGTCTCTGGTTCCAATTTTCTTCTAAATTTTCACTAAATGTAACAGCTATTTTGTAATTTACTATCATTTTCCAACGTAATGCCATTAGGTTAACAGTCCCCGTATTATAGAAATAAATACTGGCATCCGATGGCAATGGACTTCGCAAGTCGTATGAGAAAAAATTACTTGCATCATTCCAAATATTAATAATATTAGTCGCGTATACGTTTTTATGTCGCAAATTCTCTTGATGTGGTGCACTCTTCGTTGTTTAACTTCTCGATGAGGTTGACAACGTAGTGGTGGTGGTAGTTGTTTGTTGATTGACACTTCCATTTTTGTGTTGTCCAACTTGGTTTCATATTATATGGGTAATGGCGTGAGTTTATGAATCGGTCTTTTTATAAGGGTCCCATCAGGGCTTCGAAGTGAGACCACTCTAATCTTCTGGTCTAATCCTGGATGAATTTCCACTATACGTCCAGTTAACCATTTTAATGGAGGACCATTATCCTCCTTTATGCATGAGTACTACATTACCTATCTTCATGGATGGTTGTTCTGGTGACCATTTTCTTCTATGCTGTAATTAATTTAAATACTCGGAATGCCATCTTTTCTACCAGCCTCTATCGTGATATACCGTGGTTGTTTAGCTTTGCCACAGTATCTTGGAGAATTGCTCGTAATAGGGCACCGATTTTATCTGTGGGGTTATCTAGAGCTTGAAATCGTCACTCTAGAAACTCGACGCTCTAGAAACCCTCTTTAGGATCCCCAATTGACACTTCGTATAACCTATGCATGTTTCGTTATCCAGTTTTTTCATCATAATTGGGACTACGATGTAATTCCATGATCCTGTGACTATGCGTAAGTTTTTAATGGCACATAGGCTTTCAATTAAGACATCGTGCAATGATCTTATCGATGTTGCTGATTCTGACTATATTACTGGAACGTTCAGCATCGTATTTATATGGTTGGTTGCTAGGAGTCTTTTATTTTGATATCGGTTTACCAAAAGTTACCATGCGTCATTATAATTCTCGCCTGTTGCTTCGAGGTGGCTTATAATTCTGCCGGCACTTCTTAGTTCACTGGTTTTTAGTTGGTGAGTTTTAAGGGTGTCGCTTATCTCATTGTTCTCATGAACGAGTCTTCTGAATAAATCATGAAAGGATGCCCATTTCAGTGGGTGGAATGGTGGGATTTCAATCCGTCTTAGTTGGACCACCTGTTTTTCTGATTCCCTTGGTTGAAGTTCTTCTGTTACTGTTGAGTTACTGTTGACTGTTTCTGAATATTGAGCCACACTATTGATTTCTGATTATGCAAAAGCTGCAGCACTTTCAAAGCCACGAGAAAACAATACTGGGAACCGGGAAATTTACCATCGAAAGTTGTGAACCAACTTGGCTAGAACTAGCGAAGCTAACATAGGACGTTGGTTTTAAGCATCCGTGCACATCGTTAAAATTAAAACACTTGAACCTATTTTTAAAATGGTTGTTGAATATAATTAATGAAATTTTAAAATAATGTTCCCATTCTATACCAAGATTGTCGGTGCCGCGCATACACTAATCTACAAACATGATTAAAACTATTACAGTAGCATTACCATCTGTTATTCGCGCATTAATCACGTTTATTTTGTCTTTTCGTTCGTGTATATAGCACAACAAAAACAAAAAGCCAAAGAAAACGGTGTTAAAAACTAGAGATGAAGACCAAAGTAATTCAAATTAAGAGGAAACAAAAAAAAAAACACTTTACTCAATTTTTCAATTATCTTCTAACAGTAAAATAATTAATATTCACATCACACATCTAATATATTACAATTTTTCCTAATCAACCGCCAAGTAAAGCGAACCAATATTCTATTTACGTGTAGTATAAGACACATCGAATCGAAAACCATAAGCAAAAATTCATCTTCAAGACCACACAAAGTGAGAGGTTAAAAATTAAAAAGTAATTAACTTTTTTGCTTTTTTTTTTTTTTTTTTTTGTTACACTATTCGCTTTCTGTACCATTAAGATGAAACTCTTAAGGCATATTGGTAAAAAATATGGATTTTTCGATCGTATATACAATCTTAGAAATTCAATTGTCGTGAGATCGCAAATTAAAAATTTCACACCAAAAACAGACTTTTAATGAATTAAATTCACAGCATATATGGACCAAAAACTTATGAACTCTAGAAGACCATACAAAAAAAAAAAAAAACGTTCGATATTTTTATTTTTCGGTGGAAACCTGTCAAGTATGCATCAACATCATCATAATCACGGCTGCCATGCCATCATCATCATCTATATACTGTCAATAATATTTCTTCTAATTTTCTAATATTCTAATTTTTAAATTTCAAAGTCAATCAAACCAAATATTTTTTTTTCTTCCAACTTTAGAGTTTAGTTAAGACGATTGATTTGATCTTTTGTGTGTGATTTCTTAATTTTTGTTTCTTTATTTCGATTTCATCTCGATCGTTGTTGTTGGTGTGCACCATTCAATCTGTACGTCTATATACGTTTGAAGAGTACTACAATTGTATTAAAAGAATTTGATGACGATGAATGAGATGAACGAGAACCAATTAGGAAATATTTGATTTGTTTGGATATAACACATAATTGAATGGTACACAATATTTGAATGTACACACACACACACACCGACACAATCAAAGTAACTGGAACAATTTTAATCGAAATTTTCTCACATTAATTATGATGGTCAAATATTGAATAATTGAGTGGTGGTGGTGCCGCGGCAATTGATAAGTGTGGGATATTTTCGTTTCTCTCTTGAATCGCAGATCGAACGTTGATTTTTAATTAACACCAATATAATTATATTTGGTAGATCGTGTGTCTCGCTATATACGGAATCATCATAGTAATCAACCTTGATCACGAAAGATGAAATTAACAATAATTCGCGTGCGTATACAAATTAGGTTAGGTCACGTTATAGAAAGGAGAATAGTTCAAATGATTAGAAAAATATTTTTGTAGTTTGGTCTTAATAAAATTATACATGAAACGAAATAAGTCCAAACCTTGATTAAAATACCACGACTCATGTTTTGCAGGTGCTAAAATTACATTAATATTCTTAATAAAATAGTTTAAGTCTAACAATTCCCTATATCATTTTAAAAATATCTAATTAAATTTAAAAAATTAGATAAGACGTCAAAAGCGTCAACTCCAAGATATTCACTGAAACATAACCACATTTATAAAATTTTGGACAAATGCTTTACTCGTTTTCTGAAAACGAATAACATAAAATTTAAAATTTTAACAGCGCCATATCTAAATTTTGATATAAAGTGACTTCTATGAAAAAATAAAAAACGCGGAGATACAGCTTTGCCTTATGTCTAAAATTCTTGAAATTTTTCGATTATACCCAATCAACCAGTTAGTTGGTGGTAGATTGATGTCCTTTAATAGGACTATTTCACCCACCTGAACATTATCCGTTATTTTAAACAACTTCTGCCTTTGCTGCAAAGAGTTTAAATACTCAATTTGAAATCGCCGCCAGAATATTTCTACTCGTTTTTGAATATCAACCCAATGTGTTCCGAGAATTATGTTGATATCTTTCGATGTTTCTGGAATATGTTTGATTGATGAGCCAATTAAAAAATGTCCTTGTGTTAGTGAGAAATACGTGCTGTCATCGTTTGGAATTTGACATAATAGCCGAGAGTTTAGAATGGCCTCAATTTCACATAATAAGGTAGCCGTTTCTTCTGCAGTTAAGTTTATTTTTCCCGTAGCTTTAACTAAATGAGTTTTTGTCATTTTAACCACTGACTCATAGATTCCACCAAAATTAGTGGCCAACGGTGGATTGAAATGGAACATAGTTTTAATTTTTTGCCCAGTACTGCAAAACCTCATCCATGAAACCTTGGTGGCTCATTTTTTTTTATGTCATCGTAGAGGTGTGTTGCAGATTTTTGCATACTACGGAGTTTACGATCGCCTCCCACAAAATTTGTGCCATTGTCACAATATACGTTTGCAGGTACACCTCTTCTGGACACAAAGCGTTTAAACGCGCCAATGAATGAATCAACAGGGTATGATGAAACTAATTCTAAGTGTATGGCCTTTGTGCAAAGCAACGAATACGGCTATGTATGCTATTAATAGCTTTTCTCCTCGGTCTCGGTTGGTTGCTACTGTAATTGGCCCCGCATAATCTATGCCAACATTATCAAATGGCCTTGCTCGAGTCACGCGCACTTTTGGAAGCCCAGCCATATTTTGCTCAACAACTGTTGCCGCGTATCTTCTACAAATTAGACAATGATAAATTTATTTTTTTACTGTATTTCGACAGCTGATAACCCAATAGCCTTGTCGGAGTAAAAATGTGGTTAATGTTGGAACAGGATGGTGATTGGATATATGAATATGCAATATAATTAAAATACTGAAAGAATGGGAAGTTGGCATGATTATAGATGCTTTTCATCAAAGGTAAGTTCCGCATGCTCTAGTCTACCACCGACTCTTAAAATTTCCCCCTCGTTTAGAAATGGAGATATATTTTTTAGTTTGCTTGAACTGGCAAGATATTTTTGATTTTTTATACACATAATTTCACTCCGATATGTGATTAACTGAACTTTTTTCAGCAGCTATAACTTCTTTAGCGCTAATTAATTTCGTGTTCTGCTTGAATTTCAAAAATTTTATAAATTTAATGACGTAAACCATAATGCGTATGGCTTTCATGTAATTATTACTTTTGGAGCACAAATGGTCAATGAAATGTTGATTGTCGTCAATCGTCAAATTTAAGTTATCTCTTTTGGGTATTCTAAGCTCTTCCTTAGTTTGGATTTGGTTGGAGTCTATCTCACTGACTGTTGGCCACGACAATGGATCTAAAGTGAGCCAACTTGTTCCCTTCCACCAAATTGTTTGTGCTAAAAGTTTCGATGGGTAGACACCTGTTGATGCTAGATCGGCAGGGTTGCTTTTAGTTGGTACGTATAGCCAATGACTTTTAGGTAAGTAGTTGAGAATGGTGGCTGTACGGTTACTGAAAAATTGTTTCCAGTTGCTCGGATGACACTTAGTCATGCTACCACCATTGAATCAGTCCACTCGACTAACTGTTCACTCATTTTATTGAATTCTTGTGCTAAGTTATTCACTAAACACGCCAGTAGCTGGGTGGCGCATAGTACAAGCCTAGGAATTGATGTCGATTTTAACGGTACTACTCTCGTCTTTGCTGTCACCAAATGAGTTTCTACCTTATTGTTGGGATAACTGATTCGACAATAAACTACTGCAGCATATGCATTCATACTGGCATCTGAAAGTCCATGAAATTCTACGTTGGCTTGTTGGGACTGGTGATCAATGAACCGTGGTATATGTAGTTGTTCGAAGTAGTGAAGTTTCCGTTTTATTTGCAACCATCGCTTGTTTATATCAACTGGAAGTTCATCATCCCATTGAAGTTTTCTAAGCCACAGTTGCTGGAAAAGAATTTTACAAATTTTTAATGCAGGTGACAACCAACCAAGTAGGTCGAACACCCGAGAAGCTTCAGAAAGCATAATTTGTTTTGTTTGAGTTGTTTCTGACATTTCGCGAACCCAAAATGTAAACGTATCTGAGTTGGCAACTAATTTAACCCAAATATCTTTATCGATTGGATACTCTCTGCTACATTTGATACCTATTTGTGTAGTGGAAACCCGCCAGATGTCATTGATGCTGTTAGTTTTGCTTTGATAATCTGTAGTTCGGCTATAGTTTCAGCTCCCTTTAGTAGGTCATCAACGTAGAATTGGGTTTGGATTATTCGCTTAATAGTAGAGTTTCTTCTTCACCTAATTGATGCAAATATCGAGTTGCTAGGAATGGAGCAGATGCAGTACCATAAGTAACCGTAAGGAGTTTGAAGAGATTCAAGTGATGGTCGGCTTCATTTTTTCGCCATAGAATTCATTGGTAGTCAGTATCATAATCATTTATTAAAATTTGACGATACGTTTTTTGTATGTCAGCCGTTAGAACGTACCTGTGAGTTCGAAACTGTAGCAATATACTCCAGAGTGTTAGTTGAATAGTTGGGTCCACTAAGAGATGTTGGTTTAACGAAGTTTCATCGCTTGTCTTGCAAGAGTCATCGAAGACTACGCGTAGTTTGGTATAGTTAAACTTTCATTTTTTATAACCGCATGATGAGGTAAGTAATAGTTCGGCTTAAAAATTAATTGATCTGGAGGTATCTCGCTCATATGTCTTATACTCGTGCATAAATTTAGTGTAGTCAGCTTTCAATGATGTATTCCTTTTTAGTTTGCGTTCTACAACAAAAAATCGATTTTTTGCTATATTGTAAGAATTCCCAAGTTGAACATTATTGGTTTTAAAGGGAAGACAAACAACAAACCTGCCATCGTCATTTCGCTTAAATGTTTCCTTGAAATGGGTTTCTGCGAAATGCGCATCTTCATTTTTCTACTGATCAGGTGACATCTCTTCTAGCTTCCAAAATGTTTCAAGTGTTTCGTCAACATTTATATCCAAGTTTAGGTGAAGTGAATTGGATTCTATATGGTTAGCCGTCTTGTAGGCTCCGGAGATAACATAACCGATCAATAGTTTCTTTCCCATTAGATAAAATAGTAAAAAATGCATCGGCACCCAATAACAAATCGATTTTTTCTGGTTTATTAAAACTAGGGTCAGCAAGTGTTAATGATTTTAGATGTTCCATATTTATATGAGTTGTTTTTGTTTAGGGAATAACCAACTGAATTTTATCTAAAATGAGCGCATCTACATACATTTTACTTGTTTCATTAAATCTGGAACAAACCTCAAGAGTTAATATGTCTTTAGTAAATAAATTGCTCGTCGCTAAGCCGTTTATTGATATTCGTGCACTTTTCCAAGCATAATTTGTTTGAGAGGTTTTCATCTATGAACGAAGTTTGCGATCCAGAGTCCAATATCGCCTTGCAAAAATGCCAGTTCCCAAATCCATCCTTTATTTTCACTAGTGCTGTTGATAATGTTGAAATAGAGAAATATGTAGTCACCAGGTTAGTTGCCACAGTATTAGTCTCGATATGGGCAGTAGTCAGATCTTTCTGACTAGAAATAATATTTTTTTCTGCATGTTCTGTGTGTAGCAATATGTTATGACGTCGTTGACAATGTACGCATCTTTGATCTGCAGTTTTGGGCAGCATGTTTGGTCTTCATACAAATGAAGCACAATTTCTTATCTGCTATACAAACATTCAAAATAGACACGCTTAAATTGTTTGCCCGAGGAAATCCAAGATACACCACAATCCAAAAAATATTAGCATTACCAATATTTGTGTTAGACGTAAAAAAATCAATCCTTTGATAGATTCAGGATAAAAGCAATTTTTAATACTGAGGAATCTGTTCAGGGCTGGGTTTATGTTAAAATTCAAGAGCATGTAGATCGAAATTATAATACTTAGACTCCTAATACCTCGTTGAGTGAGGGCTTTAGGAATATAATTTTAGGAAATAAGAACAAACCAGCTACTCACAAAATTGAAATGGGTCATCTTGAGAAAAATATCAGCACCGAGCAGGAAAACCGAATTAAGAGTTAAATCAAACGTCACATCAACGAATATAGATTTTTTTTTTTATAATTAAAAATTTTTATTTAGTCAATATTTACAAAAATTTCCTTAACCAAGATTCTAAGCCTTAACTTTATCACCTATCATTCATAAGTATTAAGTATTACATCTATCTTTTTGATAAGTATTGGGTTTATATCTTTAGGCTTAAAACTATTTTAACTACTTGATCTAAACTATATCATAAATTAAAATATATATAGATGTCCAAAGTCCATATATAGTGACTTGTCTTCGATCGATTTGGTATCATAGTAAAACAATGGAACCCAGCGCAGTTGTTGTATTTTGGTATATAAAAAAATTAAATAAACTCTGCAATCTGTTCTGGGGCCGAAGCTCTCCCAACTCTTTCGCAGTTAATTTTTAACGTCCTACCTTACGCCGTCACCAGCCAAATTGAGGACGCACGAATACAGGTTCGATTTTAAATCCATCTGCACATTGCATTGCTCCAGCCAGCAATTAAATAAACGTTATGAAAATCATCAAACTCTAAAAAAATTGAATATTGATTTTCTAAATCCTTAATCCAATTTTTGGCTGTCTATATACTAGACCTACATAGATTCTAACACCATCTTGAAGTTATGAATTCACAGAAAAATTTTAATTTACTTAATTTTCTTAATTCTTTTAACTAGAAATTATAAAACTTATTAACACACTTGGCTTGGATTTAAGCGTGAAATGGAATTACCCCTCGAACATGAAATTCTAAGAATAACACCACAGTTTCCTTTGTGGGTGTGAGTTAGCGGTTAGATGATTAATTCAGTATAAAGTCAGCAAAGTTAAATTTAGGTACTACTAAAACCATTGCTCAAGTACCCGGATACGAGATTTGGCTCGTCCCATGAAACGTAGTATTGGTCATGTTCGATAGCGTTGACAACGTGTAACTTACAATCAATAAGAAAATCAAGCGTGAAATCCTAAACAGATTTTAAAACATTTTGGCCTGGAAGACCTTGTTTTCAAAAAGTATAAATGCTGCTGTTAAATGAGGATAACCTAGAAAATCTCTGGATTGGATTAAATATTGGTACATGAGTATACTAAAGTTAATCTGCCTCAAGACGCAGATTCACTTTCTGATCGTTTGGATCGAAGGGATCATGAAGTCAGAATTAACACAATGAATGTTTATTTCATTGTAAAGAAGAAGGTATGCCGTTATCATTTGAAAACGATATCAGCCAAATGGCCACCACGGTTACGCTTGCAGCACCATATCCTTTTCATGAAATTTTCCATAACCAATCCGCACATTTGTGGCTGTATGTCTTCGATTACTCGCGAATCCCATTTTTAAGGTCTTAAATCGATATTGGAGCATTGACATAGACCTAATCTTTCATGTGGCTTCAAAGAAAAAAGTCTTTCGAAAAAGTAGGGTCCAATCATACCACCAGCTCAAAAACCGCACCAAACAGTTGACCACGTTGAGGATGGACCGACTTTTCAACAATAATTTTGGGATTTTCTGAACCTCAAATGTGACAATTCTGCTGATTAACGTAGTCTCCGAGGTGAAAATTTGCCTCATCACTGTAGATGATTTTTCGATGAAAATCCAGTTCATATTGATGCATTTGAAGGACCAAATCAGCGAAGATACGTTGTTTATGGTGATCGACCGGCTTGAGTTTTTGTGTTTATTGTACTTTAAAAGCCTTAAGACTTAAGTCTTTATGCAAAATACGGTATAATGTCGTTTTTGGAATGTCTAATTCTTAAGGTCCATGAGGAATCGACAAACCCGGGTATTCTTCAACACTACGGGCTACAGTAGCAGTATTCTCAGTTCTTTTTGAACATCGCACATAGTTTCGATTCTTCACATCACTAACTTGTCCCAACTCATATTTTTCCACCAGTTTTACAATTGCCGGCCGTGAAGGTGCTTCACGACGAGTAAAAAGTGCTTTAGTTTTGCGAACTGTGACAGCAAAAAATTTCAATGCGTTGTTGAAGCATGTATCGTACCATTTTTAGTAATGGCGTAGTTTTTACTTGTCAAAAGTCAAAAGATGATAGATTCAAAATTGCCAGCTACCCAAATAGCAGGCTATTTAAAATGAAACTTCTTATTGGGTAACCTTTTATATTGATTAAGTTGTAAGATTACAAATGGCTTTCCTCAGTACAAGCCAAACGTACCATGAGTATCGTTTGTCATCCCCAGCCATTTTCGATAAAAATTTCAAACAGCGGTGTACTAATTTAGGCCTTGAAGGGGAGGACCATCGTAAAACTATATTTTTTTCTGTTTTTTGATGATACCTACTATATAAACTGTAAATTAAGTACTGTATTGGTAGTCGCACTGATCTGTGAACATACAACTTGCAAGTAAACTGTAAAAGGTTGACTAAAATGAACAAATCAAACTTATATCAATAATAATTAGAGTATAGAAAATTGTAATCGTTAGTTGAAATTTTTTCAAGGTCAAATAAAATACATTCTAGGTCAAATTGAGTACTGATAAAATATTTGGTTGTTTTAACAGTTTTAGTGTTTTGGTTCAGTGTGTGCCTTATGCACTTCCACTTAAACAAATTTATATATAAATTACATCATTTACCCGATTACCCGATGCGTACATTTTCTAATATTTACTCGGTAATTAAATTACCACGAATTCCTTTCCACTAACTAAATAAATATACCATTACGAGCACACGTCGAATTGAACAAATATTATAATATTTATTTGTCATATAATTGAGCACATATACATCTGTTCCGGACATGGATGTATTTGTTTGTAGGTCTTTCTTGTTATTTATTTGCCTTCCTTAATTGTTGCTTCGAACGAATTCGAATGTTCTTCGCATTTTCTGTGTACACATATTTACATTTTATTCAATTATAATTGACTGTCAATTTGATTGACGTTGAGATTTTAGGTTTTCTGTTCGTTAATATAGAGAAACAAATGGGAAAATGAAAATAATTTTTCATTTGACGTCATGCATAATAATATTTTAAGCGATACAGGGAGAAATGCGGGACGTTAAGTTTCGAGGAATGAAATTGTGAGGTACACGCATCCACCATGCAGTGCGTTTTCATTTTTTTTTTTAAATATTCATCATGCGGAAAATTTTCTTGATTTAATGGAAAAAAGTGGTATACATTTTCCAGCTTTTCATATTTGTTTTAAAATAATTCTGTTTTATATATTGTGTACATACAGTGTGTGTGTGAACAGAAAAATTATTTATATCAATCATCATTGCAAAGTAGTTTCCACTTTTCATATTATGATTAGTATGTGGTTACGTATATGGTACTGCAGCATACATATATTTTTCTCAAGAATATTTGTTTTGTCTTAATATTATTCTAGGTACATACGTATTAGGTATATATATGGTTTAGATGGGATGAAATTTTTCCTCATGTTTTAATAAATGAAAATGAGATTTTCCATCAAAACCGTGTTATTGTTCATGTTGTTTGATATATGAATAAATTAGATGGAATCTTTCATGTTGATTAATGGCAATGAATCTTGCATACAGGAAAATTGAAATTTAACAAAATTGCTTAGGAGATTGATTGTAATATGTGGTTGTCATAATATAATTTCCCTAGGGAATAATGTTTGTTTGTTGGCGTGTATCCCAAAAAAAGGTAAATATAAAATTTACTAAATGTACAAAACTTTAAAATTCAATTAGACATAACGAGACAAAATCTGCAATGTCATGATAAACGAAATAAGAAAATTGTTACAAAAACAAAATCGTGTCTCCACTTAGTTTTTAAACTCAGTGTTGCTGATGTGCACTGGAAAAATGTTAAATTTTAGTTTTTCATAAAAATAATTTATATTTGGCCAACGACCATACCATGTTGAGCATACCGGTTCTCGTTCGATTACCGAAATCAAGCAGCATTGGGCATAGTTAGACGGGTGACCGCTTGGGAACACTCTGTTGTGTTGGTAATCAGTAGATTACCGAGCAATTGGCGCAGTGGTTAAAGCTGCGTTGTTTGGGACGGGAGGTACCGAGTTCGAATCCCAACAGGAGAGGGTTGCAAAAGGGATTTTTCATCACCACGTTAAGATCGGTGATGTCCATGAACCAACTTTGACCCCCTTTTGGATTGCAGAATCCATGGGCGGAACCATCGTCTATATCAGTATAGGCTGGCTGGAGCAATTCAATATTTAAAGTGAAGCTGTTTGTATTCGTGTGCGGCCTCGATTTGGCTATGGCGTTATTTTCATAAGTTGTAAACGCTGGATATATTTTTGGCATTTTTTGTGATTTCTTCGTTGACGGTTTCCATCTTTAGAACCCTATTCAGATTATCGTTACTATAAACAAGCTGCATTGTATAAAAGCAGCTTATTGCAAATGGTAAGCTCACTATTTCTTCCAATGAGCAAATACATTTTTCTGAACTTTATATCCAGTTCTTGCCTTTTTTTCTTGACATGCTTATTCCATTTTAACTTGGCGTCAAATCGAGCCAATCCTACATGTGGAATTTCTTGCCTATTTATGTAAATAGGTAAGTGATCAATATTTAGGTAGGTAAAGGTTGTGTAAACTGATTTTAGCTCATTCAATTTTATTTTAAATTTTTTTGTTCAGTGGACAATCTCATTCACAGTGTGCTATAATTTTCTGATTTTCTCTCCAATTGTATTTATTTATTTTATTTTATTTATTTATTTATTTATTTATCAATATTGACATTTTTTTTATTATAATATTTTTGAATTAATTAAATAGAGCATAATTATTTTTCTTATTACATATTATTTACTAAATACTAATGTTTTCTTTAATGAATACACTCAATAGTCGTAAAAAATGATTGCATTTTAATTCGCGTAATTCGCCCAATGTGTAGAAATTGCTCAGCGAATTATACAATTTTACGCCATTATACCCTAATGATCGTTGTGAAAAAGATTTACTGTACATTGGTAATCTATAATGAGTGTTTCTGGTATTATAGTTGTGGACTTCTCTATTTGAATATAACATTGAGTCTAGGTATTTTGGTAGATCTCCGTTTTCAAGGCGAAACATTAACTTCAAGACATTGTAATGTATTCTTTGGTTTATAGACTTCCACCCTAATACTTCAAGCATTTCACTTATATGTTTCCTATTTTCTGCTTTTAAAATACCTCGCATAAATTTGTTCTGTATTTTTTGGAGACGATATAGTTGTGATTGATTCATTATGAATAACACTGATGAACAATAATCAATATGCGGTGCAACAAGTGATTTGAAATATATAATTTTTGTCTCCCGTGGCATTTTATCCTTAAGTCTATTAAAAAGGCCCAGCTTTTTATTCATTTTTTTAGCAATATAATCCAAATGATCGTTAAAATTTAAATTTTCATCTATGATAACACCAAGGTATTTATATGGTTTTACACGTTCAATGACTTCATGATCAATTAATATATTTTGATTACATTCTAGTTTTGTTTTTATTGACTGAACCATGTACTTTGTTTTAGAAATGTTAAGAGATAACTTATGGAACATTAACCATTTTCTCAGATTTTTCAAATCTTCGTTTATTTTTTGTACAGCTTCAATAAGGGTTGGTGCAGCAATCGTAATCAAAGTATCATCGGCAAACATATTCACTTTACAATTTTTTATAACATCCACTATATCGTTAATGTACAAGATGAAAAGCAATGGTCCTAACGTAGAACCCTGTGGCACTCCGAGATTATTTGGTATTGGCTTAGAGATACAGCTATCGACTTTTGTATATTGTTGTCTTTCGTGAAGATAATTATTGAACCATTCAAATTCTGTGCCTTGGATTCCATATTTGTTTAATTTGTTTAATAAGATTTGTCTATCGATTGTTTCAAAAGCTCGTTTAAAATCTAAAAAGAGTGCTACTACTACTTTCTTGTCATCTATTTCAGATTTCCAACCATCCAACATTAAGTTTAACGCAGTTTCACATGAATGGAATTCTCGAAACCCAGATTGTTGGTCGACTAGTATATTGTTGTTGTTAATGTGATTTACTAGTTGAGTTTTAACTACTCGTTCTAACACAGCTTCATAGGTTGGTAGCATATTTATCGGACGTAGTTCTTCTGGTTTGGTTGGTTTAGAAGTTTTCGGAATTGGAATAACTGTTGATATTTTCCATGATCTCGGAATTTTAGCTTCATTTAAACTTTTATTGATTAAATCAGTAAATTTTAATGCGAATATTTCATTGTTCATAGCATCCAACATTACAGTGCGATTTATACCATCAATCCCAGCGTTTAACTTCAGACTTTTAATAGTTTTGGTTATGTCTTGACATGTAATGTTTTGAAAGGAGAATGGAACTGTGTAAAGATACGTATTCGATACATTAAAATTCTTTATATTCGGAATATTGTTATGTATGTCAATCACACTTGATACAAACGTATTATTTAGAGATTCGGCCAATTCTAATTTGTCGGTTAATACTATATTGTTAAATTGAATATTCCACTGTGTTGTGGTTTTAGTTTTATACATAGCTTTTAATGTTCTCCATAGTTCTTTTGGATTGTTTTGGTTTTCTACAAATTTGTTTTTAAAATAAGTAGACTGCTCCTTCCTTAAAGATTGTTTATATATGTTTCTGGCTCTTTTGTAGTTATCCCAGCTCGCCTTTGAATTTATTATTTTCATAATTCCATAAGATCGAAGTTTTTCTTGCTTCAGTAATTTCAAATTTTCGGAGAACCATGGTAGCTTGCTTGTTTTATTAATAACCTTTATACAAGTTAATTCATTCACACAAGTTTTTAGCTTTAACACTAAATTATCAGCTGCTTCGTTTAATTCAATGTTTTTTTCGTTTAAGTTAACTTCTTGGCATGTCATCAATTGTTGATTTAAAGCATAGTTAAGTGATTCTGGAGAATAATTTTTTAGCGAACGTATTTCTATCGGTTCACAATTTTCTGTAGACTTTGTCTTCCCATAATTTAAATTAACGCTTAACATATAATGGTCACTAATTTGCTGTTCCTTAACTATTTCGCATTGCACATTTTTAGAATTAGTTATTACTAAATCTATTAAACTTTCACTGGTTGCTGTTACTCTACTATATTCTTTAACCACCTGCATTAGTCTATGATCTCTTATCAAATTCTTAAATTTTACACTGTAATATTCATTGGATTTGACATCAATATTAAAATCCCCGAATATAAAATTATTTTTGTTATGGTTTATGATATTTTCCATCCATTCATCAAATTTATTTAAGAAGACTGCTCTCGTTGTTTGAAATGATCTGTATACTACCCCAAATATCCCAGTCGTATGATATCCTTTTATGATTTGTATTGCTAAAAACCAAGTGCGATCCTTTTCACAGTTTGAAATTATTTTAAAATTTATGTTTTCTTGAATATACATAGCAACTCCACCTGTATATCGACTATCCGAATCGCAGCGTATAAATTTATAGTTATCAATATGAAATTCAGAATCGTACATTTCTTCAGTTGTTCTGGTTTCACTGAGTAATACTAAGGCTGGTTTATAACTGAATAAAATTTCTTGTAATTCTATGAAATTTGATGATAGACTTCGGATATTGGTGTATAGTGCATCTTGTTTGCGAAACTGCTATTGATAATTGATTTGGTTTCTTAGTATTTTCAGTTTGTGTTGATATACCGTGCAAGTACTATCCCATGTAGCATGATTTACATCAATATTTAGATTGAGTTTTTTATTTGTTTCAACGCAGTTGCTACATTTGGTTTCTGTGCTGTTACATTCAATATATTTGTGCTCTCCAGTACATTTTGGGCATGTTATCTTACTAGTACACTTATCACCATGATGTGAATAACCATTGCATTTGTAACATCTTGTTAAGCCAATGGACTCTACTACATGGCATCTATCAAAATTTATATTTAACTTTTCAGCCTCCAATATTTTCTTATAAGAAGTGGCATCAACTTCAATGATGGTATCTACTTTATGTGTATGTCTTCTTCGATAGGTTGTTACAACTTTTATTTCCGTATTAGCCAAAAACAAATTTTGTTGCTTCAACGCTGATATTATTTCATCACTTTCTAGTTGTTCCGACATTCCCAATATCTTCACTCTAGGCTTGAGTTCTGCAGGTAATTTAATCTCATATTGAGTTCCTAATTTATCTGTAGCAATTTTCTTCAGTTTTTCTTTTGCTTCATTCAAATCGCACTGAAGTATAATTCCACCATTCGAAACATTTCGATATCCCATTAAAGGAATACTTTTCGGGTCAATCTGGCTTACGATATCTTCTTTGGTTTTTTTACTTTCTTGTGGTTTCTTAGGCTGTAAAAGAACTAATTTGGTAGGATTGGTTTTTACAACTGAAGCAAAAGTGTTCGGCTCAGCAGGTTTATTATGAATTTCTTCAACATGGGTTTTAATGTCTATTAGTTGCTTATTAAGCTTCGAATTATTTGCACATAAATGCTGTTTTAGTTCTTCAACAAATTTGTTAATTTTATTAAACTCTTCATATATGGTATCCTCCTCGTGATTTTGGCATTCAGCACAAACAAATCTAGCATAAGCACAATCCCTAAACAACGACTTATACTTGTCGAAATTCCAATCAATGCATGTGTAGTGATACACCTTTTTGCATCGCCCAAAACATCGCAAAGTGGTTCTTTGTCTTGAATCTGTCACTTGCTTACATTTCTCACACTGAGACATTATAAATTCAAAATTATTTAATGCACAACAGTATACAATTGTTTGACTTCACTGATAATTTAATTTAAAAAATTTAAAAATTGCAAGAGTTGCAAAAAAAAAAAAAAATAAATTATAATAATGTAATACGTGTACGTCTTTATTTAGAATAATTCTATATATTTTGTCTGTTTAGCATTTTCTTTTCAGTTTTTCACCAAATCTGTACTTTGTTTATATTCTTTAACATATCACACATAACATTATGAATTTTCACTTATATTAAACACTATTTACTATTTTTAATTATTAATTCATTTATAAATCAAATAATTAAAGTACTACACTTGCTAAATCACACTCACATTTTAATTGTACTTCTAACTGCAAATATTGCTGTATGATCCGCAAAGGTTGCAATATCAGTTTCTCAATTAATAGTTATGTCTGATGTATAAGCAATTACAAGACTGATCTCAGTACGCTCCCTTGTGGTACTGCTGCTTCGATTCTCTTGAGTGATGAGTACTCTCCTTTATATTTCACTCTGCCATATCTACCTTCATTGTATGATTTTAATATCTCATAGAACTGCATTAGAAGGTCGCGATGTAATTCATATTCCAGTCCTCGATGCTGGACTCAATCAAAGGCCTGGACAACATCAAGCAGAACATACCTCTTTGTTTTTAAGCGTCTTTTCAATCACGTTAGTGACTCTGTGTACCTGCTCTATGGTGGATTGTTTTTCTTTGAAACCAAATTAGTGAGATGGTAACAGGTGTCTTTCTTCAATCAGAGGTTTCATCATTTGGAGGAGTAATTTTTTGAAGAGTTTGAACAATGATGGTAATACAGATATAGTCTGTATAACGTTTTCTCATTAGGTGGCTTATTAGGCTTGAGTATCATAAAAACTTATGCTATTTTTTTTAAAACTTATGCTGAGGAACATTTTTCATTTTAAATGCTGCGTTAATTTTGTATGGCAAGTTCTTAAGACACTTACCAGATAGGAGAGATATTATCTCCTATAGAGGTATTTCTATACTATCGACTATACCAAAACTTTTTGAATCTTTGTTCATATCTAGGTTAAAAAGTCTTATAGCAACTAGGATGAGTTCAGCAATGGTTTATTTAGCGTCAATAATTTGATGTTTTTTCGAGATATGTCTTCGAAACTGTAGGAAATCGCAGACCAGTTAAAATGGTTTATACAGACTTTTCGAAGCTTTCGACATACTATATCACAAGATCCTTCTACAGAAATTGATTGATTTCGGCTCCAATCCCATTCCAATCAAAAGGATTGCTTCGTACCTTACAGCTAGAAAACAATGTGTGAGTTTGTCCCAGGATCATTCTTTTGAAATTGTTATTTTATCTGGTGTTCCGCAGGGCAGCCATCTTGAACCTATTCTATTCACGGTGTTAATTAATGATGTTGTGCAGTGTTTTAAGTTCTGTGAGTGTTTATTGTTTGCTGATGACTAGGTCTATATGATTCTTAGGCCTTTGAAAATTGAAATTTACGGGATATTGAAAAATATCCCATAACAAATTAAAATAAGGTCGTAAGTTAGTTTTGATTTTAATTCTTAACAGTGCTGAATAGTCGTCATCTATTAGTTTCGATAATACATGTTCTATTTTTTCAAAATTAAAGAAGCGAAGTACGTTCCACAGCCTTAATCCTAGTACCCCATCTTCTGATTACTGGCATCGGCGGGAGTTTGAAATCCGGTTCAATTTCTTTCAAAAATATGGACTCTCGGTGAAGCTTTAAAAAATGTTTTGACCGACGCAATCTTATTTTTTCAGCAACCCGATGAATTAGAAAGAATCAGAAGCCGCTTTGACCATATAAGGAGTCACATCAGATACAAATAGTAAAACGCGGTCACGGTTGAACTCATCACCCAAAAGTTTTACCGAATCGTGGAATAGCCTATAGCTATAGTTGATCTATTGGCTTTATCTTTCACTGCAACGTTTAACAGAAACATTTTCCGACTTATTAGCTCATCCGGATTTAATATGCCTTCCACAACATTAGCTACGTTCAGTGAAAATTCGTTCAGTGAAACTGTATACGTTCAACACGAGTTGGATGTCTTTTGTGACTGGTCAACTAGAAATAAATTGCCCTTGAATACAAATAAATCTAAAGTGGTTTTTTTTGTAGATGGAGGTTCCATTTTTTTTAATGGCTACACAGCTTTGTAGAGTATGCGATATTCGTGATCTTGACGTTATATTTTCAAGCAATCTCACATTTGATAAGCATGTAAGCTGCATTGTATGTAAAGATTACTCTTTATTGGGGTTTATTAAGCGTAATGGGAAGGAATTTTGTGACCCTCTTACTTTTAAATCTCTCTATGTTACTTAGAACTTGTTGGTATTAGAAAATATCTTGGTAATTTGGAATCCTCATTATGATACTAATTCGGCGCGGATCCAAAGTAATCAAAAACAAGTTTTAATTTATGCATTACGTGGCTTACCTTACTTAAAATGTGGTTTTTTTCGCGAATCTTATCTACATTTTTTTGAGAATGTATACTATCCGTGTGAGGTGCGATGTAAAAAAAACAACCAAACTTTTGGTGGAAACGTATACTTAGATAGCTTGTGATACGTTTGCTTGCAATCTTTTTTGCTCTAAAATTTACTGTCTTGAGTTGCTTAACAAGTTTTGTATTAATGCTCCTCAGCGAGCCTTAAGATCGCGCCCGGGTTAATTGCGTAACTTAAAAATTAACAATCTCCAAGTCCACTTTTCATTTTTTTCGAATTTCGATTTTGAAAATAATACTGATCATAAAATTTGGTAAACCTCGTAAACCTCCTAGACCTCAGTATACAAAGCCAATAAGCCTTTTGAGCATTTTGAGCAAGATCACGGAAAAAGTAATACACAACAGATTGTGGGTGGAACCACATGGGCTTATTTATATTTAGAAACAGTTATCCAAAAATTTACAAGATCTGCTAAAGATTATTTTGTAGGTATTAGCTTATCAAGTAATCTTTGTTTAAAAAAAATATATTAAGGATCCGAAAAAAATCAGCCACTACATTTAACATGTTTATAATACAATACAAAAGGTTTAAATTGTAGGAATCAAGTTTTGGCCTACAAGTTGTATATCTAACATATATATCATTCTTTTTGAAGCCACTGCAGTGTATCTTCTAATCAATAAGAACCAAAAACCAGGGTTTAACATATTAACATTTAGTTTGCTTTACATGTTCTTTACATACTAAGGACAGCTCCCTTAATTTATTATTTTTGGTAGCATTGGTCACTACATGTTTCAGAACGATTCTAATACAGTAATATCTGCTTTTATGAAAGTAAATTAATTTTTGTTTGGATCGAGAGTTGCCAAGTTCGATTCCAAACGGGAAACTCTTGAAAACTGGGAAAACATAAAATGTGACCTGATTTGTATGCTATACGTGATAAAAGATTTATCACCCTTTAACTCCATGTTCTAACTCCCTTTTCTTAATATAGGTGCAGCTGGCCAACTTTAAAATTTTGATAATCCTTATTGTTCAACTCGGGAACTTCTTTCTCATTGTGGGATCCAGAAATCAGATACCCAATATAATAAATCGATCTCAGTGAATGGTATTCAATACCATACAGAAATCTCTTTTCCATTATTTTCAACAATAATAACTAAAATTTTAGCCACTAATATTGCGCTAGCTCCATAAGTAACGGAAAATAAGGTTAAAAGCTTGTTATTTTCGATTAATTATAAAAATCAGGAAGCGTCGTCATTGTTTCATTTAGAGCCATTTATCATAAATATCATATTGTTCTCGAATGTCATTAACCATCTTTCATACTCATCCATCAGAGTCCTACTCTCACCCCCATATAATACATAGGATCTGATTAACATTTTTTACAACTTTAGCTTGTGGGAAGGTATTTGCAAGGTATTTTGACTTGAGCAGTGTATTTGTTTGAGACTCATTGATTTTGAGACCAACGGAAGCTGAGAATTGTATAAGTAGATCCAGTCGTTCATTGACACCATTGTCATTCAGTTCAATTACACAAATATTATCTGCTTATGCCAAAACCAGGTTGGACTGACAGTACTAAATGTTGTCGTGAAGTGTTTCGCTTTTATTAAAGATAAATTCTAAAATGTGGTTAAAGAGTATCGGGAACAAACCATCTCGATAATTATTAGGTATTTCCTGACATATTAAAGCAAAAAACAGACGAGTGACTGACCCTTTTGAATGAAGTCCTCTTTGGTAGTAACCTAAAATTTTCTCCGCCACGCAGTGGTGTAATTTTTTCCAGTATTATAGGACACAATGCGGCCACCTTCCATTCAGCTGGCATAACTTTGCTTTGCCGTACTAATCATATAACGTCGAATATAGATAGTTCCACAACGTATCATATCCGAATATCAAGGGCTCCGGATTAATACAATCAACCCCGGGGAAATGATTTCGTTTTAGTCTTTGCAAGATTAGCGTGAATTTTTCGTAGTATAGATCCTCAGTACACATCTCCGTAGTATGTATTTGATCGCTTTTAAATTCAGCATTTGGCACTTGTTGAACATTACGTAAATCAGAGAAATGCCCCTTCCAAGTGTCGAGCACTGCATCGCTGTTAACACGGAAGCTTCCATCTTCGTCTGAAAATATGATTCAATCCGGTGACTCGCCTTCAAAAATGTTACGGGAACTATGATCATTGCTGAGTTGTTGTACTCTTAAAACTTCAGCCTTCCACCATTCAAGTTTTTTCTGTCTACAAATTTGCTTGGCGGTTCTCTTAGCAAGAGCCGCTTTGTTCTTATAAGTGCGATTATAATGCGCATTCGCGTTTCTTATACGCTACATTCTATTGCTCAACAGCAAGACGATACTCCCTACCAAACCAATAATTGCTGGGCTTAATTTTTACCATACCTATAGTCACTTGGGGAGTCTTGACAACCACAGTTTTCAAAACCTCCCATAGTGCGTTCACATCATAAGAACGGGGGTTGGTTTCTATAATGGTACTGCTAACAAGATTCCGATATTGTGCTTTCTCACCTTCGTTAAACAGACCTTCTCATTTGAAACGTATAAGTTTCATTTTTTCGTGATCCTGTCTTGAACAAAAACTGCCATCTTAGCTTTGGGGTTACCAATTGATGATCATTGCCTAAAATGTGGCAGCTGATCGAGAAAATCCCACATCTTGGATGACCTTGGGGCCAAGATGAAAATCAACACCAAAATTTTCAAGGTCATTTCCACTGTTAAGCAATGTAAAGCCTTAAGACACTACATAAACGCCACTTTTTGATCACTGTTGGAGTCGGATTAAATTTTGGTGGAATCCACATTTTATTTCATTGATTTTTTAACAGTGAACTTGTTTACGGATGTGGGTAGCCCAGTGATTCAACTTTTGTTTAGTCGCCTCCTACTTGTTTAGAAGTAGTTTATGAGGCATGAAAGTCACCCCAACCAAGGTGACAATTAGAAACTCTTAACGAAATTTACTTATAAAGCTATTCTCAACGTAGATATTATAACATTTTGTAAATATTGAACTTAAAGTTCACAGGTCAATTGTTATTATTATATAAATAAGCAGGAAATCGTAATACCAACCAAATTAACAATATTACAATTCAAACGATTAGTATTTTAAATGACTTATGACCTAAACCGGTTTATCATTCAAATGTTATACTAATCGGTAGTTATCCTTGGATTTAAGATTAACGATTGGTGCTGCGTCAAGTTCAAGCTTTTGTACGTAAATTTCATTTAAATACAAGTATACGGGTATATTGAATGTTATAGTGACATAGCTATCTACTTTATAAAACGACAAATGTCATTCATGCTAAAGTAACGCTGTATAATTATGTTTGTGCTGGCCTTCTAAGAAATGTTTTACCAGTTTTAGCCCCCAAACAATTAGGACGCATTTTGAGATATGTTAATGTCTGGTAAAGCACATAATAATATGCGTTTTATAACACCTCAACATACTTTGCTTCGTTTTGGTCTGGCAACCCCGTATTTTCAAAAACTTTAACTAACAAAAAAGTTGTTGAAAAGTTAAACAAATTCAATTTTAAAACAAGTATCTGAACAAGTAACTTGACCATAATGTGCATCATGTTAAATGTCAGGATTTTCGACATTACTGTCATTTAATTTGAATATAACATTCCTTTAGTTTTTGAGCTCAAGAACACAGAATACCAATTAATTGGCACTGAGATTAAAGCTGCGGTGTTTGGATCGGGAGATACCAGGTTTAAATACCAATGAGGAAGGAGTGTACTTTATATTTAAACCAATGAACCACAGCATCAGTTACATTAAATTTGTTCTGCAGATATTGGATCATTTAAAATTCACTGAAATCCAGATACAACATTGATCCAGATACAAAAACGTGTTTACGTGGCTGAACAATAGGCAATAAGCCGTCAATGTAAAATTATTCGCAGATTTTACAAATTTTGGTGTTATAATAACAAAACTAGATGACTGAGAACCAGCATTTTAGGAGCACGGATGCTTTTATGAGCACTGATAGATTTTAATTTAGATGAAAAATCATCTGTACGTAAATAAATTCCTTGACTGAGGAAAGAGCTGTATCGGTTACATTTGCCGAACTATTTGGCACCATTACCGGATTTGCAGCCAATTACTGGAACAGCTTAATTTGCATCACTTTCTGACACAAAATCACTAACTGCTGGAATTCGTAAAGCTAAACGTTATGATTTTCAAGACTATTTTAACACACTGCACATATTTGCTGCCATTATAATTACCCGAACTCTTCGAGTATTTCAAAAATATCTTCTTCAAGGTCATGTGAGTTGGTTATTTACCATCACCTAATTCAACTAATCAACTGGCAAATTCTTTGCCTTCCCCAGTTCTCTCATTTGTAGTCAACTGTTTCACTGGGTTAGTTGTCGGCCAGAGAGAACACCTTTTTTAAAGTTTCTTCCATTATAGTAACGCGTCATGTGGAACAACTGGCACTATGCAACTAAAATCTCCTCCAAAGAAGATTACTTTATTTTCAAACGTGTTTTCGAAGCTTAAGTCTGTTACGGGCAACGGAAATTTAAATTGAGTAATATGTTGTTTACCCTCCAAAAGAGTTTCAGCAATTCCAGTGGAAGGTACCGGTAATATATTGTGTCCCTTTCTTCTTAAACCACTTAATAAAGTGTTATATAAAAACGTTTTGTCACTGCCTACTGGTCATCAATTAATAATAACAGTTTCGGCTCTGTCTTATGTTTCGGCCTTCAACACCATGTCGTAGATATTTTTTTTCGAACAATACTTACAATGCTCGGTTTTCAGAATCATTTTTCTTGTGATGTTTAAAATGCTCAATCATATCTGATTTGTGTGTATTCCAAAGGGTCAAAATGTCACGGATTTCTATATGCGCAAATTCGAAAAAAATAAAGTTAAGTAAGTCTTATTTCTTTTGGCGACTACAGATCTGCAGCTTCGGTTATAGGTCATTATTCCTCTCCATTTCTTCCACTTTGCTTTATCGTCAGCGAGTAATGTTCTTGCTCTACAAGCCTCTTTAAATGTACCATATACAACATACCAAAAACAGTTTATAGACTTTCAAAATACGCGCACGTATACTTACTGGCCAACAGATTTAAATAAAACTCCTGATATTATAGATTTCTATATAACATAAGGAATATCTGACAACAACATACGAATGGAAAATAATGAAGAGCTTACATCAAAACACTCTCCTGTTATCATGACATTAAGCGAAAATATTATTTAACAGGAATACCAATTGGAACCTTTTTTGTGCATTGTTAAATGAAAATATCAAACTGCAACTGCCAATAAAAGATCTATGTACGTTGAGGTAGAAACTGACAGACATATTGAAAATATACAGCAAGCAGCGTAGAAGGGCACTCCACTTGAACCTGCAAATCACATTAAAGGTACACATAATTCACTCGAAGTAAGAGAACTGGTGGTTAAAAAACGTAAAGCACGTAAGTTCTAGCAAATAAATTGAACTGCAGCTAATAAAACCGAGCTTAATAACTTAAGTAAAATACTGAAATCTATTACCAAGAAAGTTAAAAATGAAACAATAGAATCATATTTATCTTCACTTAATGGTCAAAAAGACACTAAATACTCCCTATGGAAAGCAACCAAATCGATCAAGAGACCAAAAAATTCAACAGCACCTATTAGAAATGATAATGGTACGTGGGCTCGTAGTAGTAAGCAAAAAGCGGATCTGTTTGCGAAACACCTCGAAGTTACGTTTCAACCCAGACAATCTGCGAATTAAAATGTTAATTTTGTACACAGATCAAATGAGCTTGAAATACAAACTGTAACTCTCCGTGAGTTAAAAGAAGAAATAAAAAATTTAAATCCGAAAAAAGCTCCTGACTATAATTTAATAACTGAGCAAATTATAAAAGGACAACCAGATAAAGTAATACACAAACTTCTGAAAATTTCAGCATGAGTGCTGCGAGGAATCTTTTTGGGCCCAATCTTATACCTCCTGTACACACGAGACATATACCACTAATAAAAGAAGCAACCATACCTACATTTACTGACGAAACAGCAATTTTGACAGTTGGGAGTAATGTAATGCAAGCTACAGAAAAACTACAAACATCGATTTATACAGTAAGTTACTGGATGAAGAAATGGAGAATTAAGCCCAATGAAACAAAATCGGTTCATGGGAACTTTACTAATAAAACAAATTATGTCAATATACCAATCGTAATAAACTCTAAACCAGTCCCTTATGCAAATACAGCAAAATTAAAGATGGAAGACATCAATGAAGTAATTCCAGTTTAAGCTTCCAAACATGATTCACGCCTTCAACAACATGAGAATATCGAAATACGTCGTATGCTGGACTGTCTGATGGCAAAACTATGCCTACAAAGAACTAAATAAAGAACTAATACTATATTATAGCAAATATTTATTTAAAGAAATAATAATATTTATCTTTTAGACTGGTCAGTGAGGTTTATCCCAACAAATGTGGATTAATTAAGATAAAAAATTGCTAGGTGACTTATATAATAAGTCAGTTGCAATAATAATAAATAATAAAAAATAAAAACAAAAAAAAAGTCATGACACTCGAACAAGAAAACTAACAAGTGGATTATGAAAATTGTGTATATAATATCCGTACCGTAAAGATATGAAAATCATGTCGTGCATACTATTATTACTTTAGCAATATTATATATCTGTAAATGGTCATATACGAGTATACTTGCTGTATGTACCAATGAAAAATAGGAAGACAATTTTTCCAAAATTAATTTATTATTCAACGTGATTGACTTTTTTTTTTGTGCCGTGTATTTCTATCCGTACCCCACTTACCGTTCAAAACACGGTGTAAAAGTGTTTATAAAATAAATCTGTTATGTATACCAACAAAAATATATACATAGGAAACATGAGAGACTGGTACATTACACTTTCCATTATTTGAGCACACACTAACCATACATAAGATGACCATAAATCATATCATTTGAATAGAAATTCTATTCATATGTACATATACGAGTATATTGGAATAAAGTAACGAATTTTTGTATTTCTCTCAAATAACGCAAAGTAGTTTTTATATATTTCTTCTACTTGTTCTTTCGAATGTCAAAATACTTTATATATATATATATATATATATATATATATATATATATATATATATATATATATATATATATATATATATATATATCTTCATATTGTTATACAAAAGTCTTAAGATTTATGTATTTTACTTTTTTCGATTTTTTTTTTTAAATCTGTGGTGCGAGAATAACTTTAGAGCTGAAAAAAAAATTATCATATTTTGATGTTATAATTATTTTGGTCACGATGAATGTTTTGTTGTTGGCACAGGCACCAAAAAAAAAAATAGAAACATTTATATATTAAAATAACAAGAAATCTATAAATCTTTTGATCCAGATATTTAACAAAAACAAAAATATCTATATCGTGTAAGAATATTGAATTAATATATAATAAATATCACGGGTGGACCTATTGTTAATCTTAATAACTAAATAAATATATAATTTCGAATGTGTTTTAGTTGAATTGTTAATTTCAAAAGATTACAAAAAAAAAAATAAAAATTCTATAAAAGGAGGAAGGTGTGTTTATAGAGTTGTTAATTACCAATTGATAAGTGGGTTCAGAGGCGGCATGATCATTTGTTGAACGAGTGGTATATATAAATTAAGATTTAACATAATCACTTAATACATTTTTTATACTCCAGTACCAGTGCCGTATGATATGTACCTGGCCTGGACCTTGACATTTTTTCATGTTCGGAAATTTGAAATGGTCGCAGGAGGATGTACATCTGTAAATCTACGTGATTTGAAATGAGAACAAATTTCTTCGTATAAAGGTCATCGTCGAAAGACAGTGTGTTAAAAAGTTAAATTTGTATCAAAATACCAAAAATGGGACCACTTAGGCTTATTATCCGCATTCGGCTCATATGGTTTGACGAGTTTTTTATAGTATCGACGTTTGACGCCTTTTCATTACGCAGATTGTTTGTTTGTTTGTTTGTTTGTTTATTTTTATGCAATCTGTTTTGGGGCCGAAGCTCACCCAACTCTTTCGCGGTTAATTAACGTCCTACTTTACGCCATTACTAGCCAAATCGAGGACGCGCGAATACAGGTTCGCGTTTCAAATATCCATCTGCACATTGCATTGCTCCAGCCAGCCTGTACTGGCATGGACGATGGTTTGGCCCATGAATTCTGCTCTCCATCGAGGGGTCATAGTTGTGTTCATCGTCATCACCGATCGTAATCAAGTGATGAAAAATCCCTTTTGCAACCCTCCCCCGTTGGGATTCGAACCCGGTACCTCCCGTCCCAAACACCGCAGCTTTAACCACTGCGCCAATTGATCGGTCATTACGCAGATGATGTCATCATAATAAATTTGTGGCTTGATGATCTGCCATAAATGTTCTGGTTGTTTAAGCAATGGTGGTCTATGCCACCATTGATGAAAATATAAAAGCTTTGATGGTATAAATATCCGATTTGATATGGTTCTAATGATTCCTAGATAGTACTTCCTGTATTGCCAATACACGGTTGGTTATAAACGTTTTCCACATTGTCGATTGATCCGATAATCAAGCCCCTATAGTCAAGTCTGTCGAACTATATAATGGTATATCTGCACACAAAGTTTTGTTTACCTTTTTAGTAGGAATTTACGCCAGTGACTGGAGTTAATTTTTAGAAAAGGATTATTCTCCATTTATACTACATGTGCTACTATAAAGCCGCCACATTCAAAATGTTATGAAAAAAATGCCAGTTGTCAGTAAGACCAATCTTCTTTTGTTTTCTTATCATAATGCATGGTGGAAAAAAGAAATACAGCTTTATATTTTTTGGAATATAGGAACACAGTGTGATGTTGTTCGAAATTCCGGAAAAAGAGTATTTGACAGGTCGATTTTTGCCTTTCACAACTAGGAATTCCTTTGGTACAAATTGCTATCTTTTGTTTCCTGTTCCTAAAATTGATTAATTGTAGTGGTGCATAAAACTAGAAGCTAAACTCTAATGTTACTCCATCGGATCAAGTTTTGCTTGGTTTTGGTAACAGTGTTGTTACGGTGAGAGGTGAAATACAAAATGTCGTACTTATTGTGGACGACATAGAAATCCAAGTTTCAGCCTTGATTGTAAATGAAAAGGATCATATAACTTCAATTATTATAGGCCAAAGTGCGTTGGATCGACCAGACATTGTTATAGTTAAATTGCCAGGAGTGCTTCGAATATTAAACGCCTCTCAAAATAAAAAACATTTAATTAAAAAATAGAATAGTACATATTGAAAAGGTTGAAGACGTTCATGTTCGGAGTGGCGTTACGAGTGGAAATTGGATTGAGGATATTCAGAGTGACCCCAAATGTGAATTGGATGTTGCTAAATAGACAGATTCGTCAGATGGTAATTTTGATTCAGTTAAAGTCACTACTGGTAATTTGGACAATGAGTATTCTAAAGATTTCTTGAGTTGTTTTGATTTCAGAGGCAATTCTGATAAGTCAATAAATGTGATTTTAGCTTCTGGTCTTAATAACGATTTTAGTAGATTTTCAGTTATACCAGAAATTGTGTTGAATGGTTGCATGGAATGTGACATCGCTAGAGATGTAAAACGGAATCTTGTAGTGTTGATAAATAAATATAGAGATTGTTTTGCTTTGGGTATAAAAGAAATAGGTAAAACTGGTAAAATCGAGTTCAAGATTAAACTTTCTGATGATTTTCTTGTCAGTTGTCATCCATATCGCAATTTTTCGTCTAAAAATGATATAAGGCACATATATCCGAACAAATTGAAACAGGTGTAGTAAAACCTTCAATATCAGACTATTCATGACCTGTGGTAATGGTCAAAAAGAAAACGGGCGAATACAGGATCTGTATTGATTTTCGGAGGTTGAATAATAAAACCATTTATGATCGTTTTCCTTTACCGAATATAGAAGATTCAATGAAGAAGTTGTCTAATAAAAAATATTTCATCATATTCGATTTGTCATCGGGGTATTACCAAATTCCAGTCGCCGAAAAATCAAAGCATTTAACCTTATTTGTCGTCCATGATGGACAGTTTCAATTCGAAAGGATGCTGTTTGGGCTTGGAAACGCACCTGCCTTGTTTCAGAGGCTTATGAACCGATTAGCGTTTGAATTTGAAAATAAAATAGTTGTGTATTTAGATGAAATTGTTGTTCCGAGTTCAAGTATTGATGAAGGTATAAATTTGTTTGAAAGGATGTTAGTCAAGCTAACATTCTGAGTCAATTTCCGAAATTGGAATACAGCCCGGCAAACTACTTCCGTAGAATTATTCCCAAAACCTTTAGCCTTACATGAAGTAAGGCAATTCCTTGGTCTTGCGAGCTTTTTTCGTAAATTGGTTACGCGTTTTTCAATTCTTGCCGAACCGTTGACTAGATTAACAAAAAAAATATTGTACCTTTCAATGGGGTGAAGATCAAAAGAAAGCTTTCGCTGAATTAAAGGATAAACTTTGTAGTAGAGATGTACTTACACTTTATGACAACACAAGGTACCATGAAATTAACACCGACGCTTGTTCTAAGGGCCTCGCTGGTGTTCTTTTACAAAAGGAAGATAGTGACGTGCTTAAGCCGGTTGCCTATTACAGTCGTAAGACATCCGAGCTCGAACGTAACTATCACAGTTATGAACTTAAAGCTTTAGCAGTCGTAGAGTGGTTGGATCGATTTCGTCCATATATTTTAGGAGAACAGTTTTCAGTTGTGTCGGTACAGTGCGCTTCAAATTGCATTTACGAAACGAAATATTATTCCAAGAATATATCCAGATGGTAGAATGATAAAGCCAGATGCTTGAAACGGCGTCCTTAGATATTTTTAGAATTGAAAGAAATGATGGTATTGATCAAAAATGGGTTGAAGTTCTACAAGATTCAGACCCAGATATTCAAAAGATTAAAAACGAAATGACCAATTCAAATAATAACGAGTACGTTATAAGAAATCTAAAACTATACAGGGAAATTAATGATGAACTATTATTCGAAGAACCTAAGGGAATTAGCAATCGTGTAATTGGTAAATTTCACAATGTTTAAGGTCATTTTGGGGTCGTTAAAACCCTTAATTCAATTCAAACAATCTACTGGTGGCCTAGAATGAGGTAATGTGTAAGAAAGGTTATAGATTCCTGTATAAAATGTCTTTTCCACCGTGAGAATCGTGACACCTCCAGAATTTCACTTTACCCAATCGATAAACCAACCAAAATTGGACAATCTCGGTCCTTTCATTAAGAGTTCTCGGGGATATGTTCACATAATTGTAACGGTTGATGGGTTTACCAAGTATATGTCAGCGAAACCTTTACGATCTACTGCAACAAGACATGTCGTCAATTTCATAAAAGGATTGGCTATTTATTTTGGAATGCCAACGCGAATTGTCACTGATAGAGGTTCGGCCTTCACATCTGCAAATTTTGGGATATTTTGTCGAGAGAATTTTATTGAGCACGTGCTGAATGCTATATCAACTCCCAGAGCAAACGGTCAGGTCGAGCGCTACAACCGTACTACTCTGCATTATATACAAACAATGTTGGACAACAACGAAGTTGATTGGGAGAATCATTTGAAAGCAATTCAGTGGTCATTAAACACGGCAAAACGTTCAGTAACGAAGCATTCACCAGTAGAATTATTATTCGGATTCAAACCACGGTCGATTTTTGATGATAAACTGTACTCCACGAATATGATTTTCGACATACTCCGGAGCATCGAGATGAAAATAAACAAAATGCGTCGACTAACATCAAGGTGAACCTGCATTATCAAAAGTCTCGATTTAAGCTGAAGCATAAATCACCAGTGAGATATAGTCTAGGCGACAAGGTCGTAATATATCGCGAGCCTGTGTCTACCGGAGAAAGTAAAAAACTGCAGCATCGATTTAGGGGGCCATTCACAATCACCCAGATTATGTATGGTGACCGCTATAAAGTATGGTGGTAATGAGGGACGTAGACAAAGGTGTTGTTCCAGCAGACCATATAAGGTTGGTGATAATGCCAGATGACGATGATGACGAAGATGACTCCCAAGATGAAAATTGAGGACAATGTTCGAGCAGGATGGACGAGTGTAAAACGAAAACCCCAACTCTTTACGAAATAAAGAGACATCTATGAACGGGAACATAGATGTCTCTTTATTTCATTTTATTATTATTATATGAATTTCCTCTCATCGGTAACACCGATTTTATTCTTTCTGTTCCTTTTTCTTTTTTAAAACTAACTGTTCAGTAGTAGAAGTGTGAAGTAGATACTGCCGAAAGAACGTCGTACATATATAATTTTTTTTAATTTATAAAACTGTAAAACCAAGTGTTTTTTTTTATGTAACAACGTGTATCCTGACCGCAGGTATAATTATCTGTGCACCGTAATACAATTGTTTTTAACATTTGGTAATTTGAAGCCATTCCAGTGTAAATTATTCCTCTCAATGGATATACAAAGAAGTGGAGTCGCACACCCAGCACATTAGCACACTAATTCTATAAATATGGCAGGTTTAAATATTAGAATGCCAAGTGTTATTTGAATATGGACATCCTGGATTATTAACTGAGCAGCAACATTTGTTTTAGGTAAGATAATTGAATTTTTAATTCCAAAACATAGATGAACATTTCGTAGTCTTTCTCAGATTCTAATGGACTTAAGGCATTGCTGAACTCGACTGGTTGATGTTTTTGAAGTTTGGCTAGTCCTGTCGCAAAACTCGTTCTCAGGATTGCGCGTAAGATGTAAAGTTCAGATGAAATGTATTCCAAATATGATAAATTTTTATTATTCGGCATTCTGTTTTCAGTTTTCGGTAGTCTACGAAACCGAAGAACATACCTCATTATTTTTTTTATTTCAAACCACGAAAAATATTTAGCAATTAATTCACTTATAATATCACGATGTTCTGTTTCTAACAAGGTAATAATTGTCGAACTTCTTGCTTCAAGGTCTAGCTCAGATGGTGGTGGTCGTGTTTTAATTTTAGGCCATTTGAACTCCTCTTGTTTTAGCCACGTAGGACCACGCCACCAAATATCTATGTTAGCAATAACCTTTGGATCTACGCCTCTAGATATGTAATCCGTAGGATTTTGATTAGTTGGTGCGTGATGCCACCTCTCTCTAGAAATTCTATCAAGAATTATACTGGTTCTGTTTACGATGAATGTTTTCCATCGAGTTGGTGTATCTGATAACCGCAGTGTATTACTATCAAGGGATCAATCAAAGCATATATGTTTTCTTCGTTAATTTCAAATATTGCGTTACAATAACTTATCAGATCAACTAGTAGAGAAGCGCCACAAAGTTAAAGTCTTGGTAAACTGATTTGCTTAATTCGTGCTACTTTACTTTTGGAACATACTGAGCAACTCGTGATTTCTCCGGGTTCATTACAAGTTCTTAGGTAGATTACTGTTTCATATGCTTAATGTGAAGCATTGCAAAATGCGTGAAATCAAACGGACCTAAGTTTGTCAGCTAATTTCATACTAAATTTATATTGTATGACATTAGCTGCTTGCGGGTACGTAGGCTTAAAAATTCGTCCCACTTTCACTAAAGACAATAGCTTATAACCAATATGCAAACAATCATTTAATGATATTGCTGTGGTTGTTTTACAAGATGCGTCAAATACGACTCAAATCTTTGTCGTAGTACTTTCCTTAAAAATGGCATGATGTGGCATACAATTTTGGGTTGTCTTCTTGTGGTAATTCAGGCCAAGGTTAACGCGTCATTTGCTTTACTTCGATGTACTCTTCCATACATTTTTCATACTTTGAAGAATACTCCTCAGACATAGCACATCTTGTCTCAATCCCAAACATCCTGGATTGAGCGTTTATTAAGGAGTTTGGAAATTTGATCGCTGTGAAATAAAAGGTAATCTAATGATAAACTTACCAGGTGCAGATCTTGTTGTAGTATATTTCACATATGTCTTTTGGATTGATTTCGAAGTTGGTTGAAGCTACAAGTGGTTCTTCGATTTTCCAAAATTTCTTCAATGGCTCTATTAAATCATAGTTTGATATTTGATCATTTGATTTTAATTGATTTAATCTTTTAGCAATAAGCCAACCAAATTTTGATGACATTAGAACTGGAATAAGTCATTTTTACTCTGACAACATATCCAAGAAGAACTCTGCTCTAATTAAAAGTTCAACTGTGTTGGGCTTATAAATCTGCAATGATCTGCTGGTTGGAGTTGCCGTATCTGATTGGTTTTTGGAATTGGTTAAGCCATGGAATAACATTTCCTTTTAGCCGATGTGTCTTTTTATTTTAAGCCGCTCAAATTGGGAAAGTTTTCTCTTGAGCTGATTCTAAACTGTCAAAATGCCATTAGGTAGCTCATCATCCTATAGTCCAACTTTCTAAGCCATATTTTTTAAAATAGTATTTTGGATCGATGGCGAAACTAGTCCTAGAGATCGAAAGCCTTGGAGGCATTTTATATTAGTGCCCACTTCGTAGGCTTGTTTTCTACTGGCAGTTCAACTTTGCATATAGCCTGATCCAGCAAAGGATTTGGTCAAATCTTTCGTTAACATGTTTGCTTTTTCTATTGTGTCAGCGCGAGATATGTCATCATCTCTATAAAATCTGTTTAAAATTTCACCAGCGACTGGGGTTTCATGATGGAAATCATATGCAGACTGATGAAGTGATTGAATAGCTAAGAGTGCTGAACTAGCCATTCTTAAGTTAACCCTGGGTAATTTATATTATATATCATTGAACTTACCCTTTCTCACCAAAAGAAATATACTGTCCATTAAAGACTTTGAAAATTCGTTTTTTCACTATCTTTCAGTTCCCAAAATTATTTTAGAGTTTCGTTTACGTTCAGGCCAATGTTAAAATTAAAACTAACTGGGTCCGTCACTTTTTCATGTTTAGTTGCTTCGCCTGATTGAATCCATCCAAATTATCCATTCTGTTTTTTGCAATTCGACATAAAATCAATCAACTCCAAGAGGTAAGAGCTCTTAGTTAATTTTTTTGGAATAAGAACATCGATCATAATGATTGACATAACGCCTATAGTTTTTTCCGTTCCCGGGGTCAGACCTTGAATTAGGACCTGTGGATTTTTACGTGATAATAGTAATTGCTGAGCACGTGCTTCGATAATAAAAGATCCCTGTGTTCCTGCACCTAGTAGAAATCGACACCTTTGATACTCGTTTGACGCAACCAGAACCCTTATAACAGTTCAAAATTATATTTCTAAAATTTAGCGATATCTATGTGTAGGGTTCTTCTTGTAGGGTCGTGCTTCCCTTAACATATACCGCTTCTGAACTTTGAACGACACTTTAGCAATCTTAGGGTTGCTTTTGTCTGTAGCGTCAAATAAATTTCTGAATGAAGCAAATCCAGCATACGTTCCAGAAAAAGTTGGATTATTAACTTGTGCCCGGCGAATATAAGAGTCATTTTTGTTGATGATATTATGGACACTTCGTTTAGAAACAATTTTTGATTGGCCATACATTTGGTACCATTTGTTACGTGTGGTGTGTGTGCACGTCGTAGGTGGTAAACTTTATAAATACTTAAACATCTTCTTCAGAAAGGTTACGACAGGAAATTGCTGAAAAAATAATTACTGACACTCCTGCTGGTGTCTTGAATAATAAAGCATTTTCGAACCTGTCATTATTTTTTATTAACTCCATAAAGGCATTGGCTCATCAAATAAAGGGCTGCTAAACAACAGAATAATGCTTAATTGGAGCAATGTTTTTTGCTAGTCAGCCCAATTAATGTAATAGCAGCTCTATAGCTCTAGTTCATATGAAGTAGCAACTTTATCTTATTCCATTATCAGATGTTTCTCATATACTTCTGTTTTGGCAAGGCATTTCCTTTGACAGTTACATTAATGTCGTGAAAGGCCAATTAGATATTTTGACTTGACTGCACTGTTCGCCGTGCAAAGCGAGGTAGTTCTCTTACAGTATTACACTCGATAGCACAGACATTTTCATTTCAAACATCGCCTTGGCCTTGTGAACCAAAAAAATGTAAGCCGCAGTACATATAGTAATCATTGTTCTCCCCTTTCCCCGACAATCATGATGTAAAGTGTTGACCGTCGTAATAAAGTGCGAACGGGTATTTAGTAACTGTATTTAGTAATAATTTGTTATTGAAACACCTTGAATATCATGAGATTTAAACATACAGGAGCGGACGACAAAGTTTCTTATGTGTTCCTTGAGTTTTTCCTTGGCTGGTAGCTCCAGTACCCAATTTCCATTGACTAACCAATGGATTTTCTTCCTATATCAAAACTACGTCGTTAATTTGCATATTTTCTTTCTTGACATTCCATTTGATGTGGGCTTGCATCGAAGGTAACATTTCTTTTAAAAAAATGAGTCATCTTTTGGTACTTCTGTTATTTCTGGATGTGGTATGGTGGTAATAGGATTACCAATCAGAAAATTCGATTGTGTTAGTGGATCACATTCCTCGTCTCATCCGTACATAATAAATGAAATTCCAATCCATCTGATATTTCGTAAAATGTAACGCATTGGTGCTTAAGCAAATTTATGTTTGCTGATTTGAAATTTGATGACTAATTTTAATGTAACTGCGGCATTTGCAGGTAAAAAATAGGATGAAGGGTGTTATAAGGTACATTGGGTTTAACCGTCTACTCGCAAAAGTACCCTTTTGTCCGGAAACGGGTGGTTTCACGGTAAAATACTGCTCTTTCGGGACACAGCAATGTCCTATTGAATGGCTTGAATTCCAGCTTCATAATATTGCTGCTGGGTGAATCACAGTAGAGCTGTGAAATTTTATCATAGCTGGAGTGTTTTAAAATTAAATTTTCAATTACGATTTTTGATGTATTGGGACAACTGGCCACCATAACTTGTACTTTGTGTTTCGTAGTTTTAGTTTGCTTGTAGTTTTAGATCGAGTTTTAAAAATTCAACTAATAAAATTTTTTATTAATGTGGATATGTCACCATTTGTCTCGTTGCAGTACTTTTAAAATTTTGCTAGTGTATTTTGTTGCATAGGGTTTTCACTTGCGTGGTGGTTTCGATAGCACTGCTTCTAATGTTGAGTAGAGACTGGATGTGTTTTATCAATAAGTTAACAGCAAGGCTCCATTTAACACTAGACGAGAAAGTGAATTATTTCTGATTGGAGCAACCTTCACATTAGCTGCTATATATGTGGTGATTAATTGACCTTTATGAAATGTTCGACTGTAAACTGACCCTGCAAATGCAATTTCGATAGCAGCCCTAGTGGATCAAAAATCCGATTTGATTCGAAAAGAATCGCTCTTTTGGTGGTTAGTGTTGCGGCTTGTGTTTAACTTTATGCGTGATTCTGCGAATAGTATCTTAAGCATGGATGGCTACGTTTAAGCGATGTTTAACTTTGATATAACTTTAGGAAAATTAAAAAATCATTTGTGGAGGTTAAATCCGGATTAGAATATTAATTTAGAAATTTGCTAGGCCAATTTAACTGCTTCAGATACTCCATTTGCTAACCTGTTAATCAAGTAATCGATGTATTTATTGTTTAATATTGCGTTTCTGATGCTGCTGGATATAGATTAGAGTTCTGGTCCACTATAGTTCTGAAGACCCTGCGGTTGCCAAACATGGTGCCGAAAACATCCCGTATAAAGTCTTTAGTTCAAAGAGCTTAAAGTTCTTTTTCAGATCCAAACATTTCTTTGATGTCGTCGATCACCTGGATGCATCATATTCTCTTACAAAATTTTGTTCAGCAGCATGCAATCGCTTGACGGCAATACCATAAGATTCGTTTAATGGTAATCTATCCGACTAATGGCAATCTCACCATAAAATGATTATCCGATAGTTTTACGGTGGTGATCTGAAACAACTCTTGACAATCCAGGTCTTTCGAGAGCAGTGGTAGGAAAACATTATTAAAGACCTCTTCATATTCCCAGAAATTTCTCAGGCAATCGTATTACATTGGCTCAATTGCTTAGAACTAGCTAGTTTAAAAACTAGCCAAATATTAAAGTTGAGTGAGGCGAGATAAATAGATCAATGATCTCTCGTGTGGTGGTCAATTTTTGATTAGCACGGCCCAGGATGATGATTTTATTCATTTTTACGTTACATTCCCAAATTTTGCACTAGCGCTTCTGTAATGAAGGAGCTTTCAGGTTCGAAATCGATTAGAATTCGACATAGCTGATATTCGCAATTTCTATTATGCACGTTCACCGTTACAGTTTAGGTACCATGACAAGATATTAGTTAGAGTGTGTTCGGCCAGCCACAGTGCGCCCAAATTCCCATGTTAATGCTTGAAAATAAAGCCTCCCTTGGAAGATGATTGACAGTTCAAACCAAGGGCTTGTGGTCCGTAACCAACATGAATTTATGGCCATATGGATACGGAAGCAACTTCTGATAATCAACAATTGGGATCAATCTATTGCGAGAGCATCTTTCTCGATCGGACTGGACCTTTGTTAATGTTTATCAAGTGTTGTTAATGAGACGCTTTTAATTCAAAATCATCTGGTTACAAATGTGAAACAATATAACTCATATTCAATAACTAGACGCATCTGACTAGAATAAATATTCAGCCACACGTTGGAAAAATTTGCATTTGGGCGCCAAAAGGTCTGATTATCAATGTGAGTTGCTTTAATTCTCCGTCAAGTTCCAATTGAAGCTAAGCATTTTGAAAGTTTATTTTAAAGATGTTTGATCACCTTAAATAGCTATTGAATAGTACATTGCTCTATTTTAAGGTGGATGGGTAACTGAAACTATGTTGTTTGCGCATATTCTTATTCTCTTTAGCCGTTTGTTAGCTACTCTTATTGGTCTTTGAATTTCGACGTTAATTTTAGTTTTCTGCTCAAATGGTAGAGGTCAAACCAAACATCTAAGTCAGGACAATTAAGGCGTCAAGGACAAATGAAGAAAGGGAAACTATCAAGCGCGCCTAACATTTCTAAAGCTTATGGAACACAACCTAAAACACAATTAGTCGAGCAATTAGTTAAATGAAGATCTTTGCAACAGGACCGAAATGACAATAAAGATCGTAGTTTGTAGATAGATGTTAAGCCAGAATTGTATGTGAGTCAACCAAGATTCGTGCTGCAACGATTAAAGTCATAGTATGATAGTTACGCAATGCCTCGTTGGCCATCACGTTTTGGAATACAAACGGTTAAGTTTGAACAATTGTTATACACATAAAACTCATAAATTTATTTAAATTAAAATAAAAAAAATTATTAAACACTAAAATTAAATGAAATAACCGTTAAACTGATAAAACACCTCACCTCAATTACAAATCGAATAAATGTATATCGGTCGAAACTACTTAATCTTTATACTCCACCAAAATTGGCTTGTGCAATATATGTTCGTGTCTATATATGACGAAAAACCTTTTTACCGTCTTAATTAATAGACGTGCGCCTATATTAAGATAAAATCATGTAAATCACTAAAAATTTATGACGTGACATTTGATCTTGTGTCGCGTGACGTGTACACTTTCAATTTTATATTTAATTTTATCGTGCGTTTTTTTTTTTTTTTTGTTTTTTTTGGTTTTTTTATTTTTATAATTTTATAAGAAACAAAAGAAAACCAAAAAAATCTTAATTACAATTTTCACTTAAAAATTTCATCATCATATCATCATCATCATCATTGCGTTGTCGTACAATCCTCTATCATCTCATCTTATCTCAAATTAAAACGGATTTTCCACGTTCTTCACTTTTTTTGCTTCTGTTGTTGTTGTTGTTGTTTGTTTATATCTTCTTTTTGTCTTATAATTTAATTATAATCCATTTCAATTACAATGAAAATGACTTTTAATGTATATGCCGCGGTAATGTTATTGTTATATAAAAAAAAAAAAAAATTATATAGTATGTAAACGGAAATTGGTGTGGGGGCGTCGGGAAAATTATATACATTTATATATCGCTACAGTCTCTTTAACTCGTAATGCTCGGGGAATTACTAAAACACGCGCAAATTAATAACAAACAACAAAGTAGGATTATCACGCAATATAATCCGGGGAAAAAAAGGAATTCAGTAATGTGTACCTACTGTGTAGAAAGGATGACATGAAAATGTGACTACTCCAGGAAATTGCTTTTTGTGTTTTGCTTAATTTTAATGACACACAAAGGAATTTGCAAACTTGACAAATTAAAAATGGGGGTGTTAAAAAAAGTTGGGTTGCTAAATTTTATCTTATGAAATTGCAGTTTATACAGGGTGTTCGGCACTGAATAATTTTTTATTTTTTGAAGTGCTTTAGATGTAAAGGGAGCTCGAGTAAGAAGTTCAGATTTAAAAATTTAATAAAACAAAATCGGCTTAATATATTTCCAAATTTATTTTTTTGTTTGAAAATATAATCCTCTTGGTTATTTAAGGAAAATGATTTTATTCAAATAGAAGCCGCGGCTGGCCTTGGTGATCATTCGGTTGGTCCAATTTTTGAGCACATTCTTGATTGTGTGCGGATCTATTTCGACAATGGTTGCTTCATTATTAACTTTCAAATGCTCAATTGTTTGTGGATTGTCCGTATAACACTTTTCCTTCACGGCACTCCACAAATAAAAATCTAAAAGCTTCAAATTCACGTCACCATTCCGACTAATAATGCAGCCATCACAGTTTTACTATTGTAACGCCCGATGTGTGGCATAGCGCACCATCTTGCTGCGGAACCAAAGGTCGTTCAAATCAATATCTTTAAGATATTAGCCACAATTTCGGCAATCGCGGAGATATTTTCGGCTGTGAGTCCCATGCTTTGACCAAGTCTTATGCGACATTTTCTTTCAATGTCGAATCAATTGTCTTTGTTGTTGAAGTTAATTTTCAACATTTCCCACATTTTTGGTGAAGCATTAAGTGACTCATTTCGACAACTAAAAGTAATATACTGAGTTTCTGTCAAAGAAAGAATGACATTAGTGTTGCCAGAGCCAAAATAACCGTTATGTCAAATTCTTCTACTGATATGCAATGCCTTGAAGTATTTCTCGTTAAAAAGAATCAATTAAATCTGGTATCTTGGTTGGGTCTGGTGACCAGTATGTTGGTTTACCATTAACTGCGTTCAAGAGTTCCTTTCTTTTGGTCGTTATTAGTCGGGACACCCAATAAATCATAGCATTAAAATCGCGACCTGCGATAAACCTATTTCCTATATAATTAAAGAATTCTTTATATTGATTTTTTTAAGAGAATGCCTTGGCGGGCAATACAAGCCTGTAATTGCCACTGTACATTTGGTCGTTTCAAAAGTAACTGTCGTGGCTTAGATTTTATCTGTGGTATATTTTCCTTTTTCAGAATATTTTATATTTTCTTTTAGTATGATTGCACTTCCATCTCTGGCTGAGTTGCTGGCTGAGTTTGTATGTTATGGTAAACTTTATATCTTCTAGATATAATCAAAGGTTCTTTGGTAAAATTTGTCTCTGATATAAGACAAATATCAATTTAACTGCGATTTCGTCCTTTTCAGTCCAATGTATTCGACCGGAAAACACTCTTTCTTGACTATTCAGATGATGATATGCAAAGCTCGTTCCAACTCTTCAAGTTGTAATGGTCCGCTAAATTTGAAATTCGGTTGCACCGTTTTCATTTCTGGAGACGTTTTCTCAAATATTGGAAAATCTTTACGTAGCGTTGGCCTAAACGAAGTTTCTTGTCGCAGAAAAGTAGGCTCATGAAGCCATCGGGTTTAATGATCTTCTCTGGAAATAATCTTCGTGAAATCAGATCTGCTGGATTATATTCGGTGGGTAAATGAAGCCAGTTTTCCTTTTGTGAGACGTTTTGCATTGCGGCGACTCGATTTGAAACGAAGTTTTCCATTTCGATGGACACGACTTTATCCAGTGTAACGTGATCGTCGAATCGGACCAGTAGAATGTTTGGTTCACTTTCAGAAAATTTTGTGCGTAAGCTCCGCCAGTAGAACAGCCGCACATAATTTTAGGCGTGGCAAATTGTTTTTTTTTAGTGTGGCAACACGCGATTTTGCACATAGTAGCTTGACGGTAATACGACCATCGACCGTGAAATTGCGAATATATAGCGCGCTCGCTTGCATCGGCAAATCCATGTTTTTGAGGGTCGTAAATTCGCGTAGTTTGGACGCGAATAATTGGATGCCAATAACCCCAAAATGTTTTGATTCCGATCGTTAATAATCTCGGGGATGTTGGAGCACCACTTTCTAAGTTCCATGTCTGCCGATGGCAATATCTTTGAAATTAAGTCCTTTAACTCGATAGCAGAATCAATGGAATTTATACTGGTTAGTAGATCGTCGACATATTTATCATTATCAATGGCGTCAGCGGTTACAGCGAATTATTTTTTGTGGTCTATAGCTAATTGTTTCAAACATCTTGTGGCAAGATACGGTGCGGAAGATGCACCATAATATGTCACAGTTTTCAGCTTAAAAGTCGACAGTGGTTTGGCAGAAGAATCTCGCCGCAAGATTAGTTAAAACTTCTGATCATCTTCATGCACTACAATTTGCCGATACATTTTGGTAATAGCAGCGCTAAACGCACATGTGTGTGTTCGAAAACGAATCAATATTGAAAACAAATCGTTTTGAACTACTGGTCCTATCACCATTATTGTATTCAATGACTTTTCGCTCGAGGTTTTGGCAGACCCATCGCCAAAAAAAAAACAAAAAACTACCCGTTATTTTGTTGGGGAGCTTTTAGGCTTCATTTACACAATGATATGGGAGGTAAAAATTCGGTGATATGGATTTTGAATCGATGTGTTCCATGTGGCCTAATGATTTGTATTCAGCAATAAACTGGATAATAATTCTTCTGACTTGTGGAAGCGTCTTTCTAGATTGTAAAATCGGCGTGATTGTATAAGACGATAATTTTCCGGAAACCACCCATCCTAGTACGGTGTTGCGGATGTAGATCTCAGGACTAATATCGTTCTTCTTCCAAATTAATTTATTTAATTTTTATTACAAATGCTTTATTTTAATCGCTAATAAATGTTCTCTAATTGCTTGGTAAAATTGAAGTGATCGAGAAATTATAATTATTTTCACAGACAGAAAAAAAGCGGTAAAACTAGTAATACTAATTGCTATAAACTAACAGTGTGGTATAATAATATTAGTTATCCATGCCCGAACATAGATGGCAATGGTATTCAAAAGAAAGAATAACAAGGTTTTAAACCAGAGATCATCTGTCAATTAGTATGTCTCTTATTAGTCTAATTTGTTATTGTTATTGTTTGTAATTCTATATTAATTTATAAGATAAGTGTAACTGATAATAAAATATAAATAATATTGTTATTGAGATTAATTTGATCTTCATCTTTTAGTTTAATATGATCCTGAACATCCCGCGCCCGTTGGCTCAACAGAGCCAGAAGATAATAAAATGCAAATTTTTTATATTGGTCGTTTTAGTTCTCCTAGTTTGGTCTTGATGGTCACTACACGAACAAGTCCATCTGGTCCTGGAATTGCTTGAAGTATACGTCCCATAAGCCATTTCGTTGGTGGTGTATCTTTATCCATTATTACTATAAGATCATTAGGCTTTGGATTGTTAGTAATACATTTCCATTTGTGACGTTGTTGAAGTGTTAGCAAGTATTCATTGTGCCATCTTTGCCAAAAATGCTGCACCATTTTTTGAATATGTTGCCAGCGTGATAAACGATTACTCTTGACATCTAGCAGATTTGGTTCAGGTAACAAAGTAAGTGCATGTCCGATTAAAAAGTAGCCTGGTGTTAATGGATCCAGCTCGTCTGACGATATTTCGCACAACGGTCGCGAATTAAGAATTGCTTCGATTTGCGTGAGTAACGTCGTCATCTCTTCAAAGCTCAACAGTGTATCGCCGAGTACTCGTTTTAAATAAAATTTGCATGACTTTATTCCGGCTTCCGATAAACCTCCAAAATTGGGAGCGCCAGGTGGAATAAAGTGCCATTCCACATTATTATCGTTGATATATCTGGTTAGTGCAGCATCCCTGGAGATCATCGAGATATTTCGTTGAAGATCTCGTTCTGCGCCTACGAAATTGGAACCGTTGTCGCTATAGATATGACCACATATACCACGCCGCGCGTGGAACCTTCGCAAAATTGCTAAAAATGCCTCTGTAGTCATATCGCTGACTAACTCCAAATGTACGGCTTTGGTTGCCATACACACAAACAGAGCTAAATACGCTTTGACGGATTTAGTACCTCTCAACTTTGATGTCTTAACTAGAAAAGGCCCCGCATAATCCACCCCAGTGGTGAAGAACGGCCGATGAAATGACACCCTTGGTTGCGGCAGTTGACCCATCAGCTGCTGTTGCTGCTGCGCTTTTAACCGGATGCACTTTACACATCGCCCAATGACTCCTCTTACTTCGTCTTTACATCTCATTATGTTGTAGTTTTATAATTGGATGCTTTAACTCATAAGACAGCTCAGTATTACCCAGTCTTCCTCCTACTCGTAACAAACCATCTTTATCTATGAATGGAAAGAGAGAAATTAATTTGGAGTTTTTATTGATTGGTTTCTTATTAGTGAGAGCGTTGATGTCTGCAGCGAAGTTGTTCCATTGGATTCGTTTAATGACCATATTAAACGCCTCATGTTTAGCCGCATTAAAATAACTGGAGGATTCTAAATCCATGGTGCCCCTTCGAAACGATTTTTTGCGAAGAACTGTCAAAATTCGAGCGATTACATATAGCAGTTTCGAAAATTTTGAACAGCGTTCGATGAGACTGAACATCCAGTCGCTTTTCATTTCTGTGTTAATCAGAGCTACAGAATTACTTTTTTGTTCTTTCAACGCCTGCTCTGGTAATTTTGCTAGTAAATTAGTTTGACATGGCCAATCCACCTCTGGTTCAATTAACCAATGTGGGCCATGCCACCATAAATGGTGGTTTAATAATTCCTCTGGCAGCAGTCCTCGTGATGCGCAGTCAGCTGGATTTTCTTTAGTCGGTACGTGACGCCATTGATTGCGGTTGGTAAATTGCAACACAAATGACACTCTGTTAGCTACGTACGTCTGCCATCTCCTGGGACATGATGACAACCAGTTTAGTACTATTGTTGAGTCAGTCCACAAATGGTAGTTTATAGTCATTGTACCCTTAAACATTTCAATAGTGGATACGATCAGTTTGGTCAATAATACGGCTGCGCAAAGTTCCAATCTCGGAACGCTTATTGACTTGATTGGTGCTACCTTCGTTTTTGCAGTTACCAAATTTGATTTGTATCCATTGGTCGTTTTAACTCTACTATAGATAACCGCAGCGTAACCCAGTTCGGAAGCATCGGCAAACCCATGCAGTTCGATCTCTTGTTCTTCGGTGAACAGCCATCTGTTTATTCGAACTTCTTCTAATCTCGGCAAGCTGCATCTTATTGTTTCATACTCCTGAGCAATTGAGTCGGGTAGTAAATCATCCCAATTTACGCCTAGCAACCATAATTTCTGGAAGAGAATTTTTATTTTTACTGTCGTTGGAGACAGCCATCCAATCGGATCAAATAATTTCGAGGCTTCTGATAACATATTTCGTTTCGTTAATCTTTGACCTGTCAAAGTGACCTTAAATTGGAACGTATCGGTTACCGGAGAATACTTCACCCCAAGAACTGATACTGCAGCTTCGTCTTCAAAACCGATTATTGAAGTGTTTCTGTTGGCTTCAGGAAAGCTGTTAAGTAATTCGGCATTATTCGATGTCCACTTGCGTAGATTGAAACCACCTTTATTCAATAAACAAACCAAGTCTTTCACAATTCGTTGAGCATTTAGTAAATTATTACTGCCGGACATCAAATCATCCACGTAGAAATCGCGTTTCACTATTTCTGCTGCCTCCGGGTATTCGCTTTGATAGTCTGCTGCCAGTTGATTTATGGTTTGTGTTGCCAAGAATGGTGCACTCGCTGTACCGTACGTTACGGTTAACAGATTGTAGCCTTCTAGCTTATCATGTGAATTCGTTCTCCATACAATCTTTTGGTAATTACAGTCATTTTTGTATACCCAGATTTGCCTGAACATCTTCTCGATGTCGGCCGTAAATATTATTTGGTGTCTGCGCAATCTGAGTAGTAACTCTACCAAACTAGATTGCACCACTGGTCCCACCGCTAATTCTTCATTCAAAGAATTCCCATATGAAGTTTTAGATGACCCGTCAAAAACAACTCTCAGTTTCGTGGTTGTGCTGCTCTCTTTAATCACTCCATGATGTGGCAAAAAATATTCATTAACAGCGTTATCGTTCGATCTCTGCATATGTCCTAGCTTTAGATATTCGTCTAGGAATTCCACGTACTGCCGTTTGAATGAATTATTACATGCAAACCGTTTTTCTAAGCTATTCATTCTTTTTATGGCAACTAACTTGGAATTTCCCAGCTTCGGTAATCCTTTCTTAAACGGTAGACTAACGATGTATTTCCCATCTTCTGCCCTTTGAACGGTTCTCTGGTAATGCTCCAAACAAAATCTTTCTTCATCAGTGTAGTCAACAGTAGTCGCAATCTCTTCGATTTCCCAAAATTTTCTAAGCGTTTGGTCGACATCCAGATGAAGATTGATTGCTATTTCTTCATTGACATTTTCCCGAGTAGTAGGCATTCCAGCAATCACCCATCCTATCTTCGTGTTGTGAGCAACTAGTTTTGAATTGGCAATATATTGTTTGCCATTACTAATTAAATCAAAAAACAGGTCGCTGCCCAGAAGAACTTCAATCTTGCTCTTCTTCTGAAACTCAGGATCCGCTAGTTTCAATTTGGTCAATTCTTGAAGTCCATAGCTTTCGCTGATTGCAGGTTGGTACGTTGAGATTTTAGGGACTATCAAAACATCCACCATTGCATCATAATGCTCGTTAGGAAATCTGGATTTGATTCTCAAAGTGGTTACACCCTTAGATACTGCCGAGTTCACATCGTTTAGCCCGTGTATCCATATTCTTTTTTTCATTCTCTTTAGTCCGAGTCGTTGAAAACATTCTTCTGTAATGAAGGACGTCTGCGATCCGGAGTCAAGCAAAGCTCGACAAACTTGCCACTCACCATTGTATCGTTCGACTGCGATTTGAGCCGTTGGAAGAATTGCATTTTCCACTGAACTAGCATGTGCACACGTAGTTGAATCCACTGGAACCTTGCTTTGTTCTAAATGCAAGAAATCATGATGTTTCCTTTGACATAATCCACATTTGCGTCTTGATTTACATTGGTACACCATATGAGTATCGCTCAAACAATTGTAACATTTAGCATTCTTCTTCACGTAATCTCTTCGCTGATTCACGTCTAAACTTCGGAAACCGTCACACTCAAATAATTTGTGGTCCTTGCAACAGAATGTGCAGTTTAATGCTGGTACTATGTGCATTGCCTTGGTTTGATGTAAATTTTGTTTACCTTGAAAACGCCTTGGGTTTTCTGGTTTAATCCCTTGTAGTGAATCCATTCTCTTATTTAATATTGCTAGCAGTTTCTCAAATGTTGGATATTTCATCTCGGATGTCTCGAGTTTCCACATCTGGCGTGTTTCTGCATCCATTTTCTGCGTGGCAATATAAATCAACCAATGATCTCGGCTCTCTGCTTCAGGTCCAAGCGCTTTAAGACCACGTACCACTTCATCGCAGGTATCATGCAGTCTCGCGATGCCTTGTGCTGTTGCTTGAGTCACCATTGGTTGCTCAAAGTAACTTTGTATAAACGACTCGATTATATATTGTTTTTTGTCGTACCTTTTTATCAGCTTCTGATATGCCTCGATGTAATTTGCGTCGTTAATTTGAAAATGTCGTACTAGATTTAACGCTTCTCCTCGTAAAAGTCCCTTGAGGTATTGGAATTTTAGGGCAGGAGATAAATTGCCGTTTTCGTGCACCGTCGATACAAACAAGTCAAAAAACGACTGCCATTCCTTATAATTCCCATCAAATGGGGGAATGGTAATGCGTGGTAATCTAAAATCGTTTGACGACGTTTGCGTTGTGTTCAAAGTTTGGTTGAGATTTAGCGTAGGTAGATTAATAGATTCACGTGCTCAAATAGCACCTTGTAAGTATGACACAACCCAATAATACTGCGTTTCAACGGTTGCAATATCTGTTGCGGCGGTTTCTGATAACTCGAGCATTTGATATTCTACATCAACAAACTCCTTATACAGTTGATGCACTTTTTCCAACCTTACGGCTAACTCGTCTGTAGTAGTATCTACTTTAGTTGTGCGCGCAAAATTTTCGATTCGGGTAATCTGACCTTTAATATACGATCGTTTTCCTTTTAAGGCTTCCATTTTAAACAAATATCAATATCACTTATAAATTGTATACAAATGTGAACAATTAAATTAGCGTGGTGGAATAATTAACAAAATGCTCAAGAGTATAATACAACACTTCACTTAGTTTCAATTTCAAATATAGTTCAATGCACTTTTCACTACGAAATCAATCACTATCTATACGTGATTTACACAAATGCTAACAACTTGTATAGTTAATGTTAAATTGAAACAATTATTTATAAATTCAAAATTTATTATAAATAAAAATAAAATGTTTAGTGTATGTATAGCAAAATAAATTATACTCAATGCGTGTTTTTGTTATTTCCAATCCACAAAAGCTCAATGTATCTGCTTTCCAAATTGTCCTGATGGTTTTCACTTAGATCCGGCTCGAAGGACCAAAAATGTTGCGGATGTAGATCTCAGGACTAATATCGTTCTTCTTCCAAATTAATTTATTTAATTTTTATTACAAATGCTTTATTTTAATCGCTAATAAATGTTCTCTAATTGCTTGGTAAAATTGAAGTGATCGAGAAATTATAATTATTTTCACAGACAGAAAAAAAAGCGGTAAAACTAGTAATACTAATTGCTATAAACTAACAGTGTGGTATAATAATATTAGTTATCCATGCCCGAACATAGATGGCAATGGTATTCAAAAGAAAGAATAACAAGGTTTTAAACCAGAGATCATCTGTCAATTAGTATGTCTCTTATTAGTCTAATTTGTTATTGTTATTGTTTGTAATTCTATATTAATTTATAAGATAAGTGTAACTGATAATAAAATATAAATAATATTGTTATTGAGATTAATTTGATCTTCATCTTTTAGTTTAATATGATCCTGAACATACGGTATTCTAAAGCATAGGCGGATGACCCGCCAGCTTGATTTATCTCACTGAATGTAGTTCCTGATTAATTTCCGCACCTAATAATAAATTGATATGTTGGAGCTTAAAAAATTCAGAATCGGCTAGCTTGAGATGCGATGGTATTGCCGAAGATTCGATGTTGTGAATTAATGTGTTTGGTTGATAGCTGGTTATTTTTGCTAACACTTGGACATCCAACGTGGTGGAATTGGTCGTGGTCGATTTCAAAGTGATGGTTAAGCAGCTAGAACATGCGACGGTTTTGGATCCAATGCCATAAATTTGTGTGGCGCTGTTGCGACGTGGTATCTTCAAAAACGATGAAAATGACTCGGTCATAAAATTCAGTTAGACAGAGTCCAATAATCAAAGTAACCGTCAAGATGCTATGTGCAAAATCGCGTGTTGCAACACTAAAAAAAACACTTTGCCACGCCTATAATTATGTGCGGCTGTTCTACTGGCGATAAAGTCGTGTCCATCGAAATGGAAGACTTTCTTTTTAAATCGAATTTAAATCTTTTTAAATCGTCGCAGTGCAAAACGATTCACAAAAGGAAATCTGGCTACATGCATGTACTCACCGAATATAATCCAGCCGATCTGATTTCACGAAGATTATTTCCAGAGAAGTTCATTAAGTCCGATCTTTGACTTCATGGACCTGCGACAAGAAACTTCATTTTGGAATTTTGTCTACATGACCAAGCTTCCATTTAAGCGATGGTTGATTTTCGTCAACAGGGACCACCAACTCACCTACTATAATTTCACCTAATACAATTTTTGTTGGTTTGGTTACGATGATAGAAGTCAATCTGCTTTCAGGCGTCAAGTGCTGATCGATTTTGTATATTTGCTTCATGAAGGCCGTCAAAGTTTCGAGTTAAAGGCGGTGTGAACTTCCATTTGGTTTAGTCTTCTTCGCAGAGTGAATGTATATCATCATTGAGTTGCTGAGATGGCAGAATTTCATATAATTCCCGCAATTCTGAATTGGCACCGATGAAGTTTGTGCCATTGTTGGAAAACACACATTTACAAAATCCTGGCCATAAATCATTTGAAACAGCCTAAAAAGACTAAGGTGCTTAGATCATATGCCAATTCTAGGTGTGTGACCTTGGAAACGAAACATATGAAGAGGCTCATAGGCAGATACGTTTTTGTTGGTGGCTTACCGCAGATGCAATAACGTATCATAAATGAACCAGTGAAGTCTATACCGATCATATAAAAAAGTGGTGTTGATGTCACTCTTTCCAGTGGTAGATTTCCCATTTGCTGTGTCATGGGAATTGACATGGCATGATAGCATTCTTTTTTATGGGAGATTACAGCCAGTCTGGTGTCAATGTTACCCTAGAAGCAGGTACCGTTATTGGCGTAGCGTCAGGCCTAACAGAAGGTAAGCTCATGCATTCGAAAAATAAAGTCTTTTCAAAAAAAGACCGAGAAAGTCTATTGAATTTATTTAGATAGTAATATGCGGTTTGTTGAGATATCAGATCATAACGCATCAAAAAATAGTTTATCAAGAGCCATTCACAACTTTTTGTAGGTTCTGTTGGCTCTGCGAAACTTGCACTCGCTTTAACATTTGCTACATACCTTAATTGTTCTACTCCTATAGAAAGATGGGAATGCTTGTGGAAGTTGTGCAGCTTGAACCAATATATCGCAACTGGCCCACCGAGACCTTCAACTGGTATTTACACGAACATCAGGAAGTACTATTTCTGAAAATCAAACAGGTGCCAACAATTCCAAACGATTTAATTTTTTTATAGTGGTAATTTACTTTCCAGCCTAAAATGTTTTTTATTTGGTATATTTTTTTAATACTTCCTTCCGAACTAAACGTAAGCAAATTTAGCAGTTTTATTACGTAATTTCATTTTAATTGATGTTTCAGTTGCTTTAAAGGCGTTTACTCTTAGATCATCAATTACTTTTGGCCATTACTCGTATAGGCCTAGTTTGTTTATTTTTGTAAGTGTGCCAAGCATGTTTGTCTTCTTTTAGGGTTCCTTCGCTTTAAGTGGACTAGGCGTGTTGTTTAACTTCATTTTTTTTTTGGCTCTTAACTCGAACTTACTCAGTTTCTCTTGCTAATTCAAACTCGTCCATAGTATAAACGAGAATTTTCTGTGTTCTTGGATCCATTTCATAGTAGCATTAACTTCTTCTATTTTTTTATCTAGATCCCGCTAGAGCTATGTGTAATTCCTCAAATTGAAGGCTTTTAATTTTTTCTTGAGACGTCTTAGTAATCTTTAGCTGAAGTGTCGTAACTATATCTAGCAATGGTTGGTCCCATACCATTGGTATATTTGGTCCCAAACCAATAGTTGGTATCCATGGAACAATGTGAATTTTCCTGAATTTCAGGTATACCACCTAATATAGTTTTACCATTGGGATATTTGGTCCCATACCAATAGTTGGTATCCATGGAACCGATCTCTGAATATTGTGAATTTTCCTGAATTTCAGATATACCACCTAAGATAGTTTTACCATTGGGATATTTGGTAAGTGTTTTAATCATTGCTGCTATTTGGCTCTGCATGGGTGGTATCAGGTGGAGGTATACTAAACACTTGATAGATTCAGATAGTTACAATGCTAGAATTTGATTCATAACAATAGACGATCAAACGCCTATAATCTTTTGACTCTATACCCTTTATCTGATCCAGGAAAAATCAACTCCCATCTCTGGAATAAATGACAATATTTTGAAATGGTCAAAAAGTATCGCCTGGGATGTAAATTATATATTCCTTAGAAATGTAGGAGATTCTTCTGTACAGTTTTAATTACAAAACAAACTAAACAAATTTTAATTTTCTGGAAAAATCTTTTCTTTTTTTTTTTTTTTAAATTAAAACCATGATGATATACTCTAACTTTTCTAATAAAATGCTATGCAATTTTATGCTGTATAATATTTTTTCCAAACTTTTGATTGTGTTGTATTTGGAAAATATCTCAATTAAGTTATTTAGTCAAAAGATATAAATTTCCATTTCTTTTTTTCATCTTAAATAATATCTTCATCTTTTAAGTTGGGTGTTTTTTGTTTTGTTTTTGTTTTACACATTTATCTTAAAAAAAAAATGAAAAGTTTAAAAAAAATACACAAATTAAGATAACAACAAAATGATAAAGTTTAATTAGTTTTGAATTGAGTTTTAAGCTAAAAGAAAACTTACGTCTTTTAAAATAAAAATTCAAACACCGAAGACATCTTAGCAAACATATATACATACATAAATATATGAGATAATATACCGAGTGTTGTAGAAAATACGTTTGCGTCTTATTTTAATTTATTTAACCTACCTTGAAATAATAATTAATTTATGCGCATGTAAAACGAGTATCACATGCGGTGTCAATATGGTCACACTTAGTATAACGAATGTTATACGCGTTCGATATAGTTTCGATCGATAAAATGTTAACCAAAAATTAATCATTGTTAATCTAAAAAATTTATTCGATTGCCTAATTATAATCTAAAATTTTTTATTTTTTTAATATAAAAGGCAGAAAGATTCGACGCTTTTACATCTAGTATATAATACGCACGAAACAACCATTTTACGGATTACAAAAAGATCAATAAATCTAATTAATAACAAAAACAACAAACAATCTCTTCATTAACCAACACTTAAGACCATATTAAGATGAGAAAAAAAAAGTTATTAAGAAATGTGTTTGTTTTCGTTAATAAAAATTGGATATGGGCAGAGGTGGCGTGAAGAAAATTTATTGTACTTGTATATCTCTGCAAAATGTTTATGTTGTTTGTTTAACGAATTACATAATTAACGATTTACTGACACGATTAGCTATGTATTGACAATTTTTTTTTTATTTATTTTACATCATAAAACTAAAGACACTTGTATCCATTGAATTTTATTATATTCATACAAATGATCGAGCATTGAGATCGCAAACTTGGTGTCAGGCGGTACTATTGACGTATATAAATCTGTCAATTAAACTGAAATAAAATCGTATTAAATTTAGGTCAACTTGGTGATTTTGGTGGGTTCAAGGTTTTGTTCCCCTTTTAACAAACGTTACATTATAACACCGTCCAATAAGTCCCTGTTTAAATATGTTTAAACTTTAATACTTTTATTTTGCACAAAATAATTTGGATGAATAATTTGTTGGGTTCAGGTTGACAGCTTTTTTTCGGAATGGCCGAATAAATATCATTAACATATAATTTTATAAAAGATAATTTTATGAATACAATACATTTCTAATGTCAATCCAACCTTACATCTCTAATGGTATTTGAACATACCGCTGGGGTTGACTCATCAGAGCCAAAGCTTGGAAGAAGACTGATTTTTGTTATCGGTCGTTTCAGGAGATTGTCATTTGGGAGTTTGACTGTAATAACCCTAATTAGGTTATCTTGCCCAGGACCAGCTTCGGTCCACTATGCAGGCGTTTAATGTGCAGTCCTTTCACCATTTTCTCGACTATTGGATGACCTGCTGGCAATATTATCGGATTTTTATTTCATATGCTAAATTTGCGTGCTTCAGTCTTCCGCCAACTCGCAATAGCCCACGGCCGTCCAAAAATGAAAAAAACAAAATTAAATTAGAATTTATTGGAAATGGTTTTGAATTTTTTAAGGATTTAATTTCAATAATATATATCTTCTCTTGTATATCTTGGAATCTAACAAACTCCACCTCCTTTATCTTCGATACTCTCAATGAGTCAACCAGGCGCCGATGAGGTTCCAGCCTAAGGTTTCTGGAGAATATCAAGAGTATTGCTATTATTCGTGTAAATTTTCGATAGGGTGCCCACTTTTCCATTAACTACTCTGCAATGGATTCACGGAACTGTGTTGCAAAGTTTGTAACAGTATCTTTTAGGTTCGACAGCAGGTGATTGGAGTCCTATATTTTCACCAGGAGAGTTAAAGGTTGGATTCATCAGGAATTCGGGACCATTAAACCAAAGCTTATGTTGACAAAATTACTTCGGCAAAACACCCCTTGTAACGCAATCTACTGGATTCTTTTTTCACAACACATGATTCTCCTGGCTACGATTTGTATAGGTAAGGATCTTGGACGTGCGGTTTGCTATATATGTTTTCCATGTATTGGGTGGCTTTGATAATCAATCTAGTGTAATGGTTGAATCTGTATAAAGATAAAATTTGGGTTGACTTAATAAACATAGCGAGGTTTGGACTAATTCTAAAAGCCGAACTAGAAGAGTCGCAGCATTTAGCTCTAAACGTGGAATTGAGACAACCTTGACGGGGGCCACCTTTGTCTTGGCAGCAATTAGGGTTGTATGTACTATCGAACCTTCCACCACCCGTATATTACCGCTGCATATGCTTCCTTGGATGCGTCAGCGAATCCATGAATTTTTAGATTTTTACTTGCGTATATCCATCGTGGGAACTTTAAATTGATTAAATCGTTAAGTTGATTACGAATAAGACACAATTCCTCCGTAATATCTCGAGAAAGTTCATCATCCCAACAAATGCCCTTGACCCAAAGTGATTGGAACATAATTTTTAAACGGATAGTTACAGGTGATAACACACTTAAAGGATCCAAAATTAGTGAGGTCTCCGACAAAAATTATCGCTTTGTGAATTTGGTTGTCATTGGCAAAGACAATCAGAAGAAATCGGCTATTTCCCAAGAGGATATCTCCCTGTTTTTAACTGGAATGTTATCTAATAAGGCGGGGTGGTTTACGGACCACTTGGAAGGTTAAACCCGCCTTGATTGAGCAAGCATATGATTTCTTGTTGCAGCTGTAAAACTGTTTCTAACGTTTCTCTCCCTGACATCAAGTCATCCATATAAAAGTCCCATTTCAGTTTCTCGGAGCCAATTGGAAATTCCATCGCAAGTCGATCTGCAAGATAATGGTGTGACTGAGTAGCACGGAACAGTGCGGACTGGTCCCATATGTGACTGTAGTCAGTCGGAAGTGCTGGATTTTGGAGCTTGGATTTGCACGCCAAAGGATCCTCTGGTAATCGCGATCATTTGGTTGGATAAGGATTTGGTGAAACATCTTTTCGATTTCGGCCGACAGAACAAATCTATGCTTTCGGAATCGGATTAGGATGTCAATTAGATTATCATGAATTGTAGGGCCTACTACAAGATTACTATTCAATAATTCTCCGGAAGTGGACTTAGCGGACGCATCAAATACTACCAGAATCTTGGTCGTACTACTGGAGCTTTTGAAAACTGGATGATGTGGCAGATAAAATAATTGGTTAGAATGTTTCACGATTTATCGGTTAGGAACTATTTCCATATGCCCAAAGTTGTATATTCATTCATAAAATGTTGGTAAGCTTCTCTGAGCAGAAGATCTACAATCAATCTTTTTTCAAGCAAATAAAACAGTCTGAGTGCTGGCGCATAGCTGTCACCAAGGTTTTTTGGGCGATGGCTGAATGGCAGCGGAATTGATATACAATTATTTGTAAATATTACGTTATCATTGAAATGATTGGCTTATTTATTCCTTATACTTTCCCAAAACCTCCGGAACGAGTTCTCTATAATGGACCATTCTAACGAGTCGTCCTTTAACCAAACATGCAATACTTTTAAATGACTATTGGAGAGAGCGGTTGGATCAGCCAATCTAAAGCTTCCTCCAATAATCCAGCCAAATCTGCTGTTTCGCACGACAAAAATATCCTCCTTATGTAACATTAGTCAATGCATGAAATAGGTGTTCGCAACCAATTAAGATATCGATATGGGACGGCGCATTAAAGTTGCGATCAGCTAACGGCTTACAATACTTGAACAGTGACTTATCATCATCAATTAATTCCTTTGGTAATTTAGAGCAAATAACAGGGAGGATATATGCTCTTGTGCTAATGACGTAGTCATGATCTACACATGAACGAATTTTCAATTGATACCCCTTTTGACAATCTAGCCTTTGACTTATTCAACGTTTCAACTGAAATATTAGCTTTAGATCTTGGAATCATTAAATGGTTAATGCACGTTTCTGTGGCAAATGAATGTGTTGAACTTGAGTCAAGTAAGGCTCGAAATTTCGTCCAATTTCCGAACCCATCTTCAATCTTCAATTTCGGTTGTAGGGAGGACGCCTATCATAAGTCGTTTTGGTTCAGTATAATTGGCTACATTCGTTTGAGACTTGGATGGTTCAACAGAAGACATGAATCCAGAACCTCATACATGAGGTTCTGGAACCCTGAGGCGAATTATTTTGAGGTATGTGTAAAAGGGAATTATGTCTTTTATTTCACTTAAAACAGCTTTTTCTATTTGTACAGCGGGTCACGATATATTCATCGCTTAAGCAATTAAAACAGCGATTTAATTTTTTGATTAGTTCTCGTCGTTCGATAATATTCTGGTTGCGGAATTTAGGGCAAGTTAATAACTTGTAGTTCTCGTTAACGCACATGGGGCAAAGGGGATCTCAATTTACTGAGAATGATTTAGATGTACTAGATAAACTCGGCGGATTGTGGATTCGTTTTACTCCAGATTCTCCTATTGCATCAATTATTTTGGATAAGAATGTCAACAGTTCGTCTGTCGAAGGATACTCGTTTTCTGCTGTCTCATATTTCCATATGCGTTTCGATTCTTCATCGAGTTTCCCTGTCACCAAATAAATCATCCAAGGATCCCGTTCAATTGCTGAAAGTGGAACTTTGGAAGATGATTGAGGTCGAATGTTTAGGTCATCACATTTATTTTCACGTTAACAGGGTTTAAGTCGGTTGATAGAAATTTTATTTCTTTTTCCGTTGATTTCAATGTCAAAAGTCTTTTCTGTACGTTGCAAAACCAAATAAGGACCAGTATACGGTGGCTGTAATGACCTATGTAGTGCATCTGTTCAAAGAAATACGCGTGTGAATAGGAATTTAGGTCTTTCATAATAAACTGGTTGCTGGAATCATGCCTGCATGACGGTCGTATTTCAGAGAAATGTCTTTCAACATTTCAACAAAGTCGGATTGCGGAGTTTCAGTATTGTTTGATTTAAAAAAATTTCCTGGAATTCTCAACGAAGTGCCAAAAACAAATTCAGCTAGCGTAGTACGGAGTTCTTGACTAATAGTTCAATCGAAAAAATCGAAAGTTCGGAGAAAAGATTAGATTCAAATTGCGATCCCCAAATGACATTTAGTACCCCAAAACAGGAAATCCAAGTGGAGTACATGGCAAATACAACAGTGATCCCAGTAATATATAAAACAGAAATCGCCTCAACTCATCACGAGTATCAATCTATTAAAGTTACGCAGTATCGCTGATTATCAGAAATCCTAAATGGGCCAATGATGTCTAGGTGTATTTCTGCGAAGCGATGCGAAGCTAATTTTAAGAACCGAGAGGAGAAATATTTGTCTCAAAGCCTTCAACTCATCTGGCCTGGATAACATTTTTTGTCATTAAATTAGTAGATACCTTAAAATTTTTTTTTCAAAATTCATTGGAATAAATGGTCTTGGTATATATGTCGAAGTCTGGCAGTAAATTGTTTTTTAAGAATTAAAATTAATCTGCTATTTGTGGATAATCTATGCTTTCACGGATAGAAATTAGATTAATGCGCGATAATTAGCATCTGCAACAACATTTTGAATGTCTGAAATATGTTGGATGTTGGTAGTGAATTAACAAATGGTGAAATTGGAGAGGAGATGCTTTTTCAGGGTTCTGATAAAATGCGTAAATAAGTGGCTTGTGATTCGTGAATAGAGTGAACTCTTCACCATATTGTTGAAGGCTTCGATAGATTTAGCTGACCAATTTATTGGAGTTTTACTGTTTTTTTTGTATGCGGTAAAAAAATTGTTGAGAAAAATTAGGTCATGTGGCGCATTTGGAATGAAACGTCTGTAAAAGTTAATCATACCCAAAAATCGTTTTGAAATGATTGACTGTTGAAGGACGCTCATAAAATTTTTAATAAAATTAATTCGTTTAGTTAGGTAAAATGCCGTGCGCATTAACTGTGTGTCCAAGAAATTGAATTTCGTTAGAAGCAAATACATGTTTACTGGGATTAGAAAATAGACCATAATCTTTGAAAAGATTATGCAGCATTCCTGAGACCGATCGTCATTTTAGTGAACTCGAATAAATCAAAACGAGTTGAAATTGTCGCTATAGAGGTATGAGATGGTTTAATTGTATTTTGGTAGTAGGCTTGAACTATATCCAATATAGAAAAAACATTGCACCCATCAAGTTGAAATGAAAAATTTTGAAGATGTGGATTTGGATATCGATCAGGAATAGTGACTCGATTTAAACCGCGATAATCTCCACATGGTCTCCATTCACCACTTTTCTTCTGTACCAAATCTATAGGAACTAGAAACTTTTGTTTTGTCTTACAAATCCCGTGCGTCATCATTTTCTCGAATTCTGATTGTTTTGCTTGCAATCGGTAGTCCAGTGGTTTCAAATCGGTGTGAAATTTTGTGTTTTATGCACTACGGTACAATTGTTTGCCGAGTGACTCCCGTATATTGTGAAAATACATTTTTAATTTCGACGAGTAGTGCTGATCTGTCGTTGCTTGAAAGAAAGGGATCTTGGCTGGTTGATAAAGCACCGGTAGCATACAGAAAGGTTAACGGATCAATGAGCCTCTGTCTCTGTATATGACAATAAGTAACCCAGATTCTTTAAAGAAATCTGCTCCGATGTTAGGCATCAAGACATCAGCAACTAAAAATTCCCAACTAATTGATCGCCTGAGGCCAATATCTAAATTTAAAAGTTGTGTGCCGAATGCTTTAACAGAGATACCATTACCTAATCAAGTTTGCGCTATCACTATATAATTTTAGGGTTCGTTCCTCGGTTTCAACCATATAAGACAACAGGTCTTATACCTTGTACCGATACGCTAAACTTACTTAATTTAATGACGCTTACAAGACGCTTATGTAAATTAATATTTGCTCAATTCCAGTTTGATACGCGCAGTGGGCATAAATTATGTAGAACATGCCAAGATCTAAATTAATTTTTAACATAAATTTTAAAATAAAATTTATAGTGACATCTTCACTCCAATGAACCGATTATTTCATGTACTAATTTTTCAAATTGGAAGACGATATAGTTTTAAAAAAAAAATAATAATTATTTATGAAGCTGAATTAAGTCTTTTAGTATAGAGTTAACCAAAAGTTTCTACAGAAAGCTATATACATATACTAATTTTACGCTGTTGTTTTGTTTTTTAATTTATTTACATATTTAAATTAATGTCTAAAATTTATGTTTATACAATAATATTGTGATATAAATATTCAACGAATCTTGGGTACATAAAATTTTACAAGACATTTTATTTTATAACACAAATCTAAATTATTTTACAGAATGATATATTGGAAGTTAAAGATTTCTAATAAAATTTAAAAAAAATTTATGGGAACCGAAAAACAAAAACAAAACTATACAGTCATAAAGGGCTCATTACACTTTAGCCATTTCGTGTTTCAATATTCGACATATTTGAACGAAACATTTTCAATCGTTCGGTTTATAAAAGAGGAGGGAAACACTGCAAAAAATCGACTTTCTGTGCTGATCAGGAATACAAATTAAACCACAAATTTTTTGGTTTGACCAAAGAAACAATTAGCTATGCGCTACTGCTTCTGTGTATGGGGTTTAAGGAGCACTATAGGATTTCTTTGCACTGGATTTTACGCAGATTAGAATTAGCACGTGGAACATATGCAGTTGCTACGGAAATCAGGATAGTAAGTGTATTGAAAAACATCTTTAAAAAACAAGGTGACCAAAAAGTGGAGGCCATGTGTCCCCAGGTTATATACGTTGCTTTACAGTGGAGTTGTACTCGGTAATCTTAGGGTTGGATTTCTTTTTAGATTACAGGTTAACAGTCGAAAGGACTGTTTTCGATTTCAAACCAGTTGATAAAGTTATGTGTAGGCTACGTTAACATACGCGATTTGACAATCTTTCAATGCAATGATAAAGACTAATTTAACAACAATTTAGATGATCTGATCTTAATGCAAATATGAAAAAAATCACATTTATGTGAAAATATTGTTTAATACTTCCGACTAGCGACCAACCATAAAAGGTAAACAAATGTGCTTTGCGATGACACACGATAATATAATAGCTAGCTCATTCTTTCATCATAGGAGATGAAAATAAGATACGAACTATGAATGGTAAAAAATGTCTAAGGTTAATCTACACAGCCCTTAGAAACAGCAGCATTCATCAAAGGCATCAAAAATGGTCTTAACGATTCCACACCTAGGGAAATGGTTTCAGAAGTCAAATTGTCAAAACTGTATCAGTGATCATAAAGAAATTAGTAAAGCCAGAAAAACTTTTTTTTTGTGTGTTTAATCTACCCACTCTTTTCTGGAGCTAAATCTCACCCAAATTTTTTGTGGTTAATTTTAACGTACTATACGTCGCCAGCCAAATCGAGAACGAACGAATACAGGTTCATATGCGCATAAATTCTGCACTCAAAGGATCATAGTTGTGTTCACCGTTATCACCGTTCGCAATCAAATAATGAAAAATTCCTTTTTAAGTTCTCCTCCCATAGGATTCGAACCCGATATCTCCCCATCCAAATACCACAGCTTTAACCACTGTGCCAATTACTTGGTCAGGTAATATTAGTGATAATCATTTGGTCATGACAAGCCATACAAAGTCATTGCAACAACATTGCAACATGGGGACAGTGAGGAAGATTGTTCAAATTGCTTGAGAAAAAGAATTAAACGTTACGAGATTTGGTGCTTAAACTATAAAATTGGTAGTAGAGGAAACATGGTCACTGTTTTAATTGTACGGATCAAGAAAAGCAATGAAAAATTGTATCGTTAACAAGGTAAATTCACATTGGATTCTGTAAACCTTAAATTCGTTAAACCTTCTAAAATTGTTACTCCAAAGTAAACATGGAGGTATTTTACAATTTAAAAACCGAAAAATAAAAGGCTGCGATTGAATGAAGAAATGTTATGAAAAAAATGTAAACATTTTACAGTTCCTACAATGAAAAAAATAAGCTCTAAAATGTACAACAAGATTAGAGGTGCGGATGGACTAAAATACACGGTACAAGTAATTCCATAGACAGATTGACAAGTTCCAACTCTATGCAAAGATAAATTAGTTCATCATGAACAAAATTTAAAAATATTAATAATTTACAACAAAAAAGTAAAAAACTACAAATATTGACAACTAATCAGCCAGGCTCCACTTTAAAAATTCTAGAAAAAAAAATTAAATTCTTTTTAAACGCATTTCAATGATTTGACTTCCCAACTGTACTTACTTTTCGTCGATTTCGCATGCGCATTTCACACAATAAATAGAAATGTAATATGACAGACACTCTGAGTCTCATTTTTCAAAGGATTATTTGTCAACATGGGCATTTGTAAAGCCATAGATTAGGATATAATAAAGATAGCCCATACACAATAAACAAAAATTAATATTGATAAATAATAATAGAGAAAGTAAAATTAAAAGAAGAAAACATTTTTTTTTGGTTACAGTATAATGAAGGTTTGTAAAATATGCATTCGACAATGAAAGAATCAAAAATAAAAAAAAATTGGTTAAAGCTGCGGTGTTTGGGACGGGAGGTACCGGGTGCGAATCCCCACATGAGAGGGTTACAAAAGGGATTTTTCAACACCTGATTATGATCCATCATAATCCATGGACGAACCATCGTCCATGTCAGTAGAGGCTGACTGGAGCAATGCAATGTGCAGATGGATTTAAAAATCGAACCTTTATTCGTGCGTCCTCGATTTGTCTGTTGACGGAATAGGGTAGGACGTTAAAATGTAACCGCGAAATATTGGGAGAGAGTTTTGGCTCCAGAAAAAGATTGCAGGGTTCAAAAACATAAAAAAAAGAATAAAAATAAAAGCAAGTAGCCTTTCTATAGAATAAAATCTTTCTTTGTAGTTGAAAAATATATGTTTTAATTTTGTACAGTAAGCCAAAAAATGCTTTTAAATTTTTATTCAAACTAGTGGTATCAGTCAGCATATTAGGGGTACCCGTCACTTACTTTTCTTTTTTGTTCGAATTGGATCATATATTTATATTTTAATCTAAGGTAAAACATACTAAAACACTCGAAGCCTGATATGCTTTCAACAAGTTGCATAAAATCTTGAATATCTCAGTCTTGCCTTGCAAGGTCAAAATAAAAATATACGATTCGTTTGTAAAATCAATAAAACTGTTTGGGTAGAAATAGGTACAATAGAAACATACAAAAATTCCTCAAGGAAACTGCAGGTGCCTCTATATTTAGGTATAGAAACTTGTTATATATACAATTTTTGCCTTTGTTACGCTAAACGCATATTAATTTTTGTGTCCTGTTCTGGTTTTCCTACAAAAATTTGTCTTACGACAATGTTTCATAATGGAATAGCGGCATTAAGGCGCTGATTCATTTACAAATTTTGTCTAATAAACAAATATTTTAATCGCTCTGATTGGTTGATATTTTTTTTTGTCTTATACCATAAAAAAAGAACATAAGAATGATAAATTTCGTATACTAATATGGCATTCGAAAAAAAAAATTTAATGTATATTGGTTATTGCATGCTAGTACAAAGCGAAACAACAACATATTTTTAATTATATATCTATCCTTGTTGTACTTTATTTTGCATTTAAATAAATTTTTATTTTCAGTTTTGTTTTTCCTTTGTCATTACTACTCTATAGATAGCACAATGTATCCATCGCTTGCTTAAAAACTCGATTAAACTTTGGATGGAATGAAAATCTTCTGCAATACTTTCGTACTCCCAAGTTGTATTTGAGCCAAGTGATTTTAACTTGCGTACTTTATTATCAATGGAATGGTATCATGTGCCTTCATTATATTACTCTCTGTGGCTTTATCGAATTTTGACATTGCTAAAATATCTATAGGATGTATGTTTCAACAAGGCTTCTTTTTATCATTATTTTATTTCAGCCGCTTCACTGACTCATAATAATTCACGTGATCGACCCGAAAATGGCAAATAGAGCATCTCTTAGCTAACCGAGCAAATATTTGCATTTTTGCAATGGAGATAGTCGAATGTTTTCATGTACTGTTGAAAGGAATATATCATAGAACGACTGCCACTGTTTTACATTTGTCGTCAAAGATTGGCAAATTTAAACGTGGTAGTTTAAAATTTGAACGAAAATGTTAGCTGGTGTTGCCTAAAGTATTATTCGTATCATCAAAACGTATCTTTCCTTTTTAAACCTTGGATCTTTAATACTAATGGGAAATACATCTTGTCGATCGAATTCATTTCCGACACGATCTTGTAATCCAGTGTAAGGGTTTGGTCTGTAACATCAACAAATTGTTTATAAATCTCTGAGTGGTGTCGTAGTGACTCAATAAGGTAGGACATGGCTTATGATAGCAACTATAGTTGTCACTCATTCTCCATTGTTGCAACAATGTTGAGTGCGCCAATTGCATTTATTATACAACTTGGGCAACGACTAAAGTCAATGACTAAGTTCGGCTAAATATTAAATGCGAGAGTTAGCACTATGAAATTTAGGGCTAGATTAAGGTTCATGCAACCTGTGTTGATGATCAACTTGACTGGTAGCCCTTTCGAATAGCCCAGCCTTTTGATACCAGGTGACCTCCAGATGTATTTAGTCGTATCCCTGCATTGTGGATCTCTGCAAGAAAGTGCATTCTTTTCTCCGCTAATCCTGGGACATAAACGGAACCAAAAAATTATAATAAAGTGTCCGGCTCTCTTAAAAAGTCGGTAACCCAAAAAATAGAGAATCAGATCTATAGGCCTTTTCTCACTATGATTAAGAAAACGGACATATGCACCGCATCTAATATTTTCACTGATAATGCAGATCCCTCCAAACAACCTATAATGCCAAGAAAAAAGCTAGGAATGCCCTGAGAAGGCTTGAAATGATTCCGTTAGTCAAAAGAATGGATAAGAACCGTACCACACTAGAGTGAGCTACTAAAATCATAGAACCTAAGCTAGGAGGTTTATCCAAGAACTCCCTATCCAAAAGACAGAATTCAACGGATGAATCTCCAAAGGCCGCAAAGTAGTAAAAGTTGCAGGCAGCGGCCACTAGGTCTTTTAGTGAAGTTCTCAAGAATCCACTGGTTGTAGCTTTTATTGATAGAGCCATAAAGGATGGTAGCATCACTTCCGATGATTAGAGGAAGATGTAAAAGACTTTAGCCTCGTCCTTCCTGAAAATTATGCATGAGGACACTACAAATACTCCCACATGTCGTGATAGTGGTTGGTACAAGAACCATGGCAAGTTGACATCTTTTGCCAACCAAAGGTCTATGTACTTGTATCAGATGACGATTCGAAGCCAAGGTTAAGTTAAACTTGGAGTCAAACAAGACGACCTTGCACCAGAGGATATCCCTTGCCGGCCAAGAACTCGTCCGCGAATTCCGGCTAAACCAAGCAATCCAGTGACTTTTCTAAAGCTGATTAGGATTGGCAATCCTAAGTTACCGACCAACAACTGCAATATAACCCAGATGGATAAAAAATGCTAAAAATGATTGAACGTCAGTTATAATTACCATAAATAAGGAATGATTGGCAGTGCTGGCTAAGACAAGTAGCTTAATTAGCTATGGTTTTGGCGCAGTCATGCTAAAAGTATAAAAGAAGGATGGGGTTGCTAGTCAGGGACACCAGAATCAGTTAGAGGCACTTACGCTTTGCACGGAACCTCATCCGAGGATGTGTGTCCTTAATACAAGCAGCCTCAAACTAAAGTAACAAAGGATTCAAATATTATGAACAAGTTATCTGGAATAATGGATGAACTCTGTAATATTTCTACGGCTTCGGATTCAGAAGGACATTACCGTTATGGAGGTTGATATTAAGAAGCAGAAAGATGCTTAAATTACTTCAAATCAATCTACATCACTGTAAAGCAGCGTCAGCTGCTCTAATGTTCAAATTAATAAGAGATGACATTGATTTCGTCTTGGATCAAGAACCATGAACCAATCGGGTTCTTGGACTTAGGGCTGGTAACTATAAATTATTGTTTGTGCAGGGTAAAGGTAAGATTTGATTGTCCATTTTTGCAAAGAACTAACTAAATATTTTTCCTATGGCCAATCATAGCGATACAGATGTGGTAGCAGCTAGCATTGAGGTCAGCAATCTGAACCTTTGGCTCAAGAAGCTCTTCAACATTGCAAAGAGAACAAAAGCTTGAGTGAACTGGTTTTCCTAAAAGGAAGTCCTTAAATCAAATAAATACGAATTCAGAAGTGCCCAAAGCAAAGGAGACTATTCTGTAACAACTTACAGGAGTCTTCTGAGGTAGGTAGGCTACGTAAAAATCTGCCTACCTGTTCTACCAGTTATTTCCAACGACCGGTAGATATCTAGATTACAACGTTGGCGGAATCTCTGGAGCTCCTTTTGCAAACTCATCTTCCGGGATTTTCCGAATCTCTGACTGTTTTGCTAAAAACCAAAAGGACTACTGGTCTCGCAGGAAAAATTGTCAACAGGAGGAACATCTTGTTGTGTCAGTAAACATACTTAAGCCTTTTAAGTCAGCAGATCTGGATGACATTATTCCTGCCAACATCCAACAAACCAGTGACTTACTGGTTCCCGGGTTTGAGGTGATTTTTAAAAAAAGCCTGAAACTATGTCATATTCCAAACAAATTGACTGAAGTAAAGTTAATTTTTATACATAGGGCGTGAAAACGATCTCTTTGCGACCCAAAATACCTTAAGACATTAGCTATCCTCGTATTTCTTAAAAATTTTAGAGTGTCAGAAAGAACCTAATATTAGAGGCTCGATAGAGCCGGTAAAGTTATCTCAGCATGCATATTGCAAGGAAAAATCGGTGTAAACTGCACGACATTCCCTCTTAGGCGCTATTGATAAATCGCTCGAATATAAAGAATTCTCTTTGGTGGCCTTCTTTGATATAGAAGGGACCATTAACAATGTTAAACCAGAGGTGATCACACAGGCACTTTCAGATTTGGGGCTGGATGTAGCACCTCGTAGTAAAATTTCTGAATGTTATTCCTTCTAGAGAGGACTACAGGGTCGGTTGTGGGGTTTTTTGCAAAGAACTAATTTAAACTCATTTTGTTTGCCTCCCTGATTACTAGTGTTTTTCAGGCAGAGCTCATTGCAATCAAAGAAGGGATATAGGCCTTTTAACCGTCAGTAAGGCTGTCATTAAAGTTCTACAATCTGGCTATATCACGTCGAAAATGGCACAGAACTGCCCCTCATGTCTTAATGAGAAAGCAGATCAGGAAACTGCTCCTTAAAGAAAAACTTACAAAATCACAAATAATAGATGGTCGAATTCTGCCTCATGTGTAATTACTCGGCGCAAGTTTGGCATACACTAAACTTCATCAGGCCTTACCAACTATTATTCATGTAACGGTGCAATATTAGCATAATTGTGGGTGTCATTACTTAACACTATCTCATCGATAAGCATGTGAGTAGGCTGGTTGTTCTCTCTCATAATTACTGTAGAAGTTGTAGGCATGAAGAAGAGGAGGTGACTATACTTCATCTTCTCTGCATCTCTCCCAGCCTGGCTCGGTACAAGCTACAATTTTTGAGAGCTCGCCTCTTGTATGACCTGTCGGACCCCAGTAGGATGAGTGTTAAGGATATCAACTGCTTCGTTAAAAGCTTCGAATTGGTTCCAGTAAGTATTGAGTGGAGAATAAAATTGTTCTGGTAAGGCTACGGGCCAATTGTGTCTACGCCATGTCCTATAGGACGGCCTCTTTAACCTATCCTATAACCTATAAATCACTAAAGTTTTAGATATAACCAAATATTTGCTTTCAATCATTTTCCTACTTAATTTTTACTAAGTCGTCCTTGGTTATAAAAGTGCGGGTAACGCGTACCTTAAAAGTCATTAACGATTAAAAAGAATGATTTTATTATAATTAATATTATTTATAAAAAAACCAACATGATTATGGAATTATTAGATAACCTTGTTGCTGTATAGCCTATTGAAACTGAACATATAGATAGATACACATCCACTTCTTTTGAATATTACAATACATTTTTATTTATACATGACCAATCATCCGAAAGTAATTTGATACTACTGTGTCGAGATATTTCTTTTAAAAAACAATTATTTTTAATCCACAAAACCACCCGGATCTCAAACACTTGACATAATCCTCTCTATTCATGTAAAATAATATATGATGTTAGAAACATTAATTGAAACCAATTACCATAAATATTGGCGCCAATAAATCAACTTTTCAAAATCAAATTGATTTGATATTTTATATATTTTTTACATTTTAGTTTTGTTGTCTAGAAATTCAATTGAACTGTCACACCCCGAAAAAACAAACATTTCCTTTATTGTCATAATGTCGTATATTATCTCAAATTCGGATAAAACACCAAATCCGAAATAAACATTCTTCACCTTTTGTATTACAATAAAACCAAAACTATATAATATATAAATCATCTCAGATTAACATCAAATCTAAGACGCGTTTAGATATTATATATTGATACGCAGCACACACACACACACAAACATATTTTGTTTTTAAGAAGTTAATCTCATCTCATCTCATAAATGAACTTGAAATATATTTTCCGTGTAACCAAATCGTATACACTTTGTAATTATTGTAACTAAATTTTATCGCGCTTATGACACACGCATTGAAATTTATGAGATACATAATTAATGTGTTCGATAAGCCTAATATTGTCATATGACAAGAATATCACAAACACCTTGAACTTCTATCTTATATACATATATGAGAGTATAATAAAGGGTGATTCAACAAATAGCGTGGAAAATCTTACTTGTAACCAAAAGACGATTTTTTGGTCCTTCAAGCTGGATCCCCACAAAAGAATGCCACTTTCATTCTGCATGATAACTTAATCATCGTCACAGAGAAAACCTCGTGGGTCAAACATACTTAAAACACACGTGAAAGTTTTTATCGTTGAACGAGCGTGTGAACGTGTGTCATCATTTCTTTACTCATTGAAGTTCAGTCATCGTGTGCTCTAATTTAATAATTCATCGAGAATTCAAACTACGGTTTTATCAGTCATCACAGATAGTGGGCACAAACCGCCGGTAAGTTTAATCATCGTAAATAGTATCCACAACCCATCGGCACAACTTACGGAAATTCTTAATGCAGTCGTCAAACCAGAGCATTAAGCGGCTACATTAGACACGTCTTGTTTGCGACAATCAGATCAGTTGGCATTAATCAGGTGGCCATTTACACATGAGGTTATCAGGTATCATATATAAGTTAATTAGACTAAATTAAGACTTATTTAAGGCAATTTGGTCATTCTTTAAACGCGCATAGGCGCAATTTGAAATAATCGTAATTTTGGAGTGTTGGTTGGCGGGTCTCGGTGTCTCTAGTTTCGTTTCGCAAATAATTAATTACTTGCTAGATTTTTTGATATGTCTGAAGGCAACACCAAGATCGATTTGTTCAAGAAACAGAGCGCGGCATTCATGGGTCAATTGACTTATTTTAATAATCAATACACTACGGCTACCACTCTGGGAGCGTTCGAGTCGAAACTACGTCGAATTCAATTGGTATACGACAAGTTTAATTCGGTTCAGTTAAAATTGGAATCTTTTGATGAGTCCACAGCAAGTGATAGTGATTCATTCGAAGATGATTATGGCAGGCTGGAGTCGACGGTACTAAATAAGATTCACGAACTAAAAAAGGTAGATGATATATCGGCTACTACTACTTTTTACAATTCTTCAGTCCATGAAGTTGCATTTGAAAATCCGGTTTCTATGGGCATTCGATTGCCAGAACTAACACTACCTTTGTTCGATGGTTCAGAGTCCGAATGGTTGGCTTTTCGGGATATATTCATTGACTTAATTCAGAATAAGGACATTGAGCCTACCATAAAATTCGTATATCTAATTTCCCAGATTCGTTCAAGCACAGCGTACAATCTGATTGAAAATCTTCCGGTTACTGCTGAGAACTATGATGTTGCCTGGATGACGATTTGTGGCAAATATAACAATGAGACAGCTCTTCCAAAATTCCACATGCGAGAAATCTACGAAATTAAAAGTCCTCTCGAAAAAACAATGAAGCACTATAATACGTTAAAATCGTTAAAGGTGAACGTTGATGTATAGGATTTTATTTTAATTCACCATTTAACGCACAAATTAGATAATGCGTTACGCATTGCAGTTATTAAAAATTCAAAACCAACTAATGTTCTTCCATTCGCTGAGCTAATAACTATACTTCAAACTCGAGTCCAGCTACTTCAAACATTGTATTCTAGCATTTTGCAGTAATCTTCGAGGCAAATTGGGAACACAAGAGGGGCATCAACGACTAGCTCAATATCATTCTCGGTAGTTGCCGATTTGAACAAGTGTATCTACTGTACAGGATCACATTTCATAACACGGTGTGCGTCGTTCACTGGTTATACATTAACACAAAAAATGCGTTTCCAGTTTGCAAAGGAGAATCACCTATGTGTAAATTTCCTCATAGGGAGACACCAGGTATGCGACTGCACTCAGCTGCCCTGTTCAATATGCTCGCTTAAGAATCATGCCACACTACATTTCTGGAACTACCAACCGGATAATACTGCAAATTTCTCCGCATCGGCATTTGGAATCGAATTAGCTGATCCATATTTTAGTGTGCCCAATCGCATTGATTTATTATTGGGAGTCGAAATTTTTAATCAGTTATTTACAGGTAACTTTATCATGATAAGCAAGGAACTACCATCATTTCATAAAATGGAACTAGGGTATGTCATTTGTGGAAAGGCCGAAGAAGGTTCTGCAAACCTGCGAACAACTGAATCTCATTTAGCACTATGTAGCATAAAAACATTTTTGCAGTTGAAGCAGTTCTGGGAATTGAAGAATATCCCTGGTAAAACCACATATTCGTCAGAAGAGCAACTATGCGAACAACATTATTGTGACAATGTGAAGAGATTACCATGCGGGTGATATTCTGTCGCACTACCAGTCAAATTGAATATAGGCACATCGCATTTTTCAGCTCGTAATCAATTTCTCTCACATAGAGAAACATCTTCGTTCTAACAATGATGTATAACAACTATACAAAGGGTTCATGTCCGAGTACTTCGCACTATATGCCATATGATTCCAGTGACGAATCTCATCGAAACGCAAAACTAATATTTCCGAAGTCACTTCGTGCGGAAAGATCACAACACCACTACTAAACAGCATCGAAACTATCACTCAACGATTGTCTGATGGTTGGATCAACCATCCAGCAGGATCTATTTTCCATATTTATTTGATTTAGGAAACACATTTACGCATTTTGTGGTGACATCGCGAAAATGTATCGCCAGCTCCTCGTGCATGACAACCAACAAGATCTGCAGCATATTTGGTGGCGACATTCTGATACACTACAGGTTTTCAAACTATGCACTGTTACGTATGGTACTGCCAGTGCACCGCGACGCAAACTCTAATACAATTAGCTATCGATGAGGGACACCAATTTCCAACAGCAGCAAAGGTTATGGGAGGTGGCTTCGTCGACGATGTTTTGACCGGTGCGGCAACCATCAATGAGGCCTTAAAGTTGAAACTGGATTTTATTGAACTATTGAAGCTGGATGGATTTGAATTGCGAAAATTTTGGTCTAACGATACATCATTATCATCGGAAAATCAAACACTTTCCCCAATCACATTTGTACTGGGCCTCTCATGAAATAAAGACACTGATTACTTCGAGGCGACACTGGATAAATTGTCTCTATCTTCATATTGTTCTAAACGAAACATTCTGTCAGAAATATGCCAGCTGTTCGACCCACTGGGGTTATCTGCACCAGTCATCATAACTGCCAAATTATTTATGCAGGCATTGTGGTCTCTTGGCGATAACTACTCATTGTGGCGATACCTCTGAAAGAGCCTTTAGATTTGTCTTTTATGTTCGAGTGACTGGCACAGCAGACCGGCATCATGTCCGATTGGTGTGTGCAAAATCAAGTGTAGCACCATTGAGACATCAAACCATTTCTCGATTAGAGCTGTGCGCAGCGCTGTTGGTGGCCGAAATAACAGACAAACTCTTAAATACTTTGGAAATTTCATTCGACGGAATTTATGTATGGTTTGATTTTGAAATAACATTAGTCAGGGTCCGATCAGCCCCAAATAAATATGCCACGTTAGAAGCCAATCGAACTGCAAAGATTCGGGATCATACTTCAATATGATGGAACGGATCAGGCTAATTACTTCAATCCTACGAAGAATGGCCAAAGGCTTCGAGTCAAAAGCCTTGTGTAGAATTGGAAAATCTGGTCACGCGTAAATCAGTGATACCCGTGCTTAGCCAAACAAACCACTGCGGCCAATCGATATTCAAGTGATTTCAGTCGCTCATTACATTACTACGTGTTGTAGCTTATATACATCGAATTTATATTATGTAGCTTATATTATACATTGGAGGGATTGTGAGAGTCAGCCATTAAAAATGCAAAACATCACTTGAGACGTGTAGCGGGTGCTTTATATTTTACAGTAGAAGAATTGTATACTTTAACAGCTCAAATAGAAGCTTGTTTAAATTCGCGCCCATATTAACCGCCATGCCGAGTGATCCATCAGATTTGACCGTGTTGCCTCTGGATCAATTTTTAATTGGATCACCATTAACTTCGCTGATGGAACTATCACTGTTCGATTTACGCATAAACAAACTGACAAGATTACAACTGATCCAACGATATTTACAAAATTTCTGGAATCGATGGCAATTCGAATATATTGCTAAACTACAACGTCGCTATAAGTGACAATCAGGTCATTACAAATATCAAGTCGGTGCATTGGTACTTATTCATGACGATAATTTGCCACCTCTGAAATGGTATCTCGGACGACTCATCGAAACACATCCGGGTAAGATTTCAGATCTTAAATAACCATTTTTTATAAGTTATAAATAACGATACACTAAAGGCGGTCATCCGGTTAGTTGTGTATTCTTTAGTTTAAAGTACGTATTCGCAAATTCGTGTGACTGTCTTTTAAGACAACAAAACCAATGCTGGGGTAATACCTCAACTATTCCCATTGAGAATCCACAGTACTGGGAATACTGGAGAAGAATCAAGTAAAGTACAACAAAAATATGTGTATTATTGGACGCGTCGTGGCATAAAATAGGTAATGACAACTTAATGAACTACCCAAACGCGTTAAATGCCGTCATCGATGATATAGATATTTACTCTCAGGCGCCGATTCTGAGGAAATGGCGTTTAAGCTGAAGAATGATATTGTTACACTGCTAGATCATCACGGATTATATCTGCGCAAGTAGAGATTGAAATCGCCAAAATTCTTAAAATCGTTTTAAATAATCTTCGGTTAAAATTATGGATTTTGGACGCTCAAAATGCTTTAAAAAGACTTATCAAAAATTGCGTCATCTATATACGACATCGAATCACTCGATCAAATCCAAAAATGGGAGATTTACTAGTCGAACGAGACAGTAGCTCTACATCATTTATTGCAAAATTATGGTCTTGACTATATGCAGGACCGTAAAATCCCTAGCCTCTGGTGCCTAGTCGTCAAATTAGTTTACTCAGAGGTCGTGATCAGCCTCTATATGAGTTCTCTAGCATGAGTTTGTTTATAGCGGCATAGCGGATATTTATTGCTAGACCAGGAGTTCCCTCTCGTATATATTGCAACAATGGAACCGCCATTTAGTAATTGGCAATTCTGAACTCAAATTATTATCCAAACAACTAATCTATCAGCATAATTGTAATGATATTATTAGCTTACAGAAATATATTCAATTTCGATTTGATTCACCCAGTGGTTCATACCTCGGAGGCCTTTAGAGGGTTAAAGAGGATTATAAACATTACAAATTTTACCTTTTAAGAATTAACCAGCATGATAACTCACGATGAAGCAATCCTGATTTCTCTACTACGTCAAGTTGCTAAGGATACAACCGAACTAAAGATTCTAGTACCAAGACTTTGTTTGATCAGAAAACTACTGTTATAAGTACTAGAACCTGATCTTGACAGCATTCCTGAAAATAAGGTGAGCATTTGGCAAAACATTCAAAAGGGAGTTCAAGGGTTTAAAAAAGCTGGCACAACGACTGTTTAACAACTTTGAATCATCGTACTAAATGGCAAAGCAGGGGACCAATATACCAGATAGACGACATCGTTTTAGTCATGATATCTTAATAGCATGATGCAACATGTTTTTATACTTCTAAATACAAATTTTAATTAGGAGCCTGGAGTGGTCAGAAAAATGTTTGAGCTTTGCCAATTTGGTTAAAATTGGAGATTCATCTCCAAAATTGGAGAACAATTTGATACCTTTTGGATCACTCTTTAAAATAAAATCACTTTGTGTATTAAAATAAAAAATCTTGCCAAGTGGATGTTACAAGAATTATTTTAAAATTTCTTAGATTTGTCTTTTAACTTTTCTTGTATTTTTTTTTTTTTTTTAAAAAGAAAAGAAAAAATTATAACACAAAAATTAATCAAAGATACAAAAAAAAAAAATGTATGTTTGATAAATTTGGTGAGATAAATATTAGAGGATTAACTTTAAACTTGAAACAAAATACAAAAAGATGAATGGAAATATGGTTTTGTGTTTTTAGTCGTCCGTTGGCCAGTTTGTTCGTTTACATTATACATTTTTGATTGGTTGAATTTGTCGTCTGCGCTTGTATATGCTATACATATACTATACATTGTGTACATACATTAAATGTCCAGAGAGACACTGTGATCTGAGTCTAAAGTTATTTGTTTTGTGATTTTATTTATAAATAATACGATTTTTTGTATTTTGTCTTGGTTTTGGGTTGGGACTCTTGAAGAATCTGGTTGGTTTAGTTTTTTTTTTGTATAGTCGTCTTAAAAATATGTAAAAAAATTTGTCATCTTAATCTCATCCATAATATCCAGTTCCAATTATGTTTTTTTTCAGACACGAATATTAATCGAAAACATAAATATAAAAATTAAATTAAATTCCAACCGATTTAAACTTTTTTTTTATCTTCCTACAATTTGCCCGGTATTTTTACACTACTAAAGAGTTCGCTTTTCTTTAAAGCGTTGTGACAAAAGCTTTATTGTTTTTCATTTTTATTCATAAATGAAAACCTTTTATTATTCAATTATTTTATGAAAATTATATATACATAATACTATTTAATTTATGTTTTGTTGACTAAAAAATGAAAAAAAAAAAAATAAAAAAATTTCTTTTCACAAAATGAAAAATAAGCTTTCACGATTTCATAAATTTAATACAATTATTGTCCTTTGCAGAAATGCTTAAAAGATCTAAAAAAAAAAATTTATATAAATTATATTAAAACTTAACTTAAGTTTAAAAATCGTATCTCAAAAATTAAAGTTTGGTCATAAAAGTTGTTGTTTAACATAAAAAAATCGTATAATAAGTACATCATTTCGGTAAGAGATGGCGTGATAAAAGTTGAATCAATGCTATTTTTGTAACAGTCACTTTAGAAGGTTTTTGTAAACACCTGTGAACTTAACTAATGGAACCTTATCGGACTGCAAGTAACTTTCATAAGTTTCATCAATTTAGCCAGATTTGGTTCTGCTTTGTTAGATCATACACACATCGTTCTAAAATCTACTACAACCTAAACCGATTATGTACCTCTATAAAAAATTTCTTGCATTTATCTGCTCCTATTGCTCAACCGATCCTGCAAATTTATGACAAAATCAACACATTTTCTGTTTATTATCATAACGCTCGCGGAATTTCATCCTAATCACATAGAATTTACTTATGGGTGTTAGAAAATATGTAAGATGCTACTTTGTCTTTATAGACACGATCGTTATTTGGATCATGAATTTACGGTGAGAGTTGGTGCACTTTTTATAAGTGTCTAGAAAAATACACGAGCGGATACTACTGATCTAAATAGTAACAAGTTGAAAACTTTATACGGTAAATTTACCTTTAATGGAAAGCTGATGTTGAAAATTGTTTTACACCTCGTTAAGTTTTATTTGTGGTTTAACTTGGTGAAGTCGTTAGTTCGTCTTCTGGAGAACCAACTCACCAATTTCTGGAGACAACCATTTTTCATGCTTTTTCTTTTGGACTTTTTAAAAACTCAATGTGCTTTTCTTACTTTAGTTATTCACCATCAGTATAAAATCTTATTGTTCATACTCCATTGCTAGTGTGAGGAGTTTTCTCAAATTCCTTAGTTTTTAAAGTGTTTTTTAAGCAACACATCTTAGTTTCTTAGCTCAAAGATTAACTTTTCAACTGTGCTAAATTTTTTTTTCGTAATTCATCATTTTCGTTAACTTGTTTCAAAATGTTTGTAGTTGGAGATGTTGGTGATCTGGTAAGTTTTGAGTTTCTTGAAAATATATTATCATATAGTAAAAAATTTCTGCTAATGGCTCTCATTAGGTAAAAAATCCTTATACGAGTACAAACCTTATCTTAAAATACTATAGTGCCAGTTGCTATATATAGGGTCCTACATGAAGTTATCTTTCATTAGGTTATTGGATGTTGAATTTCCTACTGTATCTCGAATCAGGCACCAGAGTCTCGTTAGTTAAAACAAGTAGCACCTCGTGCAGATGAGGTTGATCCTTGAAGTGATATTTGACCTATTAACTTTCCTTTACTACCCAACTTTATATTTTAATCCTGCCTGTCATCATCTATACAACTAAAGCCACCTTCTGTCATCATCTATATATACAACTCCTTACTGAGCGAGTGGCGCAGTGCTTAGAGCTGCAATGTCTGGAGCGGGAGGTACCTAGTGTTTTTTGAAAAAAACAAAAAAAAATTATTTGTTCATGTTTTGACAACAACAAAACTTGTAACGAATTGGCTAACATTAATTGGTTCTAATAACAAAGCTAGCAATACCCATCCATCACCGGAAAGTTAAAGGTGTCAAAAAAATCTAATAAACCGACAAAATAATCGCCGAAACATTCAAAACCAATTCATTAACACAAAAGTTTGGAGTTCTGGCATAAAACCAATAAAAAGGAAAGAAGGCTTGACAATAGCGATCCCATAAAAAGGTGACATAAGGTAATACAAAGACTGTCGAGGAATATCTCTCCTCAACCCTTCAATAAAAATACTCACAATGATCATCCGTGACAGAATCCCGCTTGAAATCAATGCAAAAAAACAAACAAACTGGTTTCAGACCAGAAAGAAGATGTATTGATCACATCAACCCAACTCCAATCATGACTAGACAATCTAGTAATTGAAATTCTCCACCATACCTCCTTTTTTTTTGAACCCTGCAACCTTTTTTTCTGGTTATTCAATAAAATCGGGACTTTTCCGGCACGCGTGCAAATTTCTATTAAAATGTCCAACAAAAATTCTGACCCATTTGATTGTTTTTCGTGTCTATAAGTGGCTCCTGTTGTTCACGTTAGTCAAATGCTGAGTTAGGCGCCTAGTTCGAAAGAAAAGTAGCCCAAATATGCCAAATGATTCATAAACCGCCAACCTATTCAAAATAATTTCAGAGTTTCCAACAAAACGAGCCAGTTAACTCCAAAACGATACGAGCCCTGCCAAAGTTTTAGTCATGGCTACTTTGGCTAGAATTATTTACGACTCAATTTCAATGTCATTTACTGGCTGATCTGCTGTAACACTCGAGACTTCGAAGAGAACCAAATCTGTCCTGTGTGTGCTAATTCGAGAATCGAGTCTGACACTTTGTGTTTAACTCCAGTTTATAAGTTTCGTTTAACCCATTGCTTGCTAGGTCTGTTTGCTTCTTATCATAGGACGTAGTGGATTTTGATGAAGCAGCTGGTATTGAATAGATGGAAAAATCCTTGCTTTCTAAATGCAAGGTTTGAGGACATTAGTAATAACAAATTAATTGATATAAGGCTAGACAGTTCATGTTTCTTTCGTTGCTGTCTAGTGCTTGCTCTATTGAAGTTTGGTTTTTCATCAATTCTAGGTGGTTGTTGTTCAGTTTAAGTTTATCGATTTGTTGTTCATAATGAACGACATCGCCATCATCTAGTATACACCAAATAGATCGCTTAGTATATCCCCTACTATGTTAAGAACGCATCAGTTGCTTCTTCCAAAGTTAGCTTTTTGGTGAGGAAGCAGTTCATTTTTATGTCCCAGTTCTAGCAAGGATTGTTGGGATGGTACAATTAATGAAAATATGTCCTTTCCATGGCTTGTGGTGCAATTTGTAGAATTTTGTTCTTGAATCCGGCAAAATTTCGCCAGTTTGTCTATGCAGCGCCGATAGCTACTTAACTCTGCATCGTAGTTGGTTAGATTATAGTAAACTATAATATTCCAATTGTTGTTTGTAAATTTGAGATCTCCAATATATTCAAAGTATACACCTGGTTCAATGTTGAATCTTGTGATACTGAAAGGTGATTTGATATTAACTGTTGTGGATCGTAGTATCGTAGTAAAATATAGCATTGGTGTTAACCAGAGCCCCTTATTAATACTACTCTAGTTAGACCATCTGACCCTAGATGAGAGTCTATTTTCCTTCCCATTGCCCATTTGATATATGGTAGGTTTTTCTCTTTAATAAGCACCAACTGCTCAATTTCGATGTTTTATTTTGCTTTATTTTGTAAATTTGTTAGGTATTGCATAGACCATATTTTTGAGTCATTTTTGAGACTAAAACCCACTTTTGTGTTGTGTTAATATTGGTGATATCTGGCTTTGGATGTGATAGCAGTGGTTTTCCGATTTAGAAGTGTCCAGGCGTAAGTAATTCATTGTCATTCAACTCGTTTGACATCGGGAGAATTGTTTTAGAATCCAAGCGAGCTTCCACCTGTGTTAGTACTGTGTTGCATTCCTCAAAGGTAAATGTTGTTTCTCCGATGATATCAATTCTTGTATTGGTGAATGAACCACACGGGGTGATTCTTTCTGGAGGTAGTGGTTCTCCTGAATCTAAAACATTTTACACAGCTGCGGTGCTAATGTTGTACTCACTAGACTCTTGCCGCTCTGGATCTAGTATTTGGTTCGCAATTGCACCAAAGTTGAATTAATACCTCCGCGTATAGTACTAGGTTGTGTGCTTCTTGAGTTACTTGCAGTAAAAAAACATGAAACTTTGGTAAAATCATTTGACGTTTTTGAATGTATTTAAGTTGGGCGTTCTGTCATCTGCCACCTACTCAGATAAGACCATCGTTGTCGATAAATATGTTTAATGATCGTAACTTACTACGGTTTTTGATCATTTTTATGATTTTATTTAATCAGCAAATTCTAATTTTTGTATATTTTTTATTATTATCTTGTGAGCCCGTTCCAATTCATCTGTGGCTAGATAACTTGGTAGTTCTTCCGTATTTTAAGTATACGATTTCTGAGAGAATTGATGAATCTGTAGCAAAATGCTACCGTTCTGTTTGCCACAAAGGTATTATATTTCTTGGGATTTCCTTTTATCTAACCCAGTGTGATCATTGAATCAGTTCAGGCATAAATGGTTAAATGTTCTAAATTCATGAATTCTTCTGCATTATTAATAGTTTCGCCAATAGTATAGTGCTCCGCATAATTCTAATCTTGGTAGTGATATTTTGTTTCTTAGATGTGTGACCTTGGTTTTTGCTGTTATTGAATAGACGACTGGGATACCTCGTTTTTCTGTGGTTTTTTAGTATACCACGGAAGCAAACGCCTTCTCTGATGCATCGCTGAAACCTTGAAGCTCATTTTTTTCGTATTGTTTATGTTCAATCGTTTAGATCTTCCTTAAATTTGAAGCATTGTTCCAAATTGGTATTTAGTTTTTCATCCCATTCGACGCCGGCTATCCAAATATTCTGCATTGACAATTTTGCTTGTATAATTACTGGGGCGCGAGCAATCCTATCGGGTCGAATAATTGGGCTACTTCTGCTACTACTTTCCTTTTAGTTGGTTCCCCTTTGTGATCCGCTGATGAAATCTTGATTTTAAAAATGTCTGTATTAGGGTTCCAGTTGATGCCTAGTGTTTTAATTGTGTCATCGATCTGTATATATAGGACATAATCCGCCTTCACGAGAATCTGCTGGTATAAGTGTTGTTAGCTGCTTATTGCCCATTTCCTAAGACTAAATTTGTTGAACAGACACCTACCAAGTTCTCTTCAACCATGAGATCAGGAATTTGATGAAAACGCGAGCCCATCCTAAGTTGATGGGTAAAGGTTGCTGTTGACAATTTTAGTTTGAGGTAGGAACGACTTGTTTAAAAAATCATACCTTATGTGAACTTTGTACCACTTTCTAATTTTTGAAACCCGTAACATGGTTGACCATGAGGTTACACTTCCCTTATACATAGATATCATGCCTTTCACTTTTTTTCTAATTTGTTGAACTTGTCTTAGTTTGGAAATAACCACTTTAAGCGTGCATCAGGTTCTGAACATATTTAGTGGGGACTATCTCGGTATTACTCGGTATTATGTTGATATATTTTTACAGTCTTCAATTATTTTTACCATTCGAATAAGACGTTTTACTAACTACAGTAAGGTTTGCCATTCTCATTTGATTTTACATTCAAAAATTATAATCATACATTGATGATGTCAAATTACCAATTTTGTCTAATTCAAAACCATTCAAAATCATCAAACATCGTTTTCGAATCAAAACTAAATCGGTATATTTAGACACCATAGTATATTCTAATTTACGGTCACTGAACTATTTCATACTGCTGTGAGCTCATTTAATTTAAAGACATCATAACCGAACAACAACAAAATGCTAACCAACCAACCAAAAAAAAAAACTTTTAAAAATTGCCCCGATTCATTTTGATTAAATTTAATTCATTTTTAATACGATTTTGATTTTAAGGTTTATGGCGATCGCGATCGCGATCCATCATTTAATGATCTTTAATGTAACATTTCATTAAAGTTTCTGTACATATAATATTATGCTATGGTATGCGCGTTTATCAAGTCAATGATGATGGGTTTTACAGGTTAATCGAAATATAAAATGGAAATTAGTATGATTTTTAGTGATGTCACGCAATATATAAGAACAAAATTGTTGTTGTTGCTGTTGTTTAACTGCTGAGGTGGTATTTTAGAGCCACTTAATTCGAAACAATCACATAAATCTATTCGCGAAAATATTCCATAACACTATATGCACACACAACATAAATAACCATTAATCGTATTGCTATTCACAGTTACCATATATTAAATTTCTGTACGAGAGTTATGTTTTGTAATTTCATCTATCTCACTAAATTGATATAAATTTATAGCGCTCCAGGGGACGATCTCGAAAAAAAAATTCAAAATCCAATCAACAAAAAAATTAGAATATTTTAAGGAAATACTTAACTCGATGATCGTATATTGTGTGCTTCAAATAAATTGTTGTTGGTTTTTACCATTTTTTTCTTTTGTTTAAATCTATAAATGATTTTTTAATTGGATTAAATTTATTATCTGTGCGCGCCGGAATACATAATTCGTTGGCCAAACATACCTTAATATATTAGATATTTAAAACTAATCGCTTTTCAGAAGCCATCGCTGGCCCCAAGCCAGTTACTCGTATTGTTCTTATCAGCAAGTGGTGACCCTCTGCAAGAGATCATGTATAAGGTTAAGCAAATTTTTCACAGGTCGACATAAACAAAATTTGACTATTTGATGCTTTTTTGGGCCAGAAGAAGGAGATTCCACCGATAATTTGGGTAAACTGGTTCTAAAAGTGGAACAAATAAAGATTGGAGTTCTACTTGGATATGATGTCAAAGAACAACACACAATTTGAGGAAGCACCGGTATTAATGAAAGAGTGGAGTCATTAGATTGATTGATTTATTGTCTAGAATGTTTGAATTTAAGTAAAAAACGGATACAATTTGGTCTCAGCAGCTAAGAAATAATTAAGCGATTTAAATGAACTTTAGTACAGTTTATGTGCATAACAAGACCTTTTCTTAGAGGTATCATTGACTTTGCTATGAAATGATATTAAACAAGCAGTGTTTGAACTCTAGTGATATGTCTTTCATAATTAGTACAGACATGAAAATAATGCATATTTAGTTGTAAGGAGTTTCAAGTTGATCCAGGGTTTGCTTTACCTGTGGGTTTTTGCCACTTTAGTTCTGGTAACCATTGTTTTAGAATTGATTCAGTATTTGATTTTTAATACTTAGTTGTGCAATTAAATAATAAAAGTAGGCCGGTTTAAAAATCCCGTCGTCATCTGAGTCATTTGAGAAAGGAGCTACTCGCGTAGAGCTTAAGCATGTCTATTTATTTGAGCCAAAGGTTTTGAGAGCTCTAAAATATTAATGAATGAGCTCAAATTACTTTGCTGAGGCGTTGTTTTGTTGACGAGACGCCACCTCCCTATATTCTTCCAAAAAGAAGACTTGCCAAAAGAAAAATGCCACTCATTCCTCAACTGTACGGTTTTACCAACGATTTTTTTGAAATTACTAAATATTTTCAGAGAGATCCTCTTCATGATATGAACTGACGGTATTCGACTAAGAAATCATCTATTTACAGGATACTTGCAAGGCATTTAAATTTGACAATTTAACCCTTTGTCGTTTGGTAACATACCAATTCGCTATGGTGTGGTGAATTTTTTTTGCTTTCGTAACCATATGTTTGCTAGATTTATATGGAGTTTTAATCCCATCCTACACTAGAAGCCCATAAACCTGGGAGAAGAATTTTTGCCTGAACTGGTACTAACTATTCTAGGGGATCGTTAAGTTTTCATGCTTCTGATAAAATCGTTCGTTGAGGTTTTCGGGAAGTTTTTTTAATATTACCTTTTATCGTTGCTGCGCCATTTTCTAAGGTTGAAACCTCCACTGGAAGGAGGTTTAGTAATTCCTTTTTTACAGCTACTGTCTCTTTATTGTGTTAGCTTCAGATAGAAGATCATCTACGGAGAAATCGTTTGAATGATTTTTGAAACAATTGGATATCTTGGCGTTTCAATGGTTAATTATTGCAATGTTTTTGTGTAGCCAAATAAATTGCAGAAGCTGTTCCGTCAATCTCGTAGTTGTACTATCTTCTTTAACGACAGAATGATGTGGCATTTAGGAAACACGGGAAGCATCTGTCAAACCATTATCTTTAAGGAGTAGTTACATTTACAGTTTAACTGGATGTATTCTTTAAGGAATTTGTGATATTGATTCTTAAAGTGTTTATCCTTCTTGAATGTTTCTTCCATCTGAAGTAATCTAGCTGCTGCATTGGATTTTCTCATTCGCACTTCTTTGAGTTTGTTGTTGTCAAGTAGTATTTGAAACTCAAGTCGTCCATTTTGAAAGGTTTGTTTCTTCTTCCACAGTTAAGCTTCGTTTAGGATGAATAACTTCCGATTCTCAAAAGCATTTTAATTGTTTGTCAAGGTCTCTTAATGTACCGTGGCTGTTTACCCAGGGATTTGAATGCTGATTTTTTATTAGGACGACTAGATATGATCCATCCTAGTTCTCTTTTTTGCGCTTTGCACTTATGACGCAGATCCCTTTTTAAGCCTACTCACATCTTTTTTCCATATATATATGACAGCTCCTTTTAATGTGGACCTGATTCAGTTCTGTGTTCGCAAATATTACTTATGGTTGTATGGCGGCTACAAAATGTCTTTTAGCGGTTGTGGTTGAAACTTTACTGGTTGAATTGGTATTGATTTGTTGTTACCGAATGCTTCTAAAAATTGGGATTTTCTAGAAATTTCAAAAATTGGCTTGTTTCTTGAAACTCTTTGGGATTTTCTTGAGAGCTTTCATAAAGACGTTATGAATCGATGTTCAATTTTTTTAGCTCAAAAATAATAAAAGGACCCATGCTAAGTTTAAATAAGTTTTGACCAAGAAACTTTTGTAGTTTGGTCACTGCAGCTTAATGAGACGAACGAATTTGTGAATTTGGATTTCAAATTTAAGTCGAGAATTCTCATTAGTTCGAAACCAAATTTTAATCCTTTTTTCAACATAAAAATAATATGTTGGCAGTATTCATGTGGTATCCACTTAGTAATTTCCCATAACCAACAAAGAATTCTAAATATTTTGAATAAGACACGTAAATGCCCTCGGACCAATACGGGAGTATTGTATGCAAGGTGTGCGCGCACAGATTCGCCAAAAAATTCCAAACAAAACCTAATAATAGTAATTTGAGAATTTATGAATAATTTGATCGTAGATGAAAGATTTTAATTAAAATTATTTCATTCTAGAGTAGTAGAGATCATTAAATATAAAAGCGCGAGGTTAATGGATCTAGAGCGAGGAATCGTTTTTTTTTTCTTTTTAAACTTATTTAACTCACATGGGTGCGAGAAAAATGATTTAAAAAAACCAAAATTTTAAAATCGATCATAGGTTTTATTTGTTTTTGGTAGAAATTCATTATTTTTAAAGATCTGTGATTCAAACAAAGACAATTAAATTAAATTTTGTGTAATTTTAAATTTTATCTGAAATTAATTTAATTATACTTTAAATTGGTACACAAACAATTTTAGTGTGTCCAAAACAATAAAATTTTTTTTTGTTTTATTTGTTAGTGTAATCGATTAGATGGAATGGTCATTCCACTACAAGAAAATTTTGGTATTTTTAGTGTACAAAAAGTACCGGGACCATGGCATATTAAATTTGAGCAAAAACAACTTTACTAGAAACCCACTGGAATTAACTTTGACATTGAAATAAACTTGAAGGTCGTTTTAAGGTCGCTTCAAGCTTAAAGTTTTCATCACCGGTTCTAAACTAAATTTGTCATCGAGGAACAAAGTTTACCAAATAAATCTCAAGAAAATTGAAAAATTTCAAATGGTTTTGAAACCTTTGGAAAAGTACTTAAATTTGAGATTCTGAGATGATTTATTCCAGAACTAAACTTATTGCTTTATATTAGGAATGTTTTCAGTAATCAGTAACAGTTTTAGTCAAAAATAAACAAAACCATGTTATTCTGATTTAAAATTTCAACATTTTAATATTCAGCATGTGTGTTACAAGCAGTTCATGGTGTTTAAAATGTACAGTCTATCCAAAAATTGTTGGGGAACCTAAAATACGCGTGTAAATTCTAGCCTTTGCTTAGACTTTGTATATTCACTTCTATTGGTTCTGGTTATTGCCAACTTAGATTCAAAACATTTAAGCGTTGCGTTTTGCTTTTCTGGTTTTATTCTAGATTTGCATATTGAATCCAGTAGCAGACCACGATGTAGTGGTAGTGTGAGTTCATTAATTATGCTTTGTTCCGTTACCTTGTGGTTCGTGTTTTCATCCCTTTGTTCCCTTTGTGACTAAGGTTGTGGTGGTTTAATCTCGAGTGGTAATATAGGCTAATTTTGATGAATGATACCTTAATCAAAAGCTCACGTCATCAGTATAAATACTGCGTTAAAATATATTCAAAATTCTACAAAAACCTTTTACAAAACAATTAAAATTAGCAAAGGCGATAGTGTTTGTGCAACAGCTCATAAACCTGAACCGCAATAAAGGAAAATTACACAAATTTCAACCAATGCAACACTTGATCAGGTTGTTGGCATGAGGCATGTAATAATTATGGTAATATATATATATATATATATATATATATATATATATATATATATATATATATATATATACGACCACAACATTGATTATTATGATCATAAGTTGGTGATTGTCTAGTGTTGGAAACTAAAGCTAATTAAATTTGTAATTATAAAATTCAGTCTATTGTTTTAATTTGGTCAAAGTAAAAGTATAATCAAAGTGTGATCAAATTTTACGCTTTCAATAGTGACACCTATTAACAAAAAATAAAAGTAATTGCAATTCGGAATCAAAACTTTTTATATAGTTACCTATATAATTATATATCACAATATGGATTATTTGAATGTAAACACAAGTTGGTTTCAAATGTATGATACTGGAAAAATTATGGATGGTTGCATCATTAAAATTTCAGAAAAAAACTGATTCAAAAGTTGAAATCACGCTAAACAACATTTCGATCCTTACTTATCAAAAACAAAAAGTAATCATCCCTTAAATATGCAATCTTTTGCAGAAACATTATGTATGCCCTAAATTTTTTTCAGGTAGTAATTTTACAGGTTAAATGAGAATATTGTAAACGCTGAAAATGGTTTAAATGGCAAAAACTAGTATATAATATCTTGGTTTGTTTTGCCTATAAAAGTGTAAAGTTGTAAATAAAGTGATGGAGTAGTGATTAAAGTTTTATTAAAGCTTATCTTCGATTTATTTATTTATGGATCAACATATTTTGTTCTGCAAATAAAGCAGCACAATAAATATAATAAATACAAAGTTTACAAAACTGGTACTTGACATAGTATAGCATTGGGCAACGGATCGTAAGATCCTGAGTTCAAATCTCGTCTCTTTCTTAATACATTTTTAGATAAAAACTTGCTGTAATAGTTCTTCAGTAGGCCTCTTTATTTACGAAAAATCAATTTTTCGTAAAAAAAAATCAAGTACTTTACTTTTTTTGTTGTTTTTTCATCTTATATTATTCCATGGTTCACTTTTATATTGGAATTAGTGTGGTGGTAAACTACAGGATAATGGTGTGAAAGGTCTCCAGTTGAATTCTCGTCAAAGTTGTATCTTTTTTTTTTATTAATAAAATATGTTTTTATGGATTTTTCTGAAAATTATTTTCAGAAAAATCCATAAAAACATATTTTTTCCGGATATTTTCCGGAATTTTGGAGATTTTCTAACTAATGAGAATCGAACCCGAGACCTTCGTAATACTAATAAAAAATGAAATTATAATAAACCAACAAACGACATCTTTTTCTAAATGTATACAACGTTTAGCTTAGACTCAACTCACACAAAGCGACATCTTTTTTAATTCTACGCAAAGGTTAACACCTAAATCCCTACTATTTTTCATTTACATTTAATTGTTTAAAAATGTAATTTTTTCAGGAAGCGATTTATCTTACCCTTCAAATGGAAAATAGAACATAAACTTGGGAAACGCAAACTAGTTTCATTCCAAATGGGAAAATGATTAATAGCATCTAAACGCGTATCCTTGGTAGGAAATGGTCGTACATTCCGTTTTTTCTTTTTTTCTTCATATACCCGTTCTGTATCGGATGGTCTTCCTCGTTTGGCCAGAGTAGGTGCGCCTATTGTCAGTAATGTTCTAGCTAATTAAGATCTGAAATCTACTAGTTTCATAGTATGTAGGCCCTTCGTGGGTTTTCAATGTAAAAGCCAAGCATTTATAATTGTTATGTCTAATAAATGGTAGAAGACATGATATCTGAATCCTTTTTTTTACGATCATATCTTTCAACCGTATGTTTTGGTTCTGTACCCACAAATAATGACAGTAACGTGACTACCTTGTTGTCTTTCCAATAGACATTACATATATCTGTGCTCTCATAATCACAAACGTACTCATCGGACGTTCCTCTTTTTAATTTTTTCAATTCAACTTCGTTTGGCACTTTACACGAAGGTATTCGATTGCGTCTTACCGTTCCAAGAGAGTGAATACCCTGTTTGGTTAAATATCCTATTACTGGAATTGATGTATAATAATTATCAAAATACAATTTGTAATTTGATTGGTTAGGGATGTCTCGATCGAGTCGCACAACTACGTTGCCACTTGCGCCCAAATCTGGTTCATTTGTTAAACGTTTCGCTATGTTATTTTCAGTTCTAAAATAAATTTCGAACTTATAGCTTGAAACACCTGAGAGGATAAACAATTTGTAGCCCCATTAGTGTGGCTTTAGTGGTAAATATTGCTTTAGATGATGACGAGCTTTTTGTGGCACATATTTGCTTGTCGATCGATTGCATCTCTGCCATCGGGATCTCTAAAAACTTAGATGTAAGTGAGTCTATCATAGGTCGTAACTTTTGAAGTTTATCGTCCGTCCGTCTCTATGAAATTGTCGTTAAAATGCAAATATGTGCGTATTTTTTCAAAATACTTTTGACTAATTGAATTTTGTATAACATCCATCCCGACATTCTAGTTCCAATATATTCTCATGTTGGGTAGGCTATGCACCGAAGACATAATGACCTAAATATCTTAGAAGCTCAGTAGATTTTCGTCGAAAAAATATCTAAAAGATTGATATGGGGTTTCTAAATCTTTAATCGCGCTTGGTAATTCTGTATTCCCCGAAAATGTAGCAGCTTCAATTTCAATATGTTTACGTCTCCAAAACAGTTCATTTGGTTTAGAAAGTACAGAGGGCGTTTTGTTCAAAGTTGGAGGTTCCACAATTGAAACTTGTGTGTATGTTGGAGGTTCTTGAATATAGTTTTCTTTAGAGTCCAGCACGAATTCAGCAATATCATTTCGTTCTAAATAATAGTCTAATACCTCTTCAGACGCAACAATTGCTTCGTCTTCATCACTGTTGTCATCGACCTCATCCTCGGTAACATCAGGAATGTTTCCTATGAAATCAAATAGTTCGTCGCTATTCAGTGTCTCATAGTCTATAACTTCGGCTCCATGTTTATAGATAATAGGCATCTAGAGTTAAAGAAACATAAGTCATCCTTAGAAGAAAAACAGGATTGTTGAGAAACAACTGAATCCCTTCTTTTACTCAAAATGCGCGTGACAAACTTTTGAAACAATTACAAGAACACTGTACACAAAATTCTTTAAGCAAATTCTTGAGCATGAATTAAATACCGAATTTGTACGGGTAGAATATAAAATGTTCGGATTAGCTCCAGACAATTTCATTATCGGATGAATTCGATGATAACTATTATCACGCATTTGCTCACTTGAACGTTGCACTGTGACTTTTTCACACTATGTCAGTTCACTTGAATACCTCAAGCGTCATTAGTGATACCACGTGCCAATTTTATACGGCATCAAATGAAACAAAACTACCACGTTTGAATGTACCAATATACGACGGCGATTTTCAAGAGTAGCAGAGTTTCTTCGATCTCTTTAATAGTGCTGTGTATGAAAATTATCGTTATTTGCAGCTCAAAGTTTCAATATTTAAAGGGGTGGTTAAGGAGTGAACCATTAGGCCTAATTAAGCATCTGAGTGTTATGGATGCGAATTACGTAGAAGCCAATCAGTTATTAGTGAAGAGATATGATACAAAGAAGCTAACCATAAATCGATACATCTAAACCTTTGTCAAACAACCTGCTAATATACACGCTTCCAATATTCAAAAATTGGCCGATACAACTGAAGAGATCATCAGAGGCCTTAAATCAACTGGACCACAAGGAAAGTTACGCGATTCGTGACTAGTGTATATTATAGTCACTAAACTAGACGACGACAGCTGGCAAATTTGGCAGCTTGAGTCGTCAAAAACCGAATATCCAACTTTCCAAAATCTCATCGATTGTCTCAAAACCCGAACAGACACATTAGAAGGAATTCGAGAAACCGCACCCAAACTAATTGTACGAATGCCAAGTTTGCTGTACCGCTTAGGCTTACCACGTTACAAGATGCATATTGCAATTAAAGGAGTTGGGCTATCTACCGCGGGAACCTGTCGAAGTGCAACGATATTAGAGATATTGCCAAGATATACAACCCAACCGAAGTTGAAAATAAACGCTCTAATACTTTCAGCCATAACCAGTTCGATACCATCCACGAATGTGAATCCGAAACTATGGTACCATCTCAAAGATCTTCCATTAGCAGACCCCAAGTTTCATCAAACACGGGAATGATTGACATTCTAATCGGCACCGAATATTTCTTTGACATACTAACGGAATCATGATGAAGAAGTGCCTAAAACACTATCTTTGGATGGATAGTTGCAGGGATTACCACTAATCGAACATCGAGCTGCTTAGCACAATTAACGTCGTGCACCGAACCTGACATCGATCATCTGATTCGAAAGTTTTGGAAGACCGAAGAGGTACCGACAACAAATTATCTCACTGCCGAAGAAAAATTATGTGAAACATATTTTGCTGAGACACACCAACGCACGAATGAAGGATGGTTTATTGTGAAATTTACATTTAAGAAGGACATTGAGCCATTAGGAGAAACCAAAGATAGAGCTATCAAACGACTTTTCGCTGTTGAAACTAAAATATTGAGAGACCCTACGGCGAGATTATACGGCGTTCATGCGCGAATATACGAAGTTGGGCCACGTGGAATTGATTGATCTCAAAACGTTGGTAAATGATCCGTCAAAGTCATATTACATGCCACATCATGCAGTAGCGAAACAATCCAGCACTACCACCAAAGTTAGAGTGATATTTGATGGTTCAGCTCAATCTACGATGACTGTTTCGCTGAACAACAATCTGATGGTTGGACCAACCGTTCAAGATAGCTTGTATTCCATCCTCGTACGTTTTTGTAGACACTCAATCGTCTTCACCAGTGATATCGAAAAGATGTACCGCCAAATCTCAATAGATCAAGAAGACGAGGATTTTCAACTAATAGTCATGACGTGAGTCTCCTGACTTACCAATTAATTACTACCGGCTGTTAATGGTAACCTACGGTACTGTCTCAGCACCATATTTGGCTACGAAAACGTTAAGAACGATATAACAATGTTGGTATCGACCAAATTTCTAGCTACTTTAAAAATCATTGCCCAAGATATTTATATCGACGATCTCATGACAGGTGCCAATTGTGTGGCAGAAGCGGTAAAGCTCCAAAGTGAAATTATATCTTTATTAAGTTCAGCCGGCTTTCATCTACGTAAGTGGACGTCAAACAGCCCAGAATTGCTGAAAACCATACCAGAATTGCTGAAAACCAGCAAAGAACTAACACCCATCGAATTCTCAGAAAGAGCTGGATCAGTTAAGTTATTAGGTCTAGAATGGAGTCCCAAGAGTGACGCATTCCAGCTTAAAATTATACCAAAGTTAGCAATCACGAAGACAAAGCGGGAGCTGTTATCAGAGGCGTCCAAGATATTCGATCCTCTGGGATGGCTATCACCCTTGATTATAATGATTAAAATCTTGTGTCAATCAATTTGTTTGCTAAATCTACAGTGGGATGATTCATTGCCCACCACCATATCAACGAAATGGCACGAGTTCAGAGAAGAATTAAACCATATTGACTAAATATATATATATATATATATATATATATATATATATATATATATATATATATATATATATATATATATATATATATATATATATATATATATATATATATGTATATATATATATATATATATATATATATATATATATATATATATATTTATATATATATATATATATATATATATATATATATATATATATATATATATAAATATATATATATATGTATATATATATATATATATATATATATATATATATATATATATATATATATATATATATATATATATATATATATATTTATATATATATATATATATATAAATATATATATATATATATATATATATATATATATATATATATATATATATATATATATATATATATATATATATTCTTTTCTATTCCTTTTTATATATAGTCATATATAAAATATATTGTCTACAATTTGCGGATGATTTTGTTGTAATTGGTACAAGTCGTCGCAAAACGCTCAAATGAGGTTAAATAAAATAATTGAGACTTAGGGTGAATATGAACAAATGTGTCATAGTGAGTTATTCAGAAATAATAATAGAGATTGAAGTTAAAAAAAACATCGTATTGAGAAAGTGAATGTGCATATATAGGTATTTAAGAGTATGGGTTGATCAACGCTTGAATTTTAGGAGTCATATAAATTACAAGCCTGATAATTGCAAGGAACGTTTAAATGTGATCAAAAGAGTAAGCAAACTTAAGTGGCCGTCCATTCTGGTGTTACTAATATGTTCCAAAAGGCATTAGGATCGTCCAAAATAGCTTATGGAATTTATGTGTATGGTGAAGGAGCGAAATGGGTTTTTGGCCAATTGATAAAAGTTGATAATGCATGTGTAAGGGTGATATTGGGTACGATTAATTCAACCCAATACACATTTTCTATTTTGAGATGGGTGAATTGCCTCTTAATTTTGAGAGAGTGCGGATCACTATGAAAGAAACTGTATACGAATGACGATTAGGAAGAATGATTAAATGAATGATAAAATATCTCAACTCGATAAGTTCAGGAATACGAAGAGAAGTAATTTTAGGAAGAGTACCTTCACCGTATTTTAGAAAGCGTTCCTAGTGCTATTGTTGAATTTTACTTATAATGTTGGCTAATGCAGTGTTAGGTATGGGATATGGTGTCATAATGAGTTCGCCTTACTGCAACAAGCCATATTAAGTCGGCTTTATTACCTAGTTCAAATTTCGACCCGGTTAAGTGGAAATCACCACCAATATTAAGCAGATTACCACCGAATAACAGTGCTTAGCGATATATTTAAATAATAAGTTGAAGTCACGAATATGTTGAAGTCACGAAGTAGACTATACTACTACTTGAGAATCATCAAGTAGTAGTATAGTGTACTGCATCCCGGAATTTTTTCCACACTCCGTATATAAAACATCGAAATGATTTATAATTATAAGACAAACTGATTTTCTAATGCGTCTAAGCGTCGATTAATGGTTTACAGATTTTTTATTTTTGTTTTTAAGATCCATTTGGTTTATTTGGTTTTTTTGTTGGTTTAAACTTTTATAAATAAATCACAATCATCTTCATATGAGTTTGTCGTCATCACAATATTTTTATAGATTTTAATCGGTATATATATATGTGGGGAGACGCGCAACAATTTAATCAAATTAATCGAAATCTTTATAAAACAAACGAAACAAAAAAAAATTGTTAAGATTAAGATAGATACATAGATATATGTAAAACTAGTTCGGTTCGAAACGATATTTATGGTATTGGTTATGATTTATGTGATTTTCAATACAAATTTATTGATTCTAATTATCGAAATGTCTCTTTTTCGATAAAAACCTAAATCAAATCATATAAGCCTCATTCGATATATAACTATAGGTATACATATGTAGATATAACAAATATATACACTAGTTCTATTATTATACATAAAATTGATGGGAACTAACAAAAAATTTAGTTTTCAATTCTATTAAATTTATTATAATCGGTTTACTGAAGATAGGTATTGTGTGTAGCGATTCACATAAATCCTCTTATTATCATATATCGTTCGAAACATGCAAAGTAGTTTTTTTCACATTTTACCAAAATTTATCTAAACACTAAATCAAATGATTTAAAAATTTAATTAGAATTTTAATAAAATCTAAGCATTAGAATGTTGTCGGGAGGCTCCGCATTCATGCCCATCTTATAAAGGAAAGTAGCAAAATTTTAAGTTTAAAATTAAAAAGGGATCGACTGATACTTAATCGTAACATATTCAACCATATCACGAGTGTTCCAAGGAAGCATTCTTGTACTATATTTTCACACCTGCGCATCCTGATATTATCTTATTGAAACATCTGTAATCCGCACGATCAACATCATGTCATTTCAAGATTTATTGATTTTATTACAAAAGGTTACACACCGAATTTATTTCAATGTACAGTATGATCCATAACACATGAAAAAAATGATATTGTTTTTTTTAGACCGCAGACTACCTAGTTCTTTTGCAGTTTTATTTTATCGTATTAAAACACCATAATCAGTCAAAATAAAGTCGCAACTTTTGCTTTATGGATAGCTTCAGTTATCTTCTCCTGTCATGTAAAATAGTTCGGTTTTGATTTTTACGAATATCATTCTGCCCTCACCGAAAAAGTAATTTTAAATATTTCTTGTTAAATGTTATATTGATCACACTGAAGATAATAAATTTCTTAAGTCGACTCTAGATATGCATTTTTTTAAACAAAATTATGTACATTGTTTTCTTTTCCGATGTGGTCAGTCCGATAAAATAAAGCAGATAAATTTTGAAGACAACAAACATTTCATTTTGAGGAAGAAAAGGAAATGCAGTATTGCTTTCTTATATCAGAGTGTCGATCAGTGTTATATTTTTGATAATCTTGATAAAATAGACGAACAAGTAACAATACTTTGAAATGTATTTTGAGAATGAACCAAACTTTATAAAAAAAACTATCAATGTCCATTTATTTCGTTTACTTTCTGCTACATCTCTGAGAATGGTTAAAATTCACGAGTTAAAATTTTGACAGCGGAATTATTTATTTGACAAACTTCATTAAAATAATATTTAATATTAACTGCAAAATCACAGTTCTCGCTACAAAAAAAAAAACGTAATTAAAATAATATTAAAAAATCTTAAAAAAAATGCAAGTTTCGGCACCGGGCAGATTTTGATGAATGATACCATAATCAAAAGTGCTTTATTTAATTACCAACTTATATCTAAATTTTACAAATTTTGATTTGCTTTATATAAGAAGATGTAAGTGTATTATTTTACACGCGCATTTACAATTTTACTGATTAGGGAAATGTAATTAAAAGAATAATGTCGCGTGTGTAAAGTATTGCTGATTTAGCCAATTTATGTAGAATGAAACTCGAACCTCTGTTGAATGCACATTCTATGTGTTTGATGATTTCCCATGAATTAATAATTGATGACATGACAGTATCTCGTGCCTTAACTCCTCCCCTTTAAAAATCATTGTCTCGTGGATTAGAAGTCTAAGTTGATTGGTTGTATCCCCAGGTGTGGTGTTACTGGAGTTGCGGTTCCTTCTTTAGGAAGCCAAACCAGTTTGTTGTTTTGATTGCTATCGTAATGGTTGTTATTATCCCGATGTCTGTTGCACTGATATTTTGGTAGTCTAAGGTGAGTTTGTCCAGTAGACTTATGCTCTTTTGATACAGGTTGTGCAGGTACTCTAGGTTGAGTTTTACTGCTCTTTGCGTGATGTTTGTTAGAAGTACGGATGAAAGAATTTGCGATGTTTTATCTCCCTATTGATGAATGGACATTCACCCTTTTATTTCCAAGGTTTCGTTTTGGTAATGGATCAGGAAGTTCCCATTTAAGTGTTTCTTCGAACTGTTTTGCTTTAGTGAACCATTGAAATTGTTGAAAAATATGGTGTTTCCTTTATTTGAGGTTTGCTATGATGCCTGTCATACTTGTACTCGTTACAGGTTTCACAGTCTTTTGTATATTTCTTAACCAAATATGTTAAGCCATGTGTGGGAAGTAGTATTTTTCGAGAATTTGTTGTTTGTTCTCCTTCCAATTTCGATGAGCTCTCCTGTGCTCCTCTTCAATGATTCGGAATTTATTATCTTTGTTGCAGATGTCCTCCACTAATCTCCGCGTTAATTGTACTTTGTATAGTTGTCGAAATTTTGTTGGTAAACTTCTTGAAGAGTTTGCATGTACTCTTAGAGAAAATTTATGCCATTTAATAACGTCGGATGTAGTTTCTTTTTCAGGATTTTCGTTAGAAACTCTTTATCTATCTCCGGTAGTGAGATATAACCTCGATGATAGTGATAACGTCGATGATTTTTTGTGGTTCTTCGTATATGTAAATGGCATCCCCACTACTGAATATTATTTGAACCTTGAAGACATTTATCGGTAATCCCAGTGTTGGATTAGTTGTGTTTCATCCTCCTCCACGCTGTGTATTGTCCACTGCTTGAAAAAGATGCTTGATAATGTGTTTACTTCCACCTTTAATCTAGACAAGGCGTCTGCCACTTTGTTGGTTATGCCTGGTTTATTCACCAACTCATAGTTGTACTCTTCGATACGCGCTTTCCATCTCTTGAGTTGGCTATTATTATTGCGTTTACTTAGTGCAAAAGATTTGTTGGCACCATATAGGTAGTTTCAAAGACTTTCCAAGGCTCAGACTATCGCCAGCATCTCCATTTCGTTGGTGGCATAGTTTTCCACTGTTGCATTTAGGGATCTCGAAATATACGTGATCGGATGAACTTTTGCTACCTCGCCTCGGGATAGGACCGCTCCTATGCTGGCATTCGAAGCATCTGTTGTTAAGATGAAGGGTCTTTCGAAGTCAGGAAATATGAGTAAATCTGATGATGAAAATTGTTCCTTCAGTTGTTCGAAGGCTTTCAATTCCTTTCCATTTCAATTTTGACTTTCCTTGATTTATTTGCTTTTACCTGAGCATTTTCCCCTTTTCTATTTTTATGCCTAGACTGGTTACGATGTAGCCCAGGAATTCCGTTTCTTTCTTCAGGAATTTGGTTTTGTTGAGGTTTACCCGGAGATTTGCATCTCTTATTTTCTTGAAGATTTTTCTGGCGTGAACAAGATGTTGTTTTTCGTTTTTTCCGCCGAAGACGATTAGGACAATCAGGAATTCATATTTTCCATTCATTGTTGAGAATGCGGTTTTTGGAATGTCCATTTCTTTTATCTTTATGTTGTGGAAACCTGAGGTCAGGTCGATTGCTGTGTAGAAACTAGAATTCCCTAGGCTCGCGATGGTGTTATTTATGTCCGGGATCGGGTAGGTATCGGAAATAGTGGCTTCATTTAGTTTCTTAAAGTCAATTATACCATGCGGTACTTTTTTATTCCTGAAGATCCATATGGGTGAATTATATGGGCTCTTTGATGGTCTGATTACTCCCTTTTCTAACAGTTTCGCTACTTGCTCATCAACTTCGGACTTCATATTTATGGGGTTGTTCTTATCTCTGCTCTCACGGTTGTATCTATATGGTTTGTACGTCATCGGTTCATAAATTTGTAAGAACTCTTTGATTAAAGTTTTCAATTTTAGCTTCGTTTCTCCGTTCAAATGGTTATCTCTGACCTCAATGTTGTCCACTTGGATCGCGATTTTCTCTTTCAATGGAATACTGACACCTGGAGAGATTGTTAGTATGTTTTCTCTCCTATCCATCATATGGCTTCTACCTTTTTTAAGATGTCATCACCGATTATACCGTCGAATGAGGTCAAACCAGGTAACACGAAGAAGTCCACTAGGATATCAGTTCCAAATCTTTTAAATTCAGGTGCTGTTATTTTGTGTTTTATTGGTATGTCACCTGCTGCTGATCTGACGGTGAAAAGTTTGTCTACTGTTTGTGCACCCATGGCGAGTTCTTTCTTTATAAAGTTTTTGTTGGCCCCCGTACCGATGAGAAGTTTGAGTATTTTGTCGTTTCGGCATTTATATTCTAGGTAAGGAAGGCTTGAGAGGCCTCCTCTATAAAATTTACCTCACCAGTTAGATTGGAACTAATATCCTCAAAGTTTTGAATATACTCTTCATATTCTTAACATTCTTCGTAAGGGTCTTCACTTTGCTGTTCCAAGTGAATCACTCGTTGTTGTTTCAAATTTGGGCGATTCATGTAATTAACTTTTTGTGTTCTTAGTGATGGATCCACTTCCATCGGTGTTGGTAGCTTTGCTTGTTGTGGCCGCTGTGGTAATCTAACGTCTTGTTGTTGATGATTAGTTCCATATCTCACATTTCTTTGCTGTAGGGATAACCTTGGAAGTGGTCTTGGTGGTTCTTGGTTGAATCTGTTTTGCGAATAAATTTGATTGACTGGCAATGTGACTACATTGTTGCTGTTAAAACTTCTATCGTGTATGACTAGGTTTTGGAAATTTAGATTTTGTATTTCCAAACAGGAGGCATAGGCCTCGAGTAGAGTTGAATTGTTAGCATTCTGGATATTTCGGATGCTACTCCTCTAACGAATACATCCAGTGTATGGTTCCTATACATTTCCATATAAGAACTTTTACTGTGTCTTTGTTATAACTTTCGGTTTTTATCTTGTTTATAATGAGTGAAAGGTGGTGATTAACGTTAGCATAGAACTCGTCGATGCTTTTGTTTCTCTGCATTAATCTGCTAAGCTGATGAGCGTACGCTGGTCTCTCTTATCAGCGTAGTGGAGTGATAAGCAATTTTTAATTTCGCTCCAACTGCCGTTAAAATTATTATACGATATGAGTGTCGAATCTGCAGTTCCTCTTATTTTCTGTCGTAAGCTTTGGAGAATAGCCCGATAGATCGGCTTGTCCTTGACAATTTCATAGTCTTCTAATATATTCTCCACACTATTTATCCACGATACATAGTGTAAGGGAATCCCTTCGAATATTTACAACTCCTTTACACAGTCTGGGAGTCTGCTTATCTCTTTCAGGTTATTTTCGTTTTTTGGATCAGTCTGCACGTCGGTGTTGATATGTGGTTGTTCTTTTGCTTCCAAACGTTCTAATCTTCGTGTGATATTTTTTATTGCCTCAGTGTGCACATTGAGTGCCCCGGTTAAATTAGTAATGGCTGCTTGCATTTGTTCCATCGTAGCCATTTTGAATTATGTATTTCGTATTATTTTAGGGTTTAACTGCTGTGATTTTTAGTAAAATTTTGTTTTTTGCACTTTTGTTGTTTAATTTGTTTTGATTTAAAATCATTGATTGATTAGATTTTCTATTTTATTCAAGTTTTTATTTTTAAATTTTTTATTTTTATTATTATTATCTTTACTCCAAAATCGACAATCCTGCTTATTTACGAATCCATTCAGCCAAAAATGAGGTTCGTAACTGAACACAATTTCTTGATAAAAAAATGGATCTTTCACCAACTTTTCAATAGCCCATTCACCAAAAATTCTGCGTTGTGGTAGATCGTTCGAAATCAATTCTTGCACCAGCTGTATCTTGTAAGGCTTCACACTTAAATTCTTTCGCAAAATTTTCCACGTTGTTGAGTAACAGAGGCCCAATTGCTGTGAACGGCGACGAAACAGCTGCGATATTTTCTTCAGTTCGCACTGTACGTAAGCGTGTTGGTGATTTAATGTCCAACAATGTAAATGTGGTGCGAAATTTAGTCACAATAGCCCGAATAGCCGCTTCAGTGAGTCGATTAAACTGAACATATAATAGAAAAAGCGCGCGATTAACTTTCTTAACAGAGAACGAATTTTGATAATAAAATTCAATGATTTGCAAGCGCTGTTCGTTTATATGGTAAAATTATAGACCAAACTGTAAATGTTTGACAGTGACACAAAACATGAAACATACGTGACCAGTCAAAATCAGTGTTGCCAAAAAGAAAATAGTTAAAAAATCAATCTTTATGAATATATATATATATATATATATATATATATATATATATATATATATATATATATATATATATATATATATATATATATATATATATATATATATATATAAAGGGTGATATATATATATATATATATATATATATATATATATATATATATATATATATATATATATATATATATATATATCTAGTGCAACTAGATCATTGACATTCAGATAAATGCTTAGAAGTTGTTCTTTATACAGGGTGTCTGTTGGGAAGGTATACTACTTTGTTTGTTTATAATTTTTGATTTAATGAAAGGGAATGGACCTTATATTGATAAATGTTTTATTTAATGTCGGCAATTATGTATGGAATACAATATCAGATAAATGTCCGCCTCTGTTAGTCTCACAAATGCGAGCCCATTTTTAATTACATTCTCACACATTTCACGCGGTATTTCATTAATTTCATCACGAAAATTTTGTTTGAGTTGCTCAAGCGTTTCTGGTTTGTTTGCATAAGCCTTGCCTTTTAGATATTCCTACAAAAAGAAGTCCGGAGCAGTCAAATCAGGCTATCGTGGAGGCCAATCAACATCACCATTTTTTGAAAATAACTTGTTGGGAAAGAGGTCTCGCAGTAATTCCATTGTAATTCTGGCTGTATGCGATGTGGTACCGTCTTGTCTACGATATCGCTCTCCATTCACAGTTACCGTTACGCCGTTTTGATTTTCAAAGAAATAAGGTCCAGTGATTCCTCCTGACCAAATTGAACACCAGACTGTCACTTTTAATGGATGTAAAGGTGACTGATGAATAATTTGAGGGTTTTCCATTGCCCAAAACCGACTATTCTCCATTTAAATGAAAATGTGCCTCATCACTTATTATGATTTTTTCATGAAAATCGGGGTTGTCATGGGCGAGCTGTAACATCCTATTGCCATATGTATGGCGGCGTAAATGGTCTTGTGGAAGAAACTCTTGTGTCAACTGAATCTTAAATGGAAACAAATGCAAATCCTTGTGCAAAATTGTGGCCAAACTAGTTCTTTGAAGACCAAGCTCCTGAGCACGGCGTCGAATGGAGGTTGATGGATTGTTTTGAACACTTTCTTGAGCAGCAGTAATGTTTTCAGCCGATCTTGCAGTACGTTGTGGCCCATGCTTGGGCCTATCACTTACAGACCCTCTTTCTTCGAAATCATTCACTACACGATAAATAGTGCGTTTTGTTGGCACGTTGTTTCTCCCAAAAATTTCACGTAACTTTCTCATCGTCACAGTAATCGATGATTGATTTTGATAAAATGTTTTAACGATTAAAACACGTTGGTCTATCGAAAATTTTTCCATAATAAATTTGCCACGTGTCTACTTCACGACTGCCAATTTATTTATTTATTTATTTTTATTTATTTATTTATTTATTTATCAATATTGACATTTTTTTATTATAATATTTTTTAATTAATTAAATAGAGCATAATTATTTTTCTTAATACAAATTATTTACTAAATACTAAGGTTTTCTTTAGTGAATACACTCAATAGTCGTAAAAAATGATTGCATTTTAATTCGCGTAATTCGCCCAATGTGTAGAAATTGCTCAGCGAATTATACAATTTTACGCCATTATACCCTAATGATCGTTGTGAAAAAGATTTGCTGTACATTGGTAATCTATAGTGGGTGTTTCTGGTATTATAATTATGGACTTCTCTATTAGAATATAACATTGAGTCTAGGTATTATGGTAGATCTCCGTTTTTAAGGCGAAACATTAACTTCAAGACATTGTAATGTATTCTTTGGTTTATAGACTTCCACCCTAATATTTCAAGCATTTCAATTATATGGGTCCTATTTTCTGCTTTTAAAATACAAGTGATTTAAAATATATAATTTTTGTCTCCCGTGGCATTTTATCCTTAAGTCTATTAAAAAGGCCCAGCTTTTTATTAATTTTTTTAGCAATATAATCCAAATGATCGTTAAAATTTAAATTTTTATCTATGATAACCCCAAGGTATTTATATGGTTTTACACGTTCAATGACTTCATTATCAATTAATATATTTTGATTACATTCTAGTTTTGTTTTTATTGACAGAACCATGTACTTTGTTTTAGAAATGTTAAGAGACAACTTAACATTAACCATTTTCTCAGATTTTTCCAATCTTCGTTTATTTTTTGTACAGCTTCAATAAGGGTTGGTGCAGCAATCGTAATCAAGGTATCATCGGCAAACATATTCACTTTACAATTTTTTATAACATCCACTATGTACAGGATGAAAAGCAATGGTCCTAACGTAGAACCCTGTGGTACTTCGAGATTATTTCGTATTGACTTAGAGATACAGTTATCGACTTTTGTATATTGTTGTCTTTCGTGAAGATAATTATTGAACCATTCAAATTCTGTGCCTTGGATTCCATATTTGTTTAATTTGTTTAATAAGATTTGTCTATCGATTGTTTCAAAAGCTCGTTTAAAATCTAAAAAGAGTGCTACTACTACTTTTTTGTCATCTATTTCAGATTTCCAACCATCCAACATTAAGTTTAACGCAGTTTCACATGAATGGAATTCTCAAAACCCAGATTGTTGGTCGACTAGTATATTATTGTTGTTAATGTGATTTACTAGTTGAGTTTTAACTACTCGTTCTGACACAGCTTCATAGGTTGGTAGCATATTTATCGGACGTAGTTCTTCTGGTTTGGTTGGTTTAGAAGTTTTCGGAATTGGAATAACTGTTGATATTTTCTCGGAATTTTAGCTTCATTTAATCTTTTATTGATTAAATCAGTAAATTTTGATACAAATATTTCATTGTTCATAGCATCCAACATTATAGTGCGATTTATACCATCAATCCCAGCGTTTGACTTCAGACTATTAATAATTTTGGTTATGTCTTGACATGTAATGTTTTGAAAGGAGAATGGAACTGTGTAAAGATACGTATTCGATACATTAAAATTCTTTATATTCGGAATATTGTTATGTATGTCAATCACACTTGATACAAACGTATTGTTTAGAGATTCGGCCAATTCTAATTTGTCGGTTAATACTATATTGTTAAATTGAATATTCTACTGTGTTGGGGTTTTAGTTTTATACATAGCTTTTAATGTTCTCCATAGTTCTTTTGGATTGTTTTGGGTTGTTTTCTACAAATTTGTTTTTAAAATAAGTAGACTGTTCTTTCCTTAAAGATTGTTTATATATGTTTCTGGCTCTTTTATAGTTATCCCAGCTCGCCTTTGAATTTATTATTTTCATAATTCCATAAGATCGAAGTTTTTCTTGCTTCAGTAATTTCAAATTTTCGAAAAACCATGGTAGCTTACTTGTTTTATTAATAACCTTTATACAAGTTAATTCTTCACACAAGTGAAGAGCGAACGTATTTCTATCGGTTCACAAATTTCTGTTGACTTTGTCTTCCCATAATTTAAATTAACGCTTAACATGTAATGGTCACTTCTTTGCTGTTCCTTAACTATTTCGCATTGCACATTTTTAGAATTAGTTATTACTAAATCAATATTCTTTAACCACCTGCATTAGTCTATGATCTCTTATCAAATTCTTAAATTTTACACTGTAATATTCATTGGATTTGACATCAATATTAAAATCCCCGAATATAAAATTATTTTTGTTATGGTTTATGATATTTTCCATCCATTCGTCAAATTTATTTAGAAGACTGCTCTCGTTGTTTGAAATGATCTGTATACTACCCCAAATATCCCAGTCGTATGATATCCTTTTATGATTTGTATAGCTAAAAACCAAGTGCGATCCTTTTCACAGTTTGAAATTATTTTAAAATTTATGTTTTCTTTATTATACATAGCAACTCCACCTGTATATCGACTATCCGGATTGCAGCGTATAAATTTATAGTTATCAATATGAAATTCAGAATCGTACATTTCTTCAGTTGTTTTGGTTTCACTGAGTAATACTAAGGCTGGTTTATAACTGGATACAATTTCTTGTAATTCTATGAAATTTGATGATAGACTTCGGATATTGGTGTATAGTGCATCTTGTTTGCGAAACTGCTATTGATAATTGATTTGGTTTCTTAGTATTTTCAGTTTGCGTTGATATACCGTGCAAGTACTATCCCATGTAGCATGATTTACATCAATATTTAGATTGAGTTTTTTATTTGTTTCAACGTGTTTTATAAGTAAGAGTTAAAGTATAGACGTTTTATAAGTAAAGTTAATGTTTTATAAAAATGTATTGTGATGTTATTTGAGCTAATGTCTCGGAATTATTCGTACACTTCTGGAACATGAGCATAAGCCCAGATTCGTTCCAGCTATCTGTTTACGCGGGGATACAGATAGATACGAATAATCAGACGGATTTGTTAGTTCGGATAATCAGACGGATTTAGTCATTCACGCAATTCTATATGTTAGGATATACTTACCAATTTCTGCTTTTTATTCCACAAGATGAATGATGTAGGCAATATATGAATTTTTTTCTGATCTTCTTTTTTATTGGTTATTAACTCCATTTACACTCTATTTACACTACCTTCATTAATCTTAAAACTATATATTATATATAAATTAAACTAGGAAATCAAACCTAGGAAATGAAATTAAAAAAATATAAACATCTAAAAAAATCATAAACATCATAAAAAATATACGGAAGATAATTCCGGAAAATAAACATCGCAACAAAAATACGGAAACGTTACGTCACATTTTTGTCACCCTGTTTATTTTTTACAATTTTTGTTGATCATAACTTTTTAGTTGTTTTCCACTTGTTTTTGTTGTGTTTCCAATATTATTTCTTTTGTAGTTCATATTTCATAATTAACTTTTGTTATTTATGTTATGTTCCGAATTTCATAAATATTTGGGTTTGATATTTCATAACATTTAAGTGTACGTTTCAAATATTTACGCTAATTTAGATTGCATTATGTTCTAGATATATTATCGACATAATATTTACTTAATTGACCGACATAATATTTTGATGAACTTGAATTTAATTTATATATTGAACTTGATCATGTATATGTTTTATGAAATATCAGATTTTAATTTACATATTGAACTTGATCATGTATATGTTCTTCATGATCTTATCTGGAAAACACAACATATCTTCCGCCCATTTGAGTTAGAATTTTATTCTGAAGGAATTAAATTCTAATTTGTGCAGGTGTATATATATACATTACAATATTTTCTCTTATTTCTAGTTTCTAATTTTTCGTTTTATACAGTAACAATAAATATATGTAGTTGAGATGTTTGATATAGTTTCATTTTCCTTTAGCTGAGGTACTTCTTCCTTTCTGTTGTATGTGTATGTGGTTGCGGTGGCGATGATGGTTACAGTTGTGGTGCAGTGCCCCTGCTTCGGTTGTTGCTTTATCCTTTGTTGTATCCTTATCAAAATACCTTTATCATGTGTTTTTTGTTGCTAGTGTTTACAATCTTCAGCATAATTCTTGATCATTTAGTCATTACGGTGTAATGTACCTTTTTATGTTTTAATTGTTTGGTTGTCTATTAATTGTTTAAATTGTGTATTACTGGTTTTTCTACGTTGCTGGTATTATTATTCTTGTGATAGATTATTATTTGGTCATTGGAATACAATGTACCTATTTTAAATATTAAATAGTTTATTTTTTGTTTAAGTCATATTCTTATTGCTGGTACTTATGTTTACATCAGCTCAAGTCAAGATTGCTTTATTTAGATTTTTGCTTTATTATATCATATCTTTGTCATACGGCCTTTTGATAAGGTTCAACTGCTTGGCTGATACATTTTTGGGTTGCTCCCGAATTCCTGTGGTTTTGTGGTAGTTTTTCCTTTTCATCTTGAAATTGTTCATTATTCGTCATCTATTGTTTTGTTATCTGTTACTGTACCTATTTCCCTAACTTATAATCTATTTCATTAATTATATTATCATAATTACAATTTGGAATCGCATTACCGTTTGCGTAAAAAAAAATTTTTACTATGACTTAATTGAAATGTCATGCATAGTTAAAACAAATTGTGATTACGTTAATATTTACTCTTAAGATTACTTATCTATGTATATATAAAGATTCTTTTATTTTGTCTTTGAAATATGATTTTATTTATAATTTGTTTTTGTGCAATGATCAATTCAATTTTTAACTTTAGACGTTGTTAACAATTTTACTATTCTATTGACCCGATGACTTGTTTTTCCATGAATTTATGAAAGAAAAAGCCATTTTAATATTTAGCTGCAATTTTTAAAGGTTTGTTGGAATTATTTGGAATTATAGGATTAGGATGAGTAGAATATGGATTTGATAATTTAACTTTTGTGTTTGATTTCTTGTTCCTCCTCAAGATTTGAGAAGGAAAAAGTTTGAGGTAATTTCGTCTCTAAAAAAAAATAAAATTTTGTTTGGATTACTGGATGGGTTGCATTGTTAGGATGATTAGGTTTGTTAGAGTGTTGTATCTGTAATGTTTAACAATTATTAGATTTATTCGGTATGCTTATACAATCTGTTATTGTGTACTCTTATTCTTCTTCTTTTACAATCAATCGTAGAGTTGGTCGGGGAATTGATTTCTGTTACTTTGTACGGTCCAGTCCATAGTGGATCTTGTTTGTTGCGTCGCATGTCGTTTCTTAACCATACTAGATCATTTGGTTGCAATTGTATGTTGTTCGTTCGCTTATCGTACTGTATTTTAGTTGCTTGCTTCTTCTTTAGTAGATTCTGTCTTGCTACGGCATGAGCCAGTCTTAGTCGTGATTTTAATTCACTGACATAGTCGTCATAATTGTAAGTAGGTTCAGGATCTTTTTTGATAGCGCTGGGTATTAGAGCTTGTCGTCCGTATACCAATTCGTAAGGTGTGAAGTTTGTTGAGCAATGAGGTGTAGTATTGTAGACAAACATTGCGTAATGGCACATTTCGTCCCAGTTATTACGGTCAATGTCTGTGAAAGACCTTAAATATTCTTTCAATGTATTGTGCGATTTCTCCAGAGCACCGTTGGTCTCTGGATGATATGCAGTTGTAGTGAGATGTTTAAGTTTTAGTAACTTCAATAATTCATTGAAGGATTTGCTCATAAAATTACTTCCTTGGTCTGTAAGGATTTTTTCAGGGATTCCGTATTTTGTAATATAATGTTCGCAGAAGTTTTTGGCGACTGTTTGTGAGGTTTGGTCTGGTATTGGAATTGCGCCTGAGTATTTTGTTAAATCGTCTTGGAATGTCAATATGTAATTGTTTCTATTTTCCGTCATGGGAAGTGGTCCTACTATGTCAAAAGCTACTCGTTGGAATGGATATTCCGAAGTTGAGGTGATTTGTAAAGGTACTCTTGTTTTTCTGTGGTTCTTGTTTTGTTTACAGAGATGACATTTACTTATAAATCTATTGATATCGGTTAGCATATTCGACCACTGATATAACATTCTAATTCTTTTGTAGGTGCGCCATGTACCGGCATGCCCACCTAATGGTAGATTATGGTATTCGTTCAGTATTTCTAATCTTCTTTTCGGGTCTAGAACCGTCGTAATGTTTTGAGTTTTGGTGTTTGTGTTAGTTAATTCATTAAGAGGATTCGTTGTACATTTGGCTTGAGTTTCAGTATTGGTTTGTATAGTAGGAGATATAATGTTCTGTGTTTGTGTATGATTTTGATTGTTGGATGAATTATTCTTCTTTCTTTGTAAATTTGATCTAGGGGATGTAACATTTTGTGTCTGGGAACTGTTTGCTTTGTTTTGTGCTCTTGTTGTAACAAGTACTTGTTCGTACTTAATTCTACTAAGTGCGTCTGCGTTTACGTTAAGTTTTCCTGCTTTATGTTGTGTCTCATAGTTGTATTCTGATAATTTTAGATGCCATTTTAGTATTCTGTTGGGAGTTTTTGTGAGATTGCCTGCTAGGGGTTTATGATCTGTAACAACAGTGAATTTTTTACCGTATAGGTATGGTCGGAAATTATTTACTGCCCAGTATATGGCTAGCATTTCTTTTTCGATGGTGGAGTAATTTCGCTCAGACTTACCTAGTGCTCGACTAGCGTAAGCTAATGGAAATTCTCCTGAAGGGTGTATTTGGGATAAGACAGCACCTAAGCTGTAATCGCTTGCATCTGTTGTTAGGATAAACGGTCGGTTTAAGTCGGGGTATTTTAATATTGTTGTTTTTACTAAACATTGTTTAAGGTTTTCAAATGCTTGTTCGCATTCTTGTGTGAAAACGAAAGGAACTTTTTTCCTAGTTAGTTTGGATAACGGTTCTGCAATTTCAGAAAATCTGGGGATGAAACGTCTGTAGTAATTTGCAAGACCTAAAAACGATTGGGTTTCTCTAACATTTCTGGGTTGAGGGAAGTTCTTTACAGCCTGTACTGTAGTCGGATTTGGTTTGATACCTTCTGGTGTGATTATATGTCCTAAGAAAGTGATTTCTTTTTTGAGAAATTGACATTTAGTAGCTTGAAGTTTAAGATTATTTTGTCGACAGATACTGAATACTTCTTTTAATTTATTGTTATGGTCAGATAAGTTTTTACCATAGATTATTACATCATCGAGATAAATAAATCCTTTCAGTCCTTGAAAACCTCTAAGGATATGATTCATCGCTCTTTGAAATGTAGCTTGTGAGTTTTTTAGTCCAAAGGGCATCCTTGTAAACTCAAAATGGCCATAATCCGTGCTGAATGCGGTCTTGTGGGAATCTTTTGGATTCATTTCAATCTGATGGTATCCACTCGCCATGTCAAGAGTAGAGAAATATTGTGCATGACCAAGTTGGTCAAGTATATCATTAATATTGGGAAGAGGGAATGAGTCACCGATTGTAATCTCATTCAACTTACGGAAATCTACTACGACTCTCCATTTTGGAACTCCGTCTTTTCCGGGCTTTTTTGGTACTGCCAACAAAGGGCTGTTATAAGGGCTAATGCTTGGTCTTATTTTGTTTTCAACAAGCATTTCTTTTACTTGCTTATTGATCTCATCTCTATGTGTTTGAGGAAGTCTATAACGTTGTACATGAACGGGCTTTGAATCTGTATATAGGTTGATATCATGCTGTATTCCTTCGATACTAGTCAACATATCTCCCTCGAGATAGAATATATCGTCGTACTGCATGCATAATTCAATTACAGACATGTTTTCTTCAGCATTGTTTGATGAGTCCAAGTTTTCAGTTAATATTTCTGTAATTCGTTCAATTCTATTTTGGTTATTTGCATGGATAATTGTGTTATGTTGTGAACAATCGAATTTTTCTAAGATTGGGTTGAAATTGACGATTTCAGTGTAATCGTTTCGCGTGTTTGCTATTAAGATTTTAGCTTTACAATTTACAGGTTGGATTAATGTATGTGGAGTGTGTACTCCAAGAATGATTTCGACTGCGTTACTTATATATTGATCATTTGTCGGAGTTTGGATTTCAACTAAAGTCTCACATCTAGGAGGTAAAATAATTCTGTTTACAATGTGGTTAGAAAAGTCAACTAAATGGTTTTTAATCTTGATTTTTCCTATACTGTATAGAATATCTATTTTGTGTTTGTCGAAGAAATCTCGACCTAATATTCCGTCTTCATCTATTTGGAATTTATCGTTTACTACATAGAATTTATGTACTATTTGAAGTTCTGTGTTAAATTTCAGCTGTAGATTTACTGTTCCTAAAGTTTTTACTGTTCCGTCTCCTATGCCTGTTAGTTCTGAAGTTTCATCCTTGTTTATGTCATTAGTGTTAATATTTTTCATTTTGATCAATGATACGTCTGCACCTGAGTCTATGAGTAGTACAGGTTTGTTATCACCTACTGTTGGTGTTATCGTGTCTCTGTTTATTTTAAAATCTGTCAATAAATTAATTTCTTTTGGTAACTGAAGAGGTTCTTCATCAAGTTTAAGATTGGGATTTTGGAATAATGTTATTAATGATTCTCTGTTGTTTACGTCTGGAGGTTCATCTTTTTGATTTCTTTCATATTTAGATATTGCAGTTTCAAGTAAGTTATTCATTTTCTCTCGACAGCTGTTCAAACTCTGTTGAATCTTTTTTACTAATCTTGGTCTCATTACATTATTCAGATACTTGCGAAATTCTGTGACTGTCTGGACACATTTAATAATTTGTACTAGTAAACTGATAATAAACATGTATGCCAGGATAGTAATGCTATTTAAGAGTTGTTTAAAATTATAACTAAATGTTTCTTGAGTAAATGCTTCTTCTTTGTTTGCTTTGACAATAAGTTGAGCTGGTCTGGCAGCTGTTTTAGTTTCTGTTTGTTGAGCTGGTCTGGCAGCGTTAATTTTTGCTTGTTGAGCTGGTCTGGCAGCGTTAATTTTTGTTTGTTGAGCTGGTCTGGCAGCGTTAATTTTTGTTTGTTGAGCTGGTCTGGCAGCGGTATTTTCTGTTTGATGAGCTGGTCTGGCAGCTATAATTTTTGTTTGTTGAGCTGGTCTGGCAGCGATAATTTCTGTTTGTTGAGCTGGTCTGGCAGCGATAATTTTTGTTTGTTGAGCTGGTCTGGCAGCGATAATTTTTGTTTGTTGAGCTGGTCTGGCAGCTGGTTTTGTTTCTATGTTCTCTGCCTTTGATATAGCTGGGCGTACAGCGGTAATTTGTGTTTGTAGGTGCATTTCTGGAATGTCACCCATTTGGAGAGTATAATTGTTTTGTGTTTCTAAAGCTTGTCCATTTGTATGATTTTCTTGTAACAAGTGATAATATTGTAAGTTATTCGGATCCGGCATCGATTCCTCTCCTAATGCGTGCTGGATCCTCTGGAGTTTTCCGATGGATGAAGTAAATTTAAGTTCTGGATATTGGGATCTATGTGGTGGTTAGTCGTGTATCTGATTTGCATTCTACTTAGTCTGTCTTCTAAATCTCTTGTTGGGGAACCTTGTTGAGCTTGCGTACTATTTGTTGGATTTCTTGGTGTGAGAAATTTATTCCTACATTCTTCATACGTATGACCAGTTGTGGTTTTACAGTACGTACAATGTTTTGGTTGGTAAAATCCTCGGGTTTGTGGAATGTGTATATTTGTTTGTTGATTATGAGGATATGTGTTTATTTGTGAATGTTGTGCGGGTCTGTTATTATGGAAATTTGACCGTTGTGGCATGTATTTGTTTTGGAATGGTGGGTTAAATTGTGTTGGCTGTTGGAAATTTTGTCTAGGTGGTAGGATGTTAGGTTGTCTATAGGTATTTGGTCTACGGTTTTCATCATTCATTCTGGTACGACACATATTGTACGTATGATTTGGTCGTTGACAGTAATTACATGTTATAACCGGACTTCTTTGTTGGATTTGAGTGTTTAGAGTTGGGAACTGTATTATGTGAGGTGTTATTATTGTAGGATTTGTACCGTTTGTGATTTCCAACATCCTATCGATGTTTTCTGTTTCTTTAATAAGATCATCTATAGTCGTAGCTGTGGAAGTTGCTATTTTCTCTTTTAATATCGTATTATTTAGTCCTCTTTTAAATGTGTGTATGGCTGTATTGTTCAAATGTTTTTTATATGAATCATCTAAGTTACGTATACCATACTTTGCTTTATATCCTGTTTTGTACCTCTCCATTGCCTCTATTAACCTATATCCATAGTTTCTAACTGTTTCACCATAAGATTGTGTTGTATTTGTAAATCTCCCTTCAAGTTGACTAAGAGATTCTGTTTTAATATACATATTATGTAAAACCTCTTTTAATGTCTCGTAATCATTAATATTTCTATGACTAATTCTGATGTAAGCATCACCTGTTAGTCTGAACTTAATTAATTTTGAGAACAAAGCCTTGTCTGCCTCATTAACCAAACCATCATAAATACTGTCAGAGGTACCAATGAACCTAGTGAGCTCATTTGGCCGTTGTGGTGTGTCCTCACCACTGAACTCTGGTACAAAACTTATTATGTTTTGTTGAAGTTCTTTTTGATTCATGGCTATGTTGTCTGTTTCTAGAGATACTAATGGTGATTGGATTTTTATTGGTGGACTTTCTAAGTTTGGGCTATTTCTTCCACTGGATGTGGGTTGGTTCGATGAATATTTAACAGATGACTGTTTTCTAGCGGCTTGACGCGTTAAAATGTTTAGAGAATTTGTGATACTTTTCGATATAGGACTGTTCATGTGAACTAGTAAAATTGGTTATATCTCAGATACCTTTAACTCAGATTGGATTTTTACTTGCGGCTTAATATCTAATCGCAACAGGACGGTTTCTATACTACGGCAAATACAGAATTCGCAGTAACATAGAAGTTTCGGCAGCGCCAATGTTTTATATGTAAGATCGTTAAAGTATAAATGTTTTATAAGTAATGTTAATGTTTTATAAAATGTATTGTGATGTTATTTGAGCTAATGTCTCGGAATTATTCGTACACTTCTGGAACATGAGCATAAGCCCAGATTCGTTCCAGCTATCTGTTTACGCGGGGATACAGATAGATACGAATAATTTAGACGGATTTGTTAGTTCGGATAATCAGACGGATTTAGTCATTCACGCAATTCTATATGTTAGGATATACTTACCAATTTCTGCTTTTTATTCCACAAGATGAATGATGTAGGCAATATATGAATTTTTTCCACTGATGAACTTGAATTTAATTTATATATTGAACTTGATCATGTATATGTTTTATGAAATATCAGATTTTAATTTACATATTGAACTTGATCATGTATATGTTCTTCATGATCTTATCTGGAAAACACAACAAACGCAGTCGCTACATTTGGTTTATGTGCTGTTACATTCAATATATTTGTGCTCTGCAGTACATTTTGGGCATGTTATCTTACTAGTACACTTATCACCATAATGTGAATAACCATTACATTTGTAACATCTTGTTAAGCCAATGGACTCTACTACATGGCCTCTATCAAAATTTATATTTAACTTTTCAGCCTTCATTATTTTCTAATAAGAAGTGGCATCAACTTCAATGATGGTATCTACTTTATGTATATGTCTTCTTCGATAGGTTGTTACTACGTTTATTTCGGTATTAGCCAAAAACAAATTTTGTTGCTTCAACGCTGATATTATTTCATAACTTTCTAGTTGTTCCAACATTCCCAATATCTTCACTCTAGGCTTGAGTTCTGCTGGTAATTTAATCTTATATTGAGTTCCTAATTTATCTGTAGCAATTTTCTTCAGTTTTTCTTTTGCTTCGTTCGAACTGCACTGTAGTATAATTCCACTATTCGAAACATTTCGATATCCCATTAAAGGAATACTTTTCGGGTCAATTTGGCTTACGATATCTTCTTTGGTTTTTTTACTCTCTTGTGGTTTCTTAGGTTGTAAAAGAACTAATTTGGTAGGATTGGTTTTTACAACTGAACCAGAAGTGTTCGACTCAGCAGGTTTATTATCGATTTCTTCAAAATGGGTTTTAATGTCTATTAGTTGCTTATAAAGCTTCGAATTATTTGCACATAAATGCTGTTTTAGTTCTTCAACAAATTTGTTAATTTTATTAAACTCTTCATATATGGTACCCTCCTCATGATTTTGGCATTCAGCACAAACAAATCTAGCATAAGCACAATCCCTATACAACGACTTACTTGTCGAAATTCCAATCAATGCATGTGTAGTGATACACCTTTTTGCATCGCTCAAAACATCGCAAAGTGGCTCTTTGTCTTGAATCTGTCACTTGCTTACATTTCTCACACTGAGACATTATAAATTCAAAATTATTTAATGCACAACAGTATACAATTGTTTGACTTCACTGATAATTTAATTTAAAAAATTTAAAAATTGCAAGAGTTGCAAAAAAAAAAATTAAATTATAATAATGTAATACGTATACGTCTTTATTTAGAATAATTCTATATATTTTGTCTGTTTAGCACTTTCTTTTCAGTTTTTCACCAAATCTGTACTTTATTTATATTCTTTAGCATATCACACATAACATTATGAATTTTCACTTATATTAAACACTATTTATTATTTTTAATTGTTAATTCATTTATAAATCAAAAAAATTAAGTACTACACTTGCTAAATCACACTCACCTCTTGCCAAATAGGAACTGTCAATACTAACGTTTACCAAAATGGCGGCAAAACAAAGTAGTATACCTTCCAGGCGGATACCCTGTATATATATATATATATATATATATATATATATATATATATATATATATATATATATATATATATATATAAATATATATATATATATATATATATATATATATATATATATATATATATATATATATATATATATATATATATATATATATATATATATGTATAAATGTAGTTATTGGAATAAAAAGTGTACACCTGTGATTTGTTTTTGTCTTGCAACGATCTTTACGATGTCACCATTCCTCATAGAACAAATAACAAAGGAATTAAAAACAGAAATAATAATGATGATGATTCAAGATTTGAATGCAACATAGTACAAACAACAAACAAACAAACAAAAAAAAACGAGAAGTAAAAAGGTCATCATAATTACCATTCTATGAACACAAATTATATTTCTGATGATGAATAAGACAACACACGACCCACCACAATCGAGTGATGTATATGTATATTCCATAATATTGCGATCGCGCATATTGTCGATCACATCAAATTAATTTTTCCTCATCGATGATTTTTATTTTTTATTTTTTTGTTATTTTTTTACATAAAAAAAATGCGAAATTAAAATGAAAATGTCGATTGGGAAATTTATTGATCGATTGTGTTTATTTTTTGTGCATCGTGCCGGTTTCGTATTGTACATATTATAGTAAGCTGTATATATACTTAAATGAGATTGTTACCATTGAAATGAAATTCCATTTAGGTGTGATTGTAAATTTATTAGACGATTTATAACATGCGCGATTCCGTACGGTTTTGATTAAATTTTATGGGATTATTGTGAAAGATATCGCGCGCTTGAATTATGTGTAAATTATTATTCATGAAGGTCAATATAATGATGTTGATGATCGAATGATGGGGCTATAGTATGGTAATTTAACAAAGATTGATTTTCCTTTATCCGTGATCGTATATGAAGACACGATCACTTACATTTTTCTCATATACAATAATACATTCCATCACAAATCTCGATATCGTCTCTAAAATAGTGTGAAATTATAACCATCACGTACTGTATAGTTTTCTAATTATGTCTTATGATCATCTTAAAAATGATGTTCATTTCTCAACCAACTATAAAGGCGAGAAATATTGAACGATAAGACAAAATTTTGAAAGCATTATATACAGGTTAAAGGGGACCACATGAAATATATCGCATTATCTGTCATGTCATACATACAAATATGTAGAATATTAAAAAAAAAATTTATGATTTTGGTTTAATTTTTTTTTTTTTTTTTAGTAAATATATATTTACTTTTGATGCTTGTCTTACCGTCTTTTTAACCGCCTTTCCACATAGCAATAATTGAACTTATTTGTTTTTGTGTATAAAGTTCTTGTATAGCGATTTTTTTTACGCGCGCTAATTAGAAATCTGCAAAGATGTTTTCAAAGAAAAAGACATAAAGACATGAATGAATGATCAACATCATCTAACCTACTCCATATATATGGTTATTAACTCTTTTTCCCTTTAATACATAAATCATTCCATCCATAAAATATCGACGGAAAACCGTATATACCAATAACAGCAATAACAATTGTTGAAATCTCATGAAACGATGGGAAAGGATATAAGCTCGATCATAATATCTGATCTATTTAAACGATCGTAAAAAAAAATATAAATAAGAAACACAAATCGTTCAGGTCATGGTATCAATCTGTGCTATAGACTTATATAATGATCCATAATTTATTCACGATCATCATCCACATTTTTTTAAAATAATTTTCTCTTCCTCTCTATCTCTTTATCTATATATCTTTATCGCTCTTGCCAGCCTCGATCAAAATCAATTTAATTATTTGAACAATAAACCAAAAAAAAATCTTTAAAAAAACTAAAATTTAAATCAGATCGAAGATCATTCAAACATCTTATCGTACCACCCGACCAAGAAAACTACAGGTGTTGAATTGATTGTTTCTGATTTGATTTCACAGATGGTTTAGATGAAATATGTCGAACTGATAAACATCTTTTTTGTTTCTCGTTTAGTATTTGGTTGTTTGTTAGTTTTTTTTTTTTTTTTTAGATTTAAGATTTCTTTTCGAGCATATCATGATGATCAATATATAAGATTTTGAAAAATTATATTTTTTTTTTATTATTTGATTGAATAAATAGTAACGCCTTTTAAACGTTGTATTGATCTTTAACGTAACACTATTTTGATTGGCATTTGATTTGTGGATTTTATGGGAATTATAACACCTTTTTTGGCATATTGAACCTTTTGTATATACAAGATTTTATTTGAGCTAAACAAACAAAACAAAATATTCTAGCAATTTGTAATATGTTTAAGACATACGCTCATGGACACGCATTGTTATGGGTGGTAATTCAATGCCAATCGATTTTTTTTTGGTATGCTTACATTTACATTATATACATTATAGGAGGATTGACTTTGAAATAGTAAATGTCTAAAAGAAAGATGATCTTGTGATGATATGATAATTGGTGCTAGCGTTTAAGGTACATCCATCATATATATATATACAAAAATGTGGCCTCAATAGATGCGGTTGGTTTGTCATGCCAAATATAATATACTGGACGTTAAAAATTTATAAATTATTAATGGGTTCAGGTTCGATTGTCAAAAGGAACAGAATACGAAAGGGAATTTCTTCCCCGTGCTGAAGTGCAAATTCCACGGACCGAGTAATCGTTCATACCAACACAGGTTGGTTGGAGTCATTCAAAATGGGAGTGTGTCCTCTTTGCAAAGGTACATAGTCAGAAATAAAATGTCTGGCTAGCAATTTCAACATTTCAACACAACTAAATAAGATGGATGCCAAACTACATTAAGAGTCTTGGTAGATCACAGCTTGCAAACTATAATGGAAAACTAAAGCTAAAATGTAACAAACAAAAATGCAAAAAAGCCCATAACCTTGACATTGGAGAAGTACGACAGGAATTGTCAGCTTCAAAATCCAACCAATTACAATTTCCAAATTTGAGCAACATCTCAAGGCCTTGGTATGTCAAAAGCAGACAAAACTTTTACCAGATAAAGAAGGGGATTACTATAGTTCAACAACCAAGTTAAGAATGGATTATGACGTTTCGGTAAAAACTTCAAAGTCGCATTCAACAATATGTTATATTATACTGATCCAACAATACAACAACACTGAGATGAAAAACAAAAATTCGTGCTTAGAGCCGATATTGAGAAGATATTTAGGTAAACGCGATTACGCCCGAAAAATCAAATCTACCAATTAGGGCTATAGAGAGACAAATAAGCCGAGTAAGGAGAGACAAATGATGAAACGGTGAAGTATGGATCTGCATAAGCGACATATTTGGCCACTACAGTTCTTTGTCAGTTATAGTACAAGATGATGATGAACTATCCTTTGGAATCCTAAAGTTAACACATTTCAATTTAAAACCAAATCATTAGATACTAAAGCACCTGTTACTAAGAAAAAAAAGTCATTCGAAACATCTAAATTGCCCGATTCAATGGAATCAGCCAAATGCAAATGCTAGAGAAAATTAAGCAACAAAAAAGGCACGACAACGATGAACTAAGTGAACTGCACGGTTTGTATGATGCATCGGATGATGCATATGAGGCTGTAATTTATTACAAATGCAACTGTTAAGCATAACTGTTATTAAAAGCCAAATCAACTATTCCCAGATTGGAGTTGAGCGCTGCTGTGCTGTTAGAAAGATTACTAAGAAAACCCAACTTTCATGGCAGTATTGAAACGCATCGGAGCACGTCGAGGGTTTTGCTCATATTGACTGTGGTTTAGTTTCATAGCAGTGTTAAAACTTTTACGCAATGAACTCCCCCTTGTCGTAAAGCAACTATGGGAAAAAAAGACAGAAGAGCTTGCAAATGATGGCACACAATGACACTATATAACACCGAGAGCTCCACATATAGCCAGGCTTTAACAATCAGTAGTCAAATCCATCAAACACCTTTTGTATAGGATAATTGGGTAACAGCATTTAACATTTAAAGCAATGAATATGATAGTTTTCCAAATTGAAGCATGTATGAGTTCGTAACCACTATATCCAGTGAATTCTGATCCTAATGATTTTACAACATTAACACCGGGACATTTTTTAATAGACGCGCCTAAGCTACAACAATGCCAGAACCCAGCATGTTAAACGAAAATATCAACCATTTATCACTTTGGAAGTTTCAAAATGGCTCAAGAGTTTTGGAAATTTGAATAACCGAATGTTACCACAAAACGAAGAAAATTGACTAAAAAATCAGCTAATACAATCAAAAGCTAATTCTTGCTAAGAATGACAACTTGCCACCCGGGACAGGGCCTTTAGTGCAAAAGGTCCTTAGTGAAAGCGATGACTATGTTAAAGTCATTACCATAAAAATCAGTAAAGAAAAATTGCTTAAAAGGCCGCAATCACTATGGAAGTTAGGTAAGCATCGACGGCTGCAGTTACTTCAAAACAAAAACAAACAACCAGACGAAGGACAAGAGCAAACCGCAAATTAAGTCTGTTATTTTGCTCGCTCGCAATAATCGGCATGACGAGACATACCAAAGCACTTACCAAAGCCAAAACTATAATATAAAACGGTTGATTTCACGGTTGATATTGGACAGAGATAGACTACCTCGGAAGTGGTTTTCGCCAGTTAAGACGAATTATGCAAGCTAATACAACACTAATACCAGCGATGGAATCGGATACATTCAAATATTATGCAGCAACTGTTTTGGAAATAAGGAGATTCTTCACTGAGATTAAAGATTAAAATGAAATAATAAACGCGCTAAGTGTTATCACTGACTTGTAATAGAACTGCCATCTAATAGCTTTGCAGTGACCAATGATGATCACAATTCACCGATTTATTAAAAAAAAAGTTGTACTAAAATTAACCCAAAAATTTCATTCTTTGGTTTCTTTGCTTATGTCTATTAAAGAATTCGGCACAAAAACTTTAAATTTAGATAGTGAACTTAGGGGTCCATTTATTTGGAAATTCGTGGTTGCGGATTTATCGATGTCTATCATAAAGTGCTATACAGCTATATAGTTGACATACAGAGACAGAGGCTCATCGATCCGTTAGCCTTTTTCTATGCAATTTAAGCTTTGTCAACTAGCCAGAATCCCTCTCTTTCAAACATCGACCGATCAGCTCAATTTCAGAAATTGCTTTACATACCACATAGAAACTATAGGACAACCTATTACTATAGTAGAACTCTATGTTTAGCATCGGACAAACTATTGGTAGCAATGGCAGTTTTAAACGACACTCATCAGTTAATTATCTCAAACCTTGGCATGTCCGTCCTTAGCAATTAGCAATTAGCATTGCTAATCATTGCTAAATCGAGTTAATTATTTTCTCCATTTTTTCCACCTTATTGAGTTTCAAGAGAAAGACAACGACAAGTTATAATCCAAAATGTAATAGAAAAATCGAAGGATGGCTTCGAATTATCAATTCTATCAATATGTGTAACAATCGGGTAGATTGGATTAGCATTCTACCTACAATCTTGGATACGGAAAACTTTTAGTGAAGAATTTCAAACTGTGCAAGCCAAACTCGGTTTTGGCACTTTATTGCGAGTTCCTAGACAGTTTTTTTAACTAATCTGTACTGAAAATCTACAATCCAACTTTGAAAAATTCTACACGATCGCTTTTCCGAAATTCGACCTGTTCCAGAATCCCTTCATGATTCTTGCCAAATATTCATTATAACAAGCCTAACTTCCTTTTCGCAGGTTTTTCCTAGAATAGTCGCACTATACGCAGGTCATAACAACCACCATATACTGGTCCAAATTTGACTTTACATCGTCCGGAAAAGGCTTTTGACATCGATAATAATAATAAGACATAATATCATGCGATAATACTTTGACTTGTTCGGGTCACATCTAAATATAGAGTTAAAATTATGTAAACGAGTGACCCAAACAAAAACGATTCTCTCGTGAAATGGAAATAGCAGTCCCAAAAATACATTAAATTAACTTTTATGTACAAGTGAACCACTTAATACTAAAAAAATACAATTGAAACGATATTACCTTTTTCGTAATTTTGTAAAAATCCGTAAAATCCAATTTATTACAAGAAATGTTTCCATTAGTGTGTACATGTACAAATATACTTGATAGAACACCATCAAACCACTTGTAAAATTATGCGCGCGATGTGTACATTTTTTTATAGTTTCTAAAATATTACACAAAATGAAGAAACTATTCTAAATTGTACATAATTACGATATTTGTATAAATTTTAATTAATTAAAACTTTTTTCATTTTCACAATATACTAAATAAAAATTACTGACGTAAAATGTAAAACAAACGACTGAGATTCTGAAATGTCATTTTAGTAGCGCAATTGTCATATTTCTTGTATGCTTGGATCATTAATATCTAATGAAATGGATACAGTATTCGAGTACAACAAAAATAATGACGAAAAATATAACCTATCTAGTGTTTGACAGAGAAAGATAAAAATTTGCGTCAAGCCGCTTTCACAGAAAAATTCTGCAGAATTCTTCAGTAATATTTCTTCGGCAAAACATGACGGAATTAAATTTTGTTTACCTTTTTTTAGTAATTTTTTTAGTAATAAATAATAAAATTCAATTTTAGGTTGGTATACACTTTCGGAATTTACTAAAAAAGATAAACAATATTTAATTCCGTCATGTTTTGCCGAAGAAATATTACTGAAGAATTCTGCAGAATTTTTCTGTGAAAGCGGTTTCATTGTCTTTAAATTCGAATTTTCGAAAATAAAATTAAAAATTTTGATATAAGTTGGCTAGGAAATTTTCGTTAATAAATAAAAACTGTCAGATTTCCAAACAAAACAACGATGCCAACATAACACATCATACTAGACAAAAACTAAGACGATTGATTTTTTTTCAACACGAATATCTTAAATACATTAAATTTTAATTATATCGAAATTATTTAACATACGATACAAAATTTTATTTTTCGAAATTAAATTTGTGCGAGTATACAGCACATTTTCGGAAATGGGTTTTTAGAGCAAGAGGAATATATAAAAAGACCAGTAAAACTCTAAAAAAAATTTGCACCATTTCTTGTTGTGGTTTTCAATGTTATTTTCAGGGAAAACTATATCCATGTTTATATAAATCAGTGGCTTGGAAGAGTTGGAATTCGAATATGATAAACTAGTATACAAAAGTTGAGGTGAATAAAAACATATATATATCAAAACTCTGTAGTCATGAATCAAGCTGCTTCTAGCAGCGTTTCAACATAAACTAGAAAAAAAATCAAAAACATTAGTAATGAGAAATGGAACCATTTTATCCGAAATAAACAACGACCTAAACACTCAAGCAGGAGAAAGCAAACTCGAGGACCAATAAAGGAAGAACCACAACAAAAGACCTCAGAACAATCGCAGCACTACCGGTAAGTATCATAGGAGTAACTAACATCTCAGAAATCCAAGCGCTGATGAATAATGTAACGGATCAAGAGTTTATAAAATCACGAGTCTTGAACAATAACGTATGGAAAATAAACACTTCTCGAATGCGTACAGAAATTTAACAATGAAACCGAATTTTGGGAAATATCAGCGGTACACATACGAGAGTAAAAATGTTCGTCCTATTAAAGTTATGGCTAGTTTATGGCTTCAAAATAAAGGACTCAAAATTTTGGATGCTGCGAATATTATTAAAAAAGAGAAAGACAAACAAGAGGATAGCTTAGAAATTGTGACTTAAGAGGTTTATGCTGACGCTTTATAACTCCGAAAGCATTAATAATATACAGTATAACTGGCATACTCAACATGAGAGTAAAAATAGAAGACGACGAAAATTCTGCAGTCCAAGAAATGCCAAGGTTTTAATCATACTCAAAAATACTGTGGACCAGAGACAATAACAAAATGTGTGCAGGACCTAGCCAGTAATCAGGGACGTGAAGTAGCTAAACAGGCTAAGAAGATAAGGAATAAAGCACGCGAAACGCCAGAAAAATGGATGATCTGTGCAAACCTGGACATTGCAATAAACGCAACGTTCCAACATATACAAAAAGAAGGGAGTACATTTGTTCGAGTACTGCAAAGCTCAAACCCAGAAAATGATACCGGTACCACAAAAAATATGAGAGTTAATATTTAAACCATTCTAAAAATTAGAGCAAAATAAATTCTTCAGATACTAAGCCTACATATTAGCCAAGTGATACAACTGCATTACCAAAGGGTTATCGGATAGTTACATCTATTTAAAAAATGATGTAAGTTTGATATCTGATCAATGTTCATTCACCAGTTATTATGACGATTAGTCAAACGGTAATGGAAAGACGAAATCCACCGCAACTCACCAATATTAAAACAAATGAGTTACTGTTCTTGTTAATAGTGGCCGAAAATATTGAGCCTTATTATTTGAAGTTGAATTGTTCAAGTGGTTATGGACTTCGAAATATTATACAAATGGCCTCTTAAAAAAACACTCCAAGAATCCACGAAAAAAATATCAGTAATATACACAAAAGAAGTAAGGGATCTAGTGCAGAAAAAACCAAAAGCACGAAAAAAGTGGCAAAGGAGTTGTGTCTCTCAAGAAAAATCTATTTGCATCATAAAAAAATTGAGTAACAAACTTAATGCACTTAAACAAGTAAAACAAAACTATTGGGAATCTTTTTGGTACCGTAACTGCAACATAATATTCCGAACACTCTCTCTGGAACGCAGCAAAGGGAATAAAACGATCAAAATAGCATAATCCTACAGTAAAAACTAACGATGTGAGATGGGCTAGAAGTGCAAAGGCAAAAGCTGATATATTTACTATAAACTTGGAAGAAACTTTTCAGCCTTTATGCAGACAAACAGATGATGAAAATGCGTGCAATATGACTTTAGAAGAAATGATTATCTGAATATAAAAGCTATTACTGAGAGAACTAACATTTTATAACTAAAATCAGAAATTTACAATGTAAGATCCAAAAAAGCTCCATCGTCATTCACAACCAAATATATTTTCTGATAAAGTAACCTTAGGAGTTAAAGGCAATCAGAAGCCTAGGTGAAGTTTGGCCTGGAGCTAAATTAGAAGTACTTCCGTTTGGTGATATCTCTTACTGGCTTGGGCATGGGTTCCAGCTGAGCCAAGCGATCCGAAGACGATCATGGAACTAATTAGGATGAGTAATCCTGAGTTACCGATCAACAACTGGAAGATAGGAGGGAGCTAAAAATGAATATATGTCGGCTATAATCATAATTAACAATGCGAATCACTAGAAGTGCTGGCTAAGCAATAAGTGGCTTAACTAGCAATGGTTTTGGCGCTGTCACGCTGAAAATTTATAGGAAAGATGGCGTTGCTAAGTAAAGGGCATCAAAATCAGTTGCAAGAATTTTCGTTTTATACGGAAACTTGGCTGAAGATATGTGTCCTTTAGACGAGTAGCCTCAAACTGTAGAAACAAAAGAAGTAAAGGAGTCAAATTTGATTAATTAGCTATCCGGATCAATGTGGATGAACTCTGCAATCTTTCCATGACCTCGAATTCAGTTCAGTTTGATCCAACATTACTGAGGTCTCGATTGGTCTTTAAGCAGCAAGATGCTAAGGCTAATGCAATGCAATCTGAGTCACTATAAAGCAGCGGCAGCTCATGCTCAAAGTAATAAAAGACGACATTGAAATCGTCTTGGTTCAAGAACCATGGATCAATAAGGGTCGGGTTCGTGAACTTAGAGCTGGGAACTATAAACTACTGTTTTTGCAGGTTGAAGGTTGGATTCGTTTGTGCACAAAAAACAAACTAAAAATTTTCATGCTTGCTAATTTTTGCGATGTAGATGTGGTAGCACTAGCATTGAGGTCAGCAATCAGAACCTCTGGCTCATCTCAGCGTACTTACCGCATGATAGAGAAATCAATTTTCCGAATAATATGCACAGATATATAGATAGAATGCACAGATATGTAAGATTCGGACTAGCACCGATACGAACGAAAGAGGTGACTCCTTGATTAAATTATATGCGCTAACCTTTCTATCTGTAATATAGGCTATAAGTCTACTTTTATAATTAGTAATAGACAGGAATTTTTGGACATTACCCTTGTTTTATCAACCCTTGTTTTTTACATTACCCTTGTTTTTGTGACCTTGTTTGTCAGGTCAAATAAAATAGTTAATTGGAAAGTGTTCGAAGAACTTTCCTTTTCTGATCATTGCTGTCTACAATTTGGATTAGATTTGAAATATTGTATAAGACTCTAACGTTTTAGAATAGAATAAGAACCAACTGGGAAGCCTTCAGATTAATTCTAGGTAGAACTTCTCAACAGAATTGGCGTGGAATGTGACTCATATAAGGAAATTCTCAAATCATATAAATACAAATTAATAACTGCCAAAAGCAAAGCTTGGAGACTATCCTGTGATAACATACAGGTGTTCTCTAAATCAGCTAGGCTACGTAAGATTATCTGTACTTGTCTTTCCATTCCAAGTTATCTACATTGACCGGATGGTATCTGGACTACAATAGGGGCGAAATCTCTAGAACTCCTACTCATTTTCCAGAATGTTGCTAATCTCCAACAGTTCTGCCTAAAACCAATAGGGCTACTGGTCTCGCTGGGACAGTTATCAACACGAGAAACATCTTGTTGTCAGTTGACAGTTTTAAACCTTTTAAGTCAGCAGGTCGCGATAGCATTATTCCTGCCGACATCCAACAAACCAGTTACTTAATGGTTCCCTGGTTTATACCTAAAGCGGGAAAACGCTCTCATTGCGATCCAAAAGACCTTAGGACCATTAGCTTTCTTCGCACTTCTTGAAAACTCTAGAGAGATATATAGAACCTCATATTAGAGGCTCAATTCATCCGGTAAACTAAACATCATCTCATTATGCCTCCTGCAAGGGGAAATCAGTGGAAACTGCACTGCATTCCTTCTTAGACCCTATTAAAAAATCGCTTGAATATTATGAAATCTCTTTTGTGACCTTCTGTGATATAGCCTTTGACAATGTCAAACCAGCGGCGATAACACAGAAACTTTCTGATTTGAGGCTGGATGTGGTACGCGGATGGTGGATTGATCAAATGCTCATTGTCAGGGTCATTTTGGCTAATGTTGGTGAGGCATCCGTCCGGAAATTTGAGAGTAGAGGTACACCGCAGGGTGGTGTATTATATCCTTTTCTTTGAAACTTGGTTATAAAAAACCTGTTGCTAAACCTTGCCATCGGCGCTTTCGGCAAATATCCTAGCACCCTCAACGATTTCATGCAAAATGCTCTTGGTATCCTTACCAAATGGACCAATAGTTACAGTATAAACTTCAGTACAAACTTTCTTTTTTCCGCCCACCCACTCTTAACGGAGTTGGTTTGAACATCTCAGAAAAAATGAAATTCCTGGGTCCTATTTGTAGACAGCATACTAAGCTGGAAATGTATATATAATATATTGGAAAGGGTAAAAAAAGTTACTACTCTTGCGAGAATGCCATTGAGAATGGATGCGTTTTAAACCCTTGCATCATACATTGACTGTACACCTCTGTAGTTAGATCTATTCTACTGTGTGGAGTTAAAGTTTGGTAGCCAGCTCTAAATAAAGTGGCAAGAAAAAAGATGCTGATGTAGCTTCAAAGAACTGTCTGTCTGTGTATTAGTGGTGCACTGAGAACCACTTCAACTCAGACATTATAGATTTTCATTCATCTATAGTGCCTCTTGATATTTTAGCTAAACAAATGGCTGCGTTTACAGCTATTAGGCTCAAATCCTGTTCCCTATGGATCTGCAGTAATAAGGGACACTTATTCATTCTAAATGAATAAGACTATCCCCAAAGCCATTGACTATACCACCTCGACATCATACCTCGAAGTTAAATTTTCTGACTATTATTCCCTCCGGAGAGGACTGAGCGGTAAGATTAACTTCTATCCGGCAGGGTCGGTTGACGGGTGTACTGCAGATAACTAAATTTAAACCTCTCTTTTTGCCTCCCTGATCACTTTAGTGTTTTTCTGCCGGAGCTCATCGCAATCAAAGAGACCAAAGACTGGATGAAGTATAATGTAATATCTGTTAGGAATATTGGCATTTTTACGGAAAGTCAGGCCTTATCACTTCGAAAGTAGCCCGAAATTGTCTCTCATCTCCTATAACGAGATGGCAGACAGTGCAATTTTCAGCTTACATATGGGTGCCAGGGCATTTCAATATAACGGGGAATTTAAAAGCTGATGAATTTGCTCGACAGAGACCTCCTGTCGCATCTTACCATGAAACGCTGATACAGAAGTATCGCTTACCATCTGTAAACTACTTCTAAAGGAAGAAGCTTATAAAATCACACAGTATATGGGCAAATTGTGCCTTATGAGTAATTACTCGGTAAATTTGGTCTACACTAGACTTAATCTAGCAAAATTAGTATAATCGTGGGTGTCATTCATGCGATTAGACTGGGTGTTCTCTCGCATGATATTGTAGAAGTTGTAGGGATGAAGAGGAGAAAGAAACTATACTACATCTGTTCTGTACCTGTCCTAGCCTGGCTCGATACAGGTTGAAATTTTTTGGAGCTCGTCTCCTGTGTGATCGGTCAAACTTCAGTAGGATGACTATTAGGGATATCAACTGCTCCATTAGAAGCTTGAATTGATTGCAGTAGATGTTGAGTGGAGAATATATTTGTTGTGGTAAGACTACGGACCAATTGTGTCTATGCCACGTCTTTTAAGATGGCCACCTTAATCTAATCTAACCTAACCTAACCGTAAAAGTTGTTTAGCCTCTACATAAATCCATAGTGAACCAAATTATTTCTCCATTAAAGAGAAGTGTTAAACGACGAACCATGTCAAATAAGCAAGGTATTTAATCCATTTTAAAAAACAACAGACTTGGAGTATTTACTGTTTTCTTCTTTATTGATAAGATAATATTTTTAACTTTTATACGTATTACATTTTGCGAGGAATTATCCTGTTGTTAACTCTGGTGCGTGATTTACTTCGATATTATTGTATTCCTCCGAAAACCCAGATGCACTTATTACTACATGTTAAAGGATATTTGTAGTTGAATCCATAACCGGACATATACTATCAATTTGTTTATATGTTTGTTATGCTTGTCGCCTAAATGAATATTTCACAATATTTCCGTTTAAAAATTTTTTTATTAATTTTTTGACTTCTGAGAATGCTGTCTTATCTTCCGCACCACAAATTCCTTTACAATTTTCAGCGAACTAATTAATTTGTTTTTATGATTAATCGATTTTTGGATTATGATGTAATTAACTCCGTTTGGTTTAGAAAATGACGGTTAACTTTACAGCAGCCATAACAGTGGACGCCATAAAAGCCTTCCGTTGTAGTGCTTTATTTATTCGGACTATGCATCCCATTCGAAAAGATTACAGAATTAATATTTACGTAAAATTAATTTGCATAGGAAAACTTTTACGTTTTATACAGCTTCTTCATTGTAATTATAATATGCAATCAATTCAAAGTAACTTTAAACTTCATTAATTGCAAGCACAGCAATTTAATAGCATTTCTTCTTTAATAGCATTTGCTGCGGCTGTCAGGTTTCTGACAATTTGTTTAATATATATATATATATATATATATATATATATATATATATATATATATATATATATATATATATATATATATATATAAATTCAGTGATTTTAACGTCAATGTATTAGAATCGAGTAAATCTAGAGTACATAAATATTTAGATGTTATAAACAGCTGCGGATTCGTAATACTAAATAAAATCGATGATGAATATGCAACTCTTTTATCTGCTAACAATTATGTTATTGACCACATTGTTACCGACATTACATCTAATCCTGTTAAAATATATCTATTTGATTAATTTATAAGTGATCATAGGCTAATGGTTATTAATATCGATAATAATAGTGATGTGTGTAAAAATTCAGTTAATATAACTATGATAGTCTTGCTTTACGATAAAATTGATTTACCTAACATCTCTAGTCAAATAGAACAAGCATCAACTTTTAAGGATTTGGTTGACGTATGTACTCATACAATAGCCCAAAAAACAGTTAATATCTCGCGTAACAAAAAAAAGGGTGTCAAAAAACCCATGGATAACTAATACAATTTTACAATATATTAAGCTTAGGGATTATTTCTATAAACTTAAGAAAACTTATCCATCGACAGTAATCTTTGAAAGTAAATTTAAATTTTATAAAAAATTGGCAGTGAAAACCATTGATAAGGAAAAAAAAAACTATTTTATTAAGGAATTAAATTCTAATGATCCAAGGCTTGTCTGGAATTAAGCTAATAGATATATCTTTAATAAAAAGAGTCCCGATGAAAATATTTATTTAAAAACTTCGTTAAATGATTTAGTTACAAATGAAGTTGAAGTTGCAAATATCTTTAATAAATATTTTACTACTTGTTGAACAGCTTTTTCATGGTTGTTCGCAAAACTCAAATTCACTTTTAACTAATATCGAAACAGTTCAGAGTTATGAACTACCATTTGCAAACGAAGAAAAGCTATCAAACTATCTAGATAAGCTAAATCTAAGGTCTGCTACGGGATATGATAGAATATCAGTTAAATTCTGTAAAAAATTTTAATTCCGAAACTTGTAATTTTGTTTAACTCTTGCATTCGAGATGGCAGTTTTCCAGCTTGTTTAAAAATTTCGCAAGTGAAACTGATTCATAAAGGAGGTAGTAAAAATTCCCCATCACAATTTCGCCCGATAACTGTTAATTCAACATTTAGTAAATTATTTGAAAAGGAGTTATTCAATCAGCTGAACTCTTTTTGTACATTAAACTATATAATTAGTCCAAATCAATTTGATTTCTGTGCCCAATCAAGGCACATTATTGGCGGTATGTCAACTGATGGCAAATGTCAGGATTATGGACTTTTACTTCGTGTTTATTCATTGACCTTCGTAAGGCTTTTGATACAACCTGCCATCGTACATTAATTGTTAAGCTTCGCGAAATTGGTATTAGTAAAAACTAATTGAAGCATTTTTGTTTAACAGAACCCAACTGGTAAAAATTGAATCCTCTTCTAGTAGTACGTCGGAGATTAAATATGGAATACCTCAAGGGTCAGTGGTTGGACCTCTATTATTTAATATACACGTCAATAAAATACTTAATATCCCCCTAGATGGATTTTTACAGCTGTATTCTGATGACACGTTTATGGTGAAAAAAATATACCAAAATTGATGGCAAAAATGCCACATGACATTCTTTTAATTAACAAATGGCTGGCGGTGAAACAAGGAACAAAAATCTTGATGATATATCTCTACACACGATCTACTGGAACAATATTTTAATAAAGCGTGTTTTTTGTCACCAAATATCTAGGGCTAGGTTTTGTTAGTAAAGTGAATTGGGAAATGCATGTAGATAGCTTGAAAGGGAAATTGCGAAAAATAGCCTTTATTTCATACAAGCTGAGAAATGTATTACCTATTGCCGTAAAGTATATGATTTTTGATGCTTATGTTTTGAGCCATGTTCGTTATCTTTTGCTCCAGAGTATAAGTTAGTGGAAGTCCAGAGAATAATAAATAAATGTATAAAAAGTATTAGAAATCTTCTATTATTAACTCCATCTGAATGTTTATATGATGACACGCATTTACCCTTAGAGACGTTAATAAAATATAAAACAATTTTATTGATTTATAAAATTAAAAATCTTACCATAAAGCATAATTTTTTAGTTTTGTGGCAGATGTACATCGACATATTACTCGACAAATAAATGACATTGTTATCCATTTTCGTCGGACTACTGCCCTTTATGCAAACTAATTTCCTTTATCGTGGTGTCGGTTGGTTTAACAAACTACCATTAAGTATAAAGATGGAACCCAAAATATTACTTTTCAAAAGTGCTTTAAGAAGTCATCTGTTTTCCGAGCGAAAAAGGAGGTTTTCTCTTTGAATAATTAGGTATTAATCGAAAGTTAATTTAAAAATTAAAATACAAGATTAATTAAATTTAATAGCATATTTTTTATTACTGTGTACTATTGTGTTAGTCGATTTTAGTACAGATTTATTGTTTTAATTTAAGACAGTCGTAACAATTGTAATAGATTTAACTGTTATATAGGACAAACACTTTGTGTTTTTGTAAACGAAAATTTTCTAATAAATATAGAAAAAAAAATATGTATATATATATATATATATATATATATATATATATATATATATATATCAAATTTATACGACATAAATTAACTTTTTGTACTGATTCACTAATTAAACGATCATTAATTGATCGTAATGTTTATAGTTTTGAGCATACAACATAAAACAAAAAAATTACAACAAAATTCTTAATCGATTTAATAAATTATAATTTCCTAGAAAATTCATTAAAACTATTACCAATAATTAACATTGAAGCGTAAAAATGAGAAATATTTATATAAGACAACGAGCTTATATGATGCTGCGAGAAAAAATAAAATTTATTGTAAATTCACTTTGCACAGTAGCAATAAAGACTATATAGCTATATATACATATAGTTAGTTGTTGCTTTTAGTTACCTTAACTTAATTTGTTACAACAACAACAACAAAAAAAAAACTGTACAACTGTTTATGGATTTAGCATCTTATTTTTTTTTTATGTTGATATAATTAAATAAAAATTTACACAATCATTGGAGATCAATTTTTCTTCTTGTCGCTTCAAAATGCAATCGAATAAAAATTACAAAAAAATAGAAACATAAAATCGGTAAAAAATTGTTTGCATGATTAAATGATGCATTATTAAGTATTCGAATCATTAGTTTACGATTAGGCGGGGATTAGTGTATATATGAAAAAATAAAATTTGTACAAGATTAATGCAAGTTAAAATGATTGAGATGTGTATGACCAGACGACAGGAAGTGGGATGTTATAGAAGATATAGTTATTTATAAAATAAGTATTAATCGTTTTTTACGAGGACAAATCGTAGCAAATATACACTAATTATAAACTGTCGACCGATGTACTAGAAACCGGAAGGATGTGCAAAACTTAAAAATTTGATTTTATTTAGTTTTGCCACTGGAGATTTATGCGACTTGTATCCCTTTTATTTTGTCTTAAGATGCTGCCGACTGCTTATAGCTTAAAGGTAAATTTAAATGAGACACATTAAAAGTTCTTAGAAATCCAGAAAAATAATTTGACATCTTCCCTTCGTCACATTCTAACTTCTTTAAACTTTCTTCGATCTTATCTTTGGGATTACTGCGAACGCACTTACAAATAATAAATAACTAAAAATACTGAAATACCTTTTTCATTTTGTGGTTCCTTCGTATAGTGAAATTCGAAACAACTGGGAATTTTTATGAATATGTGGCCCTCTGGATTTGAGTTGAATATTTGTTGGAGATCCTTGGTTAGAGTAACTTCTAACACTTGATTTATTTAAGTAAATCGTTACCTCATTGAGTAAGCCTTGATTTACACCCAGTTAGCAATTTATTTAAGTCCACAATTGAACTGGAGAAAAGTATGAATCGTTAGGCCAACATTTCGGAATTAGGTACATCGGCTAGTGGTTAACCTCAATATTGATCCTTCGAGACAGATTTTTGGCATTTTGCAATTATAATTAGTTCGCCTCTTAAACAACACATTTCATCGTTTGCCACAATAAATTTGTGAAATTCATTGCCAGGTGGGATTTGCCATCTTAAAACCATCTAATTCAATCATTGGATTTAATAGGTGGAACTAAACATCCAGAACATTTGGCTTACCAATATTTTATTTACACAACAATCGAGCATTTTTGAATACATTTATTCCAAGTTGAATAGCTAATGACATAATTCACAGCAATTGACAGCCAATTATTTTTGTTGGATCATAATGAGGAAACTAAAAAATCAGGGAACAAAAATCTGTCACCTTCAACTTCAATTGCCAAAGATCGACATACCACCTTTATCAGAAGAATATATGGAGTAGCATTTCTTTTATCATATTTTCCCTGCATCATACATCAGGCAACATCTTTAAACTAAGAACAAAAATGACAATACTATAAGGGATATTTGCAGGGCAAAGCATAAGTTTTGTTAAAGCATATTAGCATAACTGAAGCAAACCACATCGGTGCAATAAGTAAGCTATAGGAACGATATATGCTAGAAAGTGCCACATTATTAATTCCTTCATGTTAAAAAGTTATTAGATACGTCCAACGAAGTGATTAGATACGTCTGACGAAGTTTTAGATGAATGTTCTGAAAAATGAAGTCCATGGTTGATTTTTCTGATACTTAAAAAACTGGTCGAAAAATCAGAATAAACGGGGAACACTTATGCTATATGTAATGAAAAGAATCATTGACTATTTGCGTGCAACGCAAACGAAAGTCAGAGATGCTTCAACTGCTTTAGCAAACGACATCAAATAAGTATAAATGCACGCCCCAACTTTACTAATAGTAATGCTGAAAAATATATATTTCATTGATGAACAGCCTTCATCTATACCTTTTAAGAAAAACTATCACATATAGGTCTTAAATCCTCCCCAACCATTCGATTCTTCCAACCGCTTTATCAAAGGTAATACATTTTTTTTCTGGGTTTGGAAGTTTAGTTGCCGGTTTTATCAATGATTTAGTTAGCTTTGTTTATAGTAGCCCTCATCTTGTCAAAAATCACTTTCAGTTTACCACTCAATTTCAAACAAAGACCAATGGACCAGTATTGTAAAAGACTATTTTAATTTTGGTTGCATCTGGAAGATGCGAAAGTGTTATTTACATTGGAATGCAGTTTGATGCCAATGCAGTCCACAAATGATAGTATATAAAGCTCAATTTGGATAAAACATTATCGTAGCTTTTTGAAAATAAAAACGTTGCAGAATTCAAAATCTAACTGGTCCTCAGAAGAAACATTTTGCGAGACCCGTTTGATTGAAAGTGTTCAAAATACCAATACATTAAGAAATTTTCGAAAATCATGAGGAAATCAATAAATATTACCATCCAAAAACTGAGAAGAATTAAGCATCGGTTTACACGCGATCCAGAGTTTCACCAACTCAATCACTTGGAAGAAATAAAATAATGTGCTGGATTAACATGTGATGATCAACAGTACAAGCAACTCTTTTCATAAATTTTAGAATCCGAGAACATCAATTCGTTGTCGTTGCAGACATGGAAAAGATTTATCGGCATGTTACGAATGTCCAATTAGGACACCAACTTCCAAAAAAAAAAAAGTGTGGCGCAACAAACCATCTGAACCAATTCGTCACTTTCTCCTCACTACTATTATCTATGACTTTTCATTCGATTCATTTCTCGCCAGACGAGTGCTTAAAAAAGATTGCGGATGTTAATCGATCAAAGTATCCAATGGCTTCCTCTGCTATAGTAAATAAAATGCATCCCAATAACAAACATGCTGGGCTATCTCGAGCGCTAGCGATTGCTGGATAAATTTCTAGAAAAAGTTTCTATAGGTGCGACTCATTAGTAAAACCATCCTAACGTTTGAGGAGATATTTAGAACAATTTCAATATTGACATTCTAACGTAATCGCACTTTCTCATCGGTCATTCAGTTACAAAGAAACCAATATACTATTGATCTGAAAACATCTTATCTGAAAAAGTTGCAAAAGATGCAACAACTACCTCAACATTTTTGGAAACTATGGCAAATTGAATACTTTTTAACGCTATACAACCACGAACAAAATAGATAGAAGGCCAAACAATGATTATCGATTAATTTCGATAATAAAGTAGATCAGAGAACCTAATACTGCAGTAACACTGTTTTACCTATTGGGAAAAAATGTATAAAAATTCTGGAAAAATTACTGAGGCCGATAATATCATCAGGGTAGTTACAAAAATTATTTTACACAAAAATTAAACGAAATAACCGATAAACTAATAAAATACGTTCAGATGATGATGCAGTCAGAGTGTGCTTAGACATTCAGTTTGCCAATTTTGCCAACATGATTGCAACAAAACCTCCAATGAGCATTTAAACTTGTAGATCCCGGTCTAAGCACACATCTTTTGAAGATTTATTTCAAATAGAGAATAACTACCGGCGATGACAACGCAAAGTTAATAGCGTTAAAAAATCCGATTTCCTTATTTGGAGTATTTCAGATTATTTCTTGAACTGCTAGCTCCGCTTTACTAATTGACTTGTCATCCGATTGACAATAAGTTGTCTTCATTAATTTCATTTTAGCTATATGCAAAGCTCTAAAGTATATCATATGAGAGCGACGAGCAAAAAATGAGGTGCAATAGGCATACTCATTGGCTTTTTGGAGATATCGTCCACAGTATTCGCCGACTTTCTTGGTCTTGGTCTTGCTGGTGTACCTAGACCTGGTAGTATATTTTCGCAACGTCTGCCGAAAAGGCGATAGAGTGTTTTCTAAACTGCATATAAGAACTGACATTAAATTCTTCTGTATGATAGACCTCATTATTAAACCATCATTTAATGATCCTCTTAACGGTGATTTGCATTATCTGTGCCAAAATATGATGGTGACCGAGCAATTGGCGTAGTGATTAAAGCTGTGGTGTTTGCGGGTCGGGAGGTATCAGCTTCAAATCCCAACGGAGGAGGGGTGAAAAAAAGATTTTCATCACAAGATTTCGATCGGTAATGACGATGGACACAACTATGAATCTATGAATCGAACCATCGTCCATGTCAGTACAGACTGGCTGGAGCAATGCAGATGGATTTAAAACGAAATTGTATTCGTGCATCTTCGATTTGGCTGTGGTAACGGCGTAATGTAGGACGTCCAAAAGTAACCGCGAAACAGTTTAGTCTTCGGCAGCAGAAAAGATTGCAGGATTCAAACACAAAAAATGGTGGTGGTTGATTGGTAAATTTGCTTCTTCGCACCGACATCGCATATTTTAAGCTTTTTTAGACAAGGTGCAGTATTATAATACAGTTTTTAATAATCTTGCTCAAACCTTAGCTCCACTAAATGAGCTAAGAAACAAAAATGTAGAATTTACATGGAAGTGACCCCAGGAAGAGTCATTTAATAAAATAAAACAAAAAATTATTGATGTCACTAAGCTAACGCACTATTCGGAAAACTTCTAAATGGTTCTTGTTACGGATGCTTTGAGTCATGGTATTGGAGCCGTCATCTTACATTTATTCCGGATAATTTAGAAAAACCGATAGGATTTGCATCAAAAACGTTGGACGAAGCACAACGAAAATATATCCAAATCGATAAGGAGGCACTTTCGATCATTTTTGGGGTTATCAAGTTTCGTCAATACCTTTACGGAAGGCAATTCGAATTAGTTACCGAACACAAACTATTGCTTTCCATTTTCAACCTATAAAAAATTTGCCGGTCATGACAGCTAACAGATTGCGGAGATGGACAATCAAATTGATGGCGTATACCTATATACAATTCGGTATAAACCAACTACGAAACACAGCAATGCAGATGCTCTTTCTCGGTAGCCTGTGGGTCCTGATTACGAATTCAACAAATCCTAAGACGCCGAATTTATAGGATAAACGAAAATTATTAAGTTGAACTTTCTTTATTTCCAATCGATGCTGTAACCATTGCAAAGTATACCAGAAAAGAAAATGTTATACGTGAAGTTTTAAGATTTATTAAGGACGAAAAAACTACAAGAATCTATGATACCGATTAGGCAGAAGAATATACTTCAAGAATCTATGATATTGTATTAGACAGAATGCTTTTTTTGGTCCATAATGACGTAATACTGCTATACACGGATTGTATTAGAGTTGTTGTTCCCGAGATATTGCGGAACAGAATTTTAGAAATGCTCTTCGAAGGTCATTGGGGCATTGTAAGAACAAAACAAACTGCTTGGTGGTGTTGTTGTCGGCCATTACGAGATTCAGCAATTTAACAAATTTAAAAAATTACCGGTTGCATCTAAACCATGGGAACGAATCCATATAGATTTCACATGACCATTTCTTAATTTCATGTGGCTCTTTTGTATAGAAAGCTATTCAAAATACCCATTAATAGTTAAAATGTCGGATATTAATACAAAGTCAACTGTTTGGGCTCTACAATTAAAATTTACTTTGAAAGGTCTCCCTGATTGTATTGTTAGTGATAATGGCACTTCATTAACCTCAGAAGTATTTGCTCAGTTTTGTAAGAAGAATGGTATTACTCACCTTACTACCACACCTTTTCATCCATTGTTGAACGGGGAAGCTGAGCGTTTCGTCAGAACTTTTAAATCATCCATGAAGAAGTCAACAATGGATGAAAGTATTACAATTGATGTTCTACTCAAGTTCTTAGGCAGCTATCGATTTTCACCAGGGTAAATTTGAAAATCGCCGTCAAAATTATTCTATGGAAGTCAGCCCAAAACTATTCTTAATCTCCTATTTCCACGAACGTCATCAGAGTTGCAACAGAATACGGCTAAATTTCAACCTGGGGATGATGTGTACATAAAGAATTTTAACAAACAATGTAACTGGTTGCAAGGAAAAATACGAGAACAATTGGGCAACATGGTGTATTTGGTCCAGATCGATGAATCACCTGACCACGTGTTTGGCGATAATTGTCCAATTACTTAACATCTTTGAGGGACAAATGAAGTTTTATCTAAGCGTTGTAATATTAAAATGGAAACTGATGCAAACAAATGGTACTTGTACAGTCAAGCTCATTCAGGAATGCCATCTTACAATTTTGATTTGAAAGAAGGAGCAATTTTCAAATTGCTAAGAAAAATATGAAACATGGTTTCTTTACTGGAACAAGATTAATTGTCAAACGACTTGACAAGATTAATCGTCAAATGACCAATGTGTTAATCGCCGAATTGCTGAATGTGTCAGAAAATGGCCAAACTGTCATGTGGCCAAAAATCAAGTTACCGCAAAACAAATGATTTCCAATTGTGTAGGATAACGTTCAGAAGGACCTCTTCGTGTTCGTCCTTGTGGCTGGCCGACCTTTCAAAGCATTTGTAATATTCTTGCAATTTCCTGTTATTAGCACTCAAAAGCTTTATACTAGATAATATTTAATCTTTAAAATATTGCTGCTAATTCAGCCTCTGCACGTTAACAAATTTTCATTGGTTTTATTGGTCGTAATCAAGTAAACTTTCGAACTCGCTAGATTTAACCATATTGCACCAAGATTGCTACATCTCTATTTAGAAACTAAATCTAAGTTAAAGTTTCAATTCACAATAACGTTCATGTCATAGAATTGGTTAAAGTACGTGGCGTCAATATACGACCGAAGGTATTCAATTAATATTTGTATGCATATATAATTCAGTAAATTAATTTTAATTAATACTTTACGACCATAAAAATTAAATTTTATAATTATCGTTTTAGATATAGATGTCACCTATATCGAAATAAGTCAATTTAAAAATGAGGCAAAAATTTATCACTATATATAGCGATGACGCAATATTATATTTAAATGTCTTTTTGTATGTTTAGAAAATGATATAACTACCCTGTAGATTGTGAGTAAGTGAAATGATACTAAAAAGTGTGAAGAGACCGATGACAGAATTTTTAAAAATGTATTTTTATTACTAAAGGTCGAAAGCAAATTGAGTTGTTTGACTTGTAAAAATAAATGTTACCCGTGGGGTCACCACCACTATCGGTAACTCATATATATATATATATATATATATATATATATATATATATATATATATATATATATATATATATATATAAATATATATATATATATATATATATATATATATATATATATATATATATATATATATATATATATATCAGGGATGTGCTAGGTCAACAAACCAACGATACTTTGATTGAACAGCACAAGCGACATGAATTCCTTTGTTTAAGTTTAATTAGAACTCTGTTGAGTTAAGCTCTTATCATCTCAAAATGGTTGACTAAATGCGAGTAAAAGTCTCCGGTAAAATAGGACATACTAGTTTTATCTTCAGGAGAGGCGTCCATTCATATTTCATTAATATTATTTTATAGCTCCACATAAAGTTCGATTTGTGTCATCTTTTTGTTGTACTTATCACTTATGTTGTATAGCTGGTCGCGGCTGTCATCAGCTTTTAGTTCACATTTTGTGGTTTATATTTTCTTATAAAAAGAAAAAGCGCTAAAAGAAAAAGATTATCTCGAATTCTTCAGTAAACTAGGAAAAAGATACATAATTGGACGAGATGCAAAAATGTCCATTGGAGTTCTAGGCTAACAACGACTAAAGGTATACAGAAATGCTTAAAGTTGTCAAAAATTGCGGTAGTGACACCTTGTCAACTGGAAAACCAACCTACTGGCTTACAGATCGAAACAAAATACCAGACTTAATTGATTTCCTTGTAATCAAAACTAACTAATGATAGCAGAACTGATTATTTACTTTGGAAAGCAACCAAAAACATTAAAAGACCAATAATGTAGAACCCTCCAATAAGAATAGAATGGGCTCAAAATAGCGAAGATAAAGTTCAATATTTACGGAGCATCTAAAAAAAATATTCCAACCACATGATGATCAAACTTTAGAATTCAAATAATAACGGTAGAATCTTAAAAAGAAATCTCATGCATGAGATAAAATTGAAATATGAATTCGAAAAAAGCTTCTGGTTATGATCTTATTACTACAGAAATTTTAAAAGAACTACCAAGGAAGGCCCTAGTTAAGCTTACTTATATTATCAATGCAGCATTTGGAATCAAATTTGTACCCAGTTTGTGGAAAATTGCAGAAGTAATAATGATATCAAAACCTGGTAAACCACCATACGAAACTTCATCTTATAGACCAATTTCGTTGTTGCCGGTTATGTCTAAACTCTTCGATAAACTACTGATTAAAAGGTTAAATCCGATAATTGAAAGGAATAACTTAATCCCAAATCATCAGTTCGGATTCCGATTTCGTCGTCAAAACTCAACAATACAACAAGTTCACAGAGTAATCAATGTTATTGAGAAAGCACTTGAAGAGAAAAATATCTGCTCCACGATATTTGTTTACGTGGCGCAAGCTTTTGACAACGTTTAGAATGAAGGAATTAATAATAGGTTAAGAAATCTCTTACCAATGCAGTTCGCTAAAATACTGGAATCATACTTGCAAAATAGATTCTAAAGAATTAAATTGGCTGAAACTTATTCTGAATTGAAATCATCGAAGAATCAACACAAAAATTACAATCAGCTATCTCCGAAAAATCTAAATGGATTGAAAGATGGCGAATTAAGCTAAATAAAACTAAATCAGTTCACATAAATTTTACCAACAAACGAGATGAACATATACCTGTTTCAATAAATCGAGAAAAAATACCGTATGTGAACATAGCTAAGTAGCATGACCCTGGATGCTAAACTTAAATGGAAGGTCCCCTTCAAAAGGAAAAATGAAGGACTAAAACTAAAATATAGAAAAATGCATTGGCTGATAGGACGACACTCTTCTATATCATCGTATACAATAAGCTGCTATTTTATAAGCAAGTACTGAATCCAATATGGACTTATGGTATAGAACTTTCGGGTTGTACAAGACCCAGCAAAGTCAATGTCATTCAAAGGTTTCAGAATAGGGTTATAACGAACATCGTCGATGCACCATGGTACGTCAGGAATAGTGATCTACATAGAGACCTTAAAGTGGATCCCGTTTCAAGTGAAATTAAAAAAAATGCAAGGAAACACGAAGAAAGACTCCAGCAACATGTGAATATAGAGGCAATTGAGCTGTTAACCAACACCAATATTATACGCAGACTGAACAAACAGCGGATTGCTGATTTAGAACCACAATAACGATAAGGTATAAACAAGAACTTACCAGAAACTGTGAAGCGCAAATGGATGGAGTCATAGATATATTTATCTTAGTAAATTAAGTCAGAAACAAATTACTCATTAGTCCAAGAGACTAGATTGTAGTAAAATAAAATAAATAAACTCAATTTATTTAAAATAAAAAAAATAAAAATAAAAAAATATTTTCTTGCATGTACAGCCAAATTGCCCACATTGTTATTGTTGAATGTAGCTTTTCTGATATTTACCTCGCTTATAGCTTGATTGTAGGTAATTAGTATAGCAGAATGATTGGCTGAATTTTTTAGTGTTAAGGATCCCGGTTTATTGGTTTTGATTGATATAAGTATTCATCCCTCCATGAACTGCTACTTTTGTATTTAACCTAGCACCTACCTCCGTTCAATATAGCTATCATAGAATTTGTTTTTCTTCTGAATTTGATCAAATACAGCACGTTGAATAATAAAATTTTCCAATTTTACAGCCAATATTTTGCGGTGTTATTATTATTATATTCAAACTAATTATTTGTATTGTTGTCAATTTGGTTATCGGCAAAACCTTTTGCCGCGACACGAGATTCGGGAATTGCTTTACGGATACCCGCATACAGTTTTGGATTGAACACTTGTGATATTCAATAAAAAGCTAGTGCACTAATGAAATTGTACACTAACTGGTTGTTGTGTGGATTGTGTCGAATCCACATATAGTATGTCAACACCATTACATTTCCAAGTATATTAGAATATAATTTTAAAAACCAAATTACAATGCTATATTCTACATGCGCAGACGATTCTATAAAAATCACTTTGTAATTAACGCTTTAGAAATCAAATTTCCATTAAATTATGTTTAAAATGTCCTTTAGGTATAAAATCACTACATACGTCTTTAAATATAAAAACCCCGCATATAAAAGACCAAACTTGTACTTGTAGGACAAAGTTTACTCTTTAATGATATATTTTTTATACCAAATTTAATTTAATTGAAAACCAATCATTAAACTTGATTATAAACATGTTTGTAAAATGCCCCAGAATATCGCTTTTTAATTGTTACTAATATCAATCAAGTTAAAATAATTTAATATGCTCGTTTAATATAATTTGAAGCTGCCTTCGGGTAGATAATAAAAATGTCGGTTATTACTCATTTTAGGTCGTTCTATACTATCACTATATAGAATTACGGTTGGTTGCCAATAAAAATTATTTTATAACGAAGATTTTAATTTTATTGCTCTAAAATTGTTGATATGATCTTATATTATATGGTTCTATATGTTAATTGCATTTGTATTTAGTTCAAATAAATATTTCTAATATGAACTGAAGATAATAGACTATATTAGTTTTTCTAAAATTAAAATATAGACAGTCTATAGCCTTGCATATTTAATAAAATATAAGCCAAAAATGCAACAAATGTATATACCATTAAACATGATTTTATGCATCTCTGTAAAAGGTTTAATTTACATAAAAAGGTTAAAAGCAGAAACTTTAAGTTGAGTGGAGTGATAAAATCTGTCACGTGCTAATTACAAAATATTTAACATGCCACAAAATACCCTCTACTAGAAATTGTCATAAGGATCGTGCACACAAATTGATAAAGTATAAGAATATAATTTTTGGGATGGTAAAGAGAACTCGATATGTGCCGTCGAGTTTGGGGTCATCTATCAAATATATGAATGTTTTGGATCGGTTATAATTTTATGATTTATTCTGTGTTTGTTTAGAGGATTTTTATCAAAAATTAATATAGATATATAGATATATAGATTTTACAATAGTTGGACGAATTTGTCATAAAATGGTTCAATCAATTGGTTTGTAAAGTTTAATCAATTATTTTAAAATGTAATTTGTATCAATTTTAAAGTATTGTGTCAAATAAAGTGTAAATAAATTTAATTTTTGGCGGTTACATGACGTAAACGGTTAATTCAATTAATTTGTAATTTATTGATTGATTGGTTGATTTAGCAGGATCTCCCGGATATATGGCCGGTCCCACCGTACACCCGTTTTACATAAACTTAGAAGGATAAGGCAGGATATTAGTTAAATTATTGAGATCGATCCGGTTACAGACACCATGGCGGCCAATAGTTAGTAAATTTGTGTTGAGGTAGGGAAAGGAAAGGTATTGTTACTACTATATATTTGTTACTACTTTTCACCGTTGCCATGTGGATCTGCGCCGTCACTTATATTTCTTTCTTGATTATGAATTGTAAATTGTAATTATAGCAAACCCAAAAAAAAAAAACAATTTTTATTTTTTTTTTGTTTTTTATTATGTTTGGTGTTACCACGATATACGTGGCAACACCAATTTGATTAGGTGCAGTGTCATCTATGATGCATAGATGACAGTGTAGTCACAACACCACTCACCCTTAAATCTAACGAATTAATTTCGGAAACGAGAGGTAGCAACGAGTTTGCGACCATACCGTGAAACTAGGGTAACGTTTTAACCTCTGGTGTATAGTTAAAGCGAATGGTTTTATTTGTTTTAAGCGGAATTTTCGATTGTGATGAAGTTGATGGCGATGTTGTAATCGTAGAAGGAGTTTGTGTATCCGATTGCTTTTGCATGTGATTTGTTTGTACCACTGGACTAGATTCGATAAAACATGATTTTAGTCGATTGATTGATACCGTATTCTGTCTTCCTTTAATTTCGACTGTAAAAAACTTTTCGTTGCGATAAGGCTGTAAAAAATCACTAGGCAACCGTAGATTTTCTCCATAGACTAAAAATGCTGACGTCGTTCCAAAATCATCTCTGAAAGCAGTACTTAATCTAAGCAATACTTATGGTAACGCTCTCGTCCATTGATGATCTCCGATACACATGATGAACAGGAAAGTGATGAGGAGTTACATCACTTTCCTGTTCATCTGCAATACTGCTGTAATCTAAGTTACTGTCGATCGTTAATTCGTTTATACTATAGACAATACGTCTACGACTATTCGTTGTCCTTGCCAGTTACGTGCTGGATGTCTGATGTATATTGAAGTATTAAGTCTAGATGTCGCAGTTGTCTTGGTGAAAATTTTTGCAAATTTTTATGTTTTGCATAAATTAGCAGTTTATGATCCGTGTACAGAGTAAAACTCCGGCATTCTAAGTAATGCTTAAAGTACTTAATTAAGGTATATGCAGCCAATAGATCGCGATCCTATTTGCTGTAACGTTTTTGCGTCTCGTTCAGTTTTACTGAGAAGAAATATAATGGGTGCCATGTGTTTTCGACGTATTGATAAACGAACATTAATCGTTCTTTTGACAATTCAAAAACGTTAATTAGCTCCTGTGACCATTCAATGATGTGTTTATCGTTTTTTTGACCCTATAATTTGGCTATTTAAAATGTTTTGCTCTTCCGCTGCGTGGGGTATAAATTTCCGATAGAAATTTATCTTACCCATACAACAACGTAGTTCGGACACCGGTTGAGGTTTCGGAAATTCATTAATCTCTTTAACTTTACTTACCGCTGGTAATATGCATTCTAATGACATTTCATGGCCCAAAAACGTTATTTTTTTTAACGTTGATAATCAATTTACTTGGGTTAATTACCAACCCATTGTCCTTAAATCGTTGGAATATGGTTTTTAAATGAACCATGTGCTTCTCCTCCGTTTTTGATGTGATGTCCTCCGAAAATTGTGTCCATTAGTCTTTGGAATGACTGCGCAGCGTTGCGAAGGCCAAAAGTCATTCTTGTGAACTCGAATAGTACGAACGGTCTTATCGCTGTTTTTGGTATGTTACACTCTTCTATAGGTACTTAATAATACACGCAAACTAAATCTATTGCCGTAAAATATTTGAATCCATTTAGTTGATGACTAAAATCTGACAAGTATGAAATATTATACATGTCAGGCTTTTTTTGAGCGTTTAACGCTCGATAGTCTCCGCACGGTCTCCATTCACCCGATTTTTTTCAGACTAAATGTAGTAGACTTTGTAGTGAGCCCAGTGGCTGTTACTTGGACGACATATTCCCAATTCGATCATTTCCCGGAATTCCTTTTTTGCGATATGGTACTTCTTGCTATCAAGACGTCGTGCTCTGGCGAAACAAGGAGGACCCGCGTTTCGATGCAATGAGTTACTCCATGTGTAGTATCGTTAATTCCATATTTATTTTGCATAATTTCTGGAAATTTTTCGATTAGGCGAACTATATGTGGGGGACATTTACTAGATCATATTGTAGTCATTCCTGCGGATGCAGTTGTGATTTCTGCGACACGAGTTTAAGATGACAACGAGGTAGTAGTGTCTATCAATTTACGATTTTTAATGTCAACTAATATACCATAATATTTTAAAAAATCTGCGCCGATTATTGATTGTTTGGTTTCTGCTAATATGAAATTCCATACGAAACTTCTACGCAGACCTAGTGGTACTCGAATTGTTTTAATGCCGTATATTGTCATTTCTGTTTGATTCGCCGCATATAAAAGAAAATTACTAAATTGATAATCTTGTCGCATCAATTTGCACCGTGCATTCCTCGACACACGGGGAGCCTAACGGTTTTTTGAATTATAGTCTTGATATTCTGTATTAGGCATTTTCATTGGTATTTGTTTTACCTCGTAGTAATTGCAAGGCTGATCACATTTGCGGGCCCGTTTACAAAAGTTTCGATGATAATAACACACTATATGTTTGTTCCCGTCTACTTGAGTTTGATCCATTTTGTGTTCGTTGTTGGTAGAAATTACGCTGTTGCGAGCGTGGGCGACTCTGACGGGTGGATAACTTTGCTTCCAAACTTTCGATTATCTTCAAAAAGTAGTCATATTCTGTTGGAGTTTAATTATTTTGTGCAGCAGAAGTACTTGATGTTTAGACCAGGACTTCACTACTGTTCGCCATTTGTACCTCCTATATTTGTTCAGCCATTTGTACCTCCTATATTTGGTCAGTAATACTTCGTTAACGGCTGACAGTGATCCACTTTTTGATTTGAATCTGCAATAAAAGGCGAATGGTTTTTCATCTCCGATTGTGAGTGTACCCGACAAAAGCTGTTTTAATCGTGACTCGGCGGTGGACGAATTTCTTGAAATTAAAGAACTCTTTTTCTACATATTTTGTTTCGTCTTGTGATGGATTTGCAGCTACACTCTCGGAGTGGATCTGCTCCATCACTTTTATTTCTTTCTTGATTATAAATTATAAATTGTAATTGTATTTATTGATTATGTCTTGTCTCCTTCGATCAGCAAACCCCAAAAAAAAAAAGAATTTTTTTTTTTTTGTTTTCTATTATGTTTGGTGATGCATAGATGACAGTGCAGTCACTACAGTATGTTAGTAATGACAGCATTAGTCTGGTTTCCTGGTAGCCAATATTCGAAAGCATAAGACAATCACAATTTTACTGAACTTCTCTGCACTCGGACATCTCTTGTCAGCAACTCCAGTGTGCCACCATTCATCTGTTATCTGCAAAGATTCCCTGAAAACCGAATCTATTAAATAACTAATTGGCTGTAAAAAATTGAATTAATTTTTAATCTGAAATTACTAAATAATTATTTCTAAATATAATAACATAATTATACAATAATGTAATTCCAACAAGCCATGTGCTGGACTACAATGTGTTAGTTTTAAATAAAATAAATTAGATTTTATAAAATTTGATTAAATATTACAAACCAATTGAATTAATCAACTTTACGGTTAAATTTAAGCAAAAACTGAATACAAATCGGCCCCAGCAGCAAAGAAATAATTGAACAATTTAAATGAAATTTGGACCAGTTAATGTACTCCAGAAAACCTATTCCCAGAGGTTTGAGAAACCGGTTCACTTCTGTCCCTACTGAAATATCTTTCCTTTCCCTACACCACAAAAATTTACTAATTTTTGGTCGCCAATGTGTCTGTAACCGGGTCGATCTTAATAATTTAACTAATACACTTCCTTATCCTTCCAAGTTTATGCAAAAACGGGTGTACGGTGGTCCCGGCAAACTCCGGGAGATCCTACTTAATACTTGGCCATACATTCTAAAACAATCTATCAATCAATCGTCAATATCCGATAGATTGAAATTAATATCTAAAATTAATATATTAAATTAAAAAAAATTCTGTTTTGATAATTTTCCATGATAGTTTACAAAAGAAATTAATTCAGTATAGTATAATTTACTCTTTGATGCAGTACCGATATTTGGCCTAAAGAATCAACGAATTAGAGTAAAATCCATGTTATAAATCTGCTTTTTACCTATATATAGACATTATTTATTACTATACTAATACACCTTACATAATAATAAAAAATATTTCTATAAACTCAATCAAACCAAAACCTATAATAAAAGTAATTTCGATCTGCGATCACTTAATAAATAATTGCATGATCGCTTAATGTTATGTTATTTTAATTTGTTTTCAAAATGTATATATATATGTTTTCAAATTTAAAATAATTAAAATTCTATTTCAAACAAAAAAAAAATTAATTAAATTTTTTATTGACTCATCAATTTCTTCTCGATTATATATTTACATATAGGTAAATAAAAAATAAATTATATCTATATATATATAAATGTAAATAATGAAATCTCAACAACATAATTACAAACAAATTTAAGAAAAGAAAATTATAAATGTTAATTCAATTCAAATCAAATTATTTACAAATTAAAATCGAATTTCAATCAAAATATAAAAAAAAAATTAAAATCAATTTTATAAAACAATATCGTAAACTGCGATGAGACGATCGTGATCTTTGAGCTTGTGGTTGCCATAAGTACTTGTTTTTTACGCATCCTATATACAAATAACGATCGTCATAACTTTTAACCAGAATACACTTTGTATACAGGTAGATATGTATATAAGAAAATTTACAATTAAGTGATCACTCTATATACTTTATACTGATCGTTTTTTTTTTTTTTTTTTTTTTTTTTAATTTTTTAATTTTTTTTCTAAAAATGAATACATTAATTCCAATAACCATTGAAATTCCATTCGAATAATGAAAATAAAAATTTCATTTAAATGAGGAAATTGAATTCAAGAAAAATTATCAGAAACGATCGTATATAAACGCAAAAAGAAAACCAAAAGATGAAAATAAAAAAATAAAAAAAGAAGACGATCCGCAACGAAAAATGACCAACAACAATAATAGTAATTTCTAATTTGTCATCTTATGTTATTGCTGTTGTTGTATTTTCTTGTGTTGCATCTCGATTTGGTCAACGAGAAAATATAAGATTTAAAAACTCTTTGGTATCATGCATTATTGAAAACAATACGACATAACATTGTTAATACATTTATCGCCAATTTATATGCGCGCACGAAAAATGAAAAACACAATTCTATATCCATATAGATTTTGTTGTTATATATGTATATATATATATATATATAGTGTATTCCAAGGACATGAAAAATATGTACATGCCGAGTATATTATTATAATATGCATGCGCCTTTCACATTTATACATATATTATTATATTTAAGACACGATCGATTTATTTTTTTGTAAGTTTCTTCTGTCGATCGATTCAAATGATCATCATTAATCAAATATCATCTTTCGATGATCTTTTTTGATGATGATCATTTTGGATGACGACAATCAAATTTATTATATGTATATATATATGCATATGGAAAAAATAAAATCATCTAACGATTGAATATTATATGATCAATTGTGCCATAAGGCCATAATATATAATGGGGCATATATATGTGGGGTGGTAACATTTTAAATAAAGACGATATTTAAAAATTGTTTGTCTTCTCTCTTGTATATTCGTCACCTTGATCAATTACAATAGGCCCATTCAAATTCAATATTTACATCATTATTAAGTCGCTATTGATTTAAAATTTTTAGAGTGAGACATTCGGTTTGAACATAAACGCGCTTTTGATGGAATAATTAGAAATTTATCATAATTTTATACGATACAGTTCGTAGGAGGTTATTATAAGGTTGTGGTACATGGAAACTGGGTCACATATAATATTATTATTATATGTGAATATATGTGATGTTTTGAAATAATTGCAATTTAATTTAAATCCATTACATAGTATAATGGAAATTCCATTGATCTCCAGCTAATTTCTTTATATTTAAAATATTGAAACAAAAATTATAGATTGCCAACTTTCAAATAAATTAATGATGGCTCAAACTAAAAACAATTTTTTCTTCTCCATAAAGATCAATTGATCGATCGATTGATTGTATGTGTATATATATATATATATATATATATATATATATATATATATATATATATATATATATATATATATTTATATATATATATATATATATATATATATATATATATATATATAAAACACATACGATCGATTTAATATGTTCACACAACAACAAAAATTAAGTATTAACGAATCTAATCAATTTATTTAGATTTCAACTTCAATTTTTTAAATTAAAATAATTCGAACAAAGGGTGAGAGTTCATCTGAAGAAGATATGGAGAAAAAAGCATTTAAACGTATATATAAAGAGGTGTGCGGTGATGGTGCGATGATGATGAAAAAATTTACACAATTCAAATAAGAAATCTACATAGTAAATCGAGGTGGTTTGAGAGGTCATTTGATCGATGAATTGAGAGTTTGGTGCAAAAAAGGTTACACCATGGATAAATAAATATTTACAATTTTTTTTTTTTTAATTAATCGTTATGTATACTTGAAGATATTTAAACATTTTGTAAATTTGTTTTAAATCATCTCTATACTATATATATACATAATTAATTACATTACAGTTTCCAGATCTTTATGGTGCTCACAATAAATAATCAAACTTATTTTTTAAAAATTGGTTATCAAATCTCATAAACTTACAAAACACTGTAACAAAACAAGGAACCTACTCTGCTAGCTATAGAATGTGTGAAGTAGTCAAAACACTGCAAAACATGTGAAATATAGGGTAAAAACAAACCAGCCAACGAGAGCAACGAAAGAAGAAATAATTACGATAAAAACTGTCACTATACGTTTCATAGTGCGAAAGTGACAGAAGGATTATCATACTCACAAACAGCAAGACAAGGACTTCTGATCAAAATGTTGGAAATCACTAAGCTATGACAACAATGCAAAATACCCTAAATGAACTATTGTCAATCGTCTCTCTAAAATAGAAGAAAATATAGAGTTTCTAAACAAAAGCCAAGTTAATCTTAAACAATAGGTAGGATATCAAGGAAAAATTAACTAGATTTGTAACTTAAAAAATTAACAAAATACTAATTAACCCTAAAATTACCCAATCAAATACCAAAGCAAACTTGAAAAAAGTAAAGCTGCTCATAAACCATTTTCAGACCGCAGCATGAAAAAGCACTCCTCCTGCCAAAAATAAACTTCATTAAAATAAACTTCATGAAACATTTACACGCAGGGAATAAGAAATCAGGTCAGAGAAAAGCGAAACCCCGCAAAGTCTGGCTTAGAAAACGAGCACCAAAGAGCTCAAAACAAGCTGCAGAAGCTTAAACAAATATTCAACAAGTCTCTCTTGCCACAAAGAAAGTTATTATACTCTTTATGGAAAGTTACAAAAGGACTGAAAATACCATAAGAGCAGATGCCATCAATCAAAAAAGCCGATGGTAGTTGGGTCAAAAGCTCCAAAGATAAAGCTGATCTTTTTTCTGAATATCTGGAGAAAACGTTTAAACCTTTGACTTTAGACAAACAGATGAAAATACCTTTCTCATGCAAAAATAAGACGAGTTATAGACATATGACCATAATTATCGCAGCATTTAGAATCAAATATGTTCCTTAGCAGTGGAAAACATCAGAAGTTATTACGATACCCAAGCCTAATAAGCCACCTAATGAAAAAATGTCTTACATACCTATATCTGCATTACCATCATAGTCCAAACTTTTCGAAAAATTACTCCTCAAAATGATGAAACCTCTGATTGAAGAAAGAAATCTTCAATTTGGTTTTAGAGAGAAAGATTCCACCATAGAGTGACACAGAGTCACTAAAGTGATTGAGAAGACGCTTGAAAAAAAGATATGTTCTGGAGTTTTCCTTGATGTTGCCCCTGATCAAACCTAATTCACCGATTTTAAAATGTCACTGTTGGTGTTGCCATTTTGATTGAAAGGCTTGAGGGTAACATCTAAATTGGTGTATTTATCAAATGTAGGAGCTAATCACTGAAAATGGCATTATATAACCATTTAATGTATTTTTCAGCCAGGAATGGTTCTAATATTTTCTATACCAGTTTAGCTAACAGAAAAGCCCATTAAAGTTCAAATCTGAGTACTGATAGCTATTTCAATGATGACACTTTGGATTTAGCACATATTATGAGTCAAGTCAGCGCATCATATTATTGGAATCCAAAAAGCGAAAATATAATATGGCAGTGGCTTAAGCCTTTTTCGAAGAATCATTGAACTCGTGCGATATTGAATTGGGTTTTTGTTTTGTGCTGGTATTTATCTCAGCACACTGAGGCGGAACAAACACAGCATATCTAATTTAATCAATATCCATCAAAAAACCTCCAATGCGGGGTCTAAAAAAGCTCTACTCGCATGCAAATTGCTGCTAAATATACCGTGGACGCAGATATAGTGCGTTTTATTGAAGAACCATAATATCCAGGTGAATTGATTTTCTGAGGTATCGTTGGTGATATATGCGGTAGTTCGTGATTACATTTGCTGGCGGCCGCCGTGATATCTTAAACTCTAAACTTGAAATATTTGAATAGCGGATAAGGCTGGCTGAGCGTTGCTGTACGAGGATTTAAAAATTTTAAAATTCAGCTTCACTATCTAATATCTACCGAATGGATGACTTATACTGTTATCTCATTTCATCATCCAATTTATTTATAGCCCAGCATGTAAATAACAAGCATAGGGGTCTCCAAAGTTTTACATTCCTGACCCAGACCTTTCAAACCTTGCAATATTTGGTCGGTAAGTTATATAACTGATCTAAGTATTGTAGTTGTTGGTATATTTTGCGAGGTTTCTTTGAGATGCCTTTAAAATCTGGTAATTGATAGTAGCATTACTTGATCTTCGATTATGAAAAATTCAGTGTAAAGGTGATTTAACGCCTCTAATTGTTCGAGAGTTAGATTATTTCAATTTATGCTTTCATTAAAGGTTGTAGCATAATATTGGAAATGAGTTACAGTTTATTTTTGGCAGTTGACCAATTTCAATGTTAAATATGTCCCATCTTACTACATATATCTGTGGTACAAATTGACTTGGATGTAGGCGTAGTTAACATGAATTTTTTTAAAGTAATTCGATAAAAAATTTCTCTTAAATTTGATGGTTAAAATAAACTTAATATAATAGAAGAATTTGAGCTTGTCCGTTACTTAAAATTCTTTACTTTTTGAATCAAAAGCTGACCACATTGAAATGGAATTTATTGAATGTGAATCAGAATCAAAATGACGTTTAATTTAAAATTTGCAGATTTGAGGAATTTGGTCGATGTACCTGATGTCCACTTTCCGGATTATGTGAAGGAAGGGCGATAACCGACATCACATAAAGTCACATGAGCTTACTATATTGATGACCTTATGAAGTGTCTATTAAAAATGCATTGATATCCTGGCAATGTCAGAAATTTCAATTCTGAGCCGAGGAAATCTAAAGCCAGCATATCGATTTTTGTATGTGGTTGTTGGTTACAAGTGAGATTTGCTACAGGTTGTTCATGGTCGCAGTACTTTCATTAAAAGGAGATTTCTCTTCAATTCTTACATTCTCTTAAGTTATGACTTTCTTCGGGATTGTTATGTTATTCCTTTTTCCAACTCTCTGATATTCTGCCAGCACTCTTAATTTACGCTAATAGTGGTATTAGAACCACTGCTGCTGTAGATATATAACCTTTTAGTAGATCAGCTGGGATGCTGTCCAAACTAGCAAGTTGGTTGGGCTCTTTAACTTGTATAGTACTTGTAACTCCCGTCTCGCAGTTGATTGTTTCGTTGTGCCGTAGGTTTCTTTTATTTATGGTCATTGATATAATGGCTCTAATTACAGATTAATGAAAGATTGGTCTATAGAATCGTATCTAGTTTCCAGCGATATTGGATAAGGCATACTATAAGGCCTACCAGGACGGACATTTTCGAGTTGTTTCTACATTTCCATTATTTCTCTAATGTACCCATGTTCACCTATTTTTAGAAATCCTAGCGTATGATTGCTTGATTTTCTTGGTGTTTTGGATTTTAGTCATATTGTACCACCCTTTTGCTTTACAATTTTTAATGTCCATACATGTTCGTTCTTGCGCTGTTATATTTTATATTCTAGACCGTGTCGACTATTCAACAGTCAAAACTGTTATAACAAATTACCAAAATTTGACCCGAAAAAATACCTTCTGCGGTTAGTATATCAATTACACCGATAACAACTAAAGTTACACATAAAATCAAACTTACCCGTAATCGTATCAGCGAACAGTAATCCGGCACAGAACTATAGAGTGATATCAAAATGGCAGACTTGCAATTGAACGTGGTTCGATCAAGGGCACTGTTACTGTTATCAAAAAATGGGTTATGATAAATTACTTTACAAAACGGATTCTAAAGAAACGCAAGCGATAAATTGGGAACAAGTTGAAACCCGTATGGCAAAGCTCGATGAGGCATAAACGGCAATGACATGCTAGACAAACAAGTTTTCATGATCGAACTAAAGTTCCGCAAGTTTTTTTTTGTTTTTTTTTTTTAATTTTCTTAAAGTCACTGCACACCGAAGTGTTGTGTAAAGGCATTACTTATGCATTAACTGTCGTAAGCGTTTGGTGTCCTTTTAATATGGTATATGATTGGAATTTGTTGTGAATTTTGAATGTATCCAATGCTGTGTGATAGCTGTGGCGTCATTTTTATCAATTTCCAAATTTCTAGAATTTTATTAGTTTTTGATTTTCTGATCTGGTTAACGGAAGAGAACATTTTTGCGCCTGGTTTTATGGTTTCAAATTTATTTTGCCCAAAATTTATTTACTTGTAATTTAATATTTTGTTTTATAAGGTCGCTTGTCCTCTTGAATTCCGATCGAAAAGTAATAATTTGGTTTGATTTTGCCGGACCGTCCGCTTTGTCTTTTTAATTTTTTAATTTTAAATAGCTTTTAAGCTTGGATAATTTTTCAATTATATTGTTTCTGTAGCCTCCATGTTGTTTTAACGTCTAATTTTGTGTTGAGTCATGTTGATATTTTTTACTATCAATTTTGTGATAGTTTCAATATAATTATTTATTTCGTCGTTTTTAATATTTTTATAATTTGGCACGAAATTTGCTTCAAGATGGTTTTGTTTTAAATATTTTTGATATAGATTGTCCAGTTTTTTGGTCCAAATTGTCCAGTTGGTGTTTGAAAATTGGTAAATTTTTTGAGACAAATTTTATTCTAAATGTTCTTCGTTACTTTTTTGAATTTGTTCACAATGAATCACGATTCCTCTGTGGTCGCTTTCGTAGAATTTAGTTGGAATTTCGCCATTAAAATTTGTTTGAATATTTAACCAAGATTGTCCGTGATTACTAAATCTAAAAAACTGACTGAATTTGTAAAGGTTCGCTTCTCTGGTTTAAATAGTTTGGCCTTATATAACCCACCGTAATCGGATTGCCATTTGTTAAGGGCAATACCCCTTGCGTTGCTATTTAAGTTACCCTAACTTGGATGTTTGGCATTGTAGTCACCCGCTATTATGTAGTAATTTTGTTGGTTGGCTAGTTCTAATGTATCGAATAAGTTGGACCAGTCTATTTAAAAATTTGATACCGCCTTATTGCTTGGACAATAAATTGATATTATATGAATTTGCTTGTTGTTTTTTAATTTAATTTTGATAATAGTATTTTCAATGTCTTGAAAATTTGGAAATTTGTTGATTTTGGTATGTTCATATTTCATGTTGTGTTGGATAAGTATGGCGCTACCACCACCACATTTTAAATTTCGACGATCTTGTCTAATGATGTTGTAATTTTTAAATTTCAAATGATCCGAAAATTTAATTTAGTTTCACTGATCATTGATACGTCTGGTTGGTGTATTTCCAAAATGTTTAATAACTTTAAACGTCTGACTGTACCTACTATGAAATTTACATTAAGGGTGATGACTTTTAAATTGTTTATAATTTATTTATTATCTGTAGCAATTGTGATATTTGCAAACTTTGTTGCAGAATATTTTTGGCCATGATTTCTACTTTTAGTGCTAATGTAAATTGTCGTGGAGTATTGTTGGGTTGCCTCATCTCGTTGATTTTTTGTTTGTTTTTCTAATGTTTGTTGGTATTTTGGACAACCTCTGTATGATGCAGGATGTCCGACTTTTTTGCAATTAATGCAGTACATTTCTGTGTTTGTTTTTGTTGAATTAATGGGACATTTGCACCTGGTTTGTGGTTGTTTTCATATTTAACGCATCTATACTCCAAATTGCAGTTTGTCGCTGTGTGCGGTTGAATCTTTGGCAATTTTGGCACTGGATCATATCGCGAGTTTTTGCTAGCTGTTCCCATGATATTCTTTGATAATTTACTGCTTTTATGTTATACTTTTTATTTAATTCCGTGTCTGGGTTAAATTGGATAATATATAGGCAGTTTCTGAATTATATGGTCTGCACGTTTTGATTTGATTTGGGTGATGTTTGTTATTTTGATCGTCGATGGTTTCTAATTCGGTTTTGAGTTCTGAGATATTTTCGCTGTCAAATAATCCTTTGAGAATCAGTGTTTTTGGTTTCTCTTTTGGTGTGTACGAGAAGTATTTGGTATACTTACTTCGTTAAAAATGTTTTTGGTTTTGTGGTATTCGTCCATATTTTTAAAGTATACTGAATGTTTATATCATTGTTGATTGTTTTGATTTCGAAATTTGTGATTTGTGATCCCTTGATGAGCGCTATGGTGTTTTTTGTTGATTGGATGCGAATATGTATTGGAGGTGGCTTAAATTTGTTTTTGTCGATTTTGGTCTTTCTGAATTGTATCGTTGACCTTTTATGATGGTTTCTTGTGTGTTGGTGATCTTCGTTGATGATAAAATTATGTTTTGATGTAGTTTTATTGATTTTTTTATTTCATTTTTGACCGATTCAATGTTGTTTTCGACGTCCCATTCATCATCTAGTTGAGGAAAAATTTTTAATGAATTGTCAGTTCTTGCGATTTGACTTTCGATATACTCTAGCCTTTTTTTTAATACATCGTCTTGCGATTTTAATCGTTTAATTGTATTTTTGTCACAAATTTATTTTGTGATTAAATTTGGTTTGGTTAAACGACGTTTTTTTGGAGTTTCATCTATGTCTATGTTTTTGTCTTGGCAATCCCCTATAGCTATTGTTTATAATATAAAATACGGGAATCCTGTATTTACACGAAATTGCGTTGAGCTAGGCTCGCTCAAGAAAGAAAACACTACTACGCAATCGTATTTTAATATATAATTGTTCACTTTATGATAAAGATGAAAATAAATTTAAATTTAAATTAAAATTATTTCAAAAGGAGAAAACAAATATGGAAATTTCCACAAAAATTTTTGACCTTTTTTTCGATGTATACTAGTTCGCATTCAAAGTTCGAATTCAAATATTGTCGGTTATATCATGAACATTCATTGCCACGAGGGACTTCATTTAAATTAAAATTTAAAGTTGTGTGCTGCTTTATTATGAAGCCGTCTGGTTTGTTAAAATGGCGTTTTAAAACAATGTAGTCGATGTCTACGCGGGTGGACTCATTAAACACTCTTCATCGCGAAAACAGCAGTATTTCGCGGCATTGAAAACTAGCAGGCGATACAAATTAACGAATAAGGTTGAAACGATGTCACCGCTTGAAGTTATTGAATTCCATTGAGCAGAACGCTTAAACATCAAATAGGCCTAGATATAGATTTTACACACGAAATAATGAAAATTCAGCGACGTGTATAGTCATTAGCTAATAACAGCAAGATATTACTAACAGTTTGGAGTTTAATCAAAACGAAATAGTCGCTCGACTATTTAAGTGACTTTTTGCAAGACCCATTTATATAACCAACCCATTTGGTTCTCGGTTTGATCTCAATATGAAATAACCTATCACCTCGGCATTTTATACCAAAGAAAAAAAACGGTTTGGTGTTATATTTATCTAACGATGTTTTAATTGCTAACCTTAGAATCTTATATTTGCTTTTGAGCGCAACTACAGCAAGTAATAAAACATATTTAACACGAGTAGAATAATAATTTAACTATACATAAGTTCAAAACAATTCTTAATCCCAATTTAAATCTAACATATTTACAGGTTATAGATTTTGCACATAATCAACTCGATTTGGAAAATATATAAATTATCAACTATATACCTATATATATATATATATATATATATATATATATATATATATATATATATATATATATATATATATATATATATATATATATATATGTATATATATATATATATATATATATATATATATATATATATATAATATATATATATATATATATATATATATATATATATATATATATATATATATTTATTTATTTATATATATATATATATATATATATATATATATATATATATTTATATATATATATATATATATATATATATATATATATATATATATATATATATATATATATATATATATATATATATAATATGTTGTTAAGTTAAAGTTATACTTTGCAACATTTAAAACAAAAACCTAATCGATCGATAAATCTCTCGATCATAAATCACAAAATAAAATGAAAAAAAAATATATATATAAACTTATATATATGTATATTAAATTATTTCAAAGGTATATGAAGATCACGAAGAAGACTGTGAAAAAATGGGAATTTAAACAGAAACAAATCTAAATTCTATATATATAAATTATCATCAATTCCACTTGTCATTCATATTTATTTCTAATATTTTATCTAATTTTATTATCCCATTTCGAGAACCACACCAACAACAAATTATCGAGCATCAACAAATTTATTTGAACGAACTAAAAATAAAATCAAAAGAGAAAATGATCTTCAATCTGAATCGCCCAATCAAAATTGACGATTTTATGTTTTAGAAAAAACGTTTGTTACGCCTCTTTATAATGTTTAATAGTATTTTTTTTTTTATTATATTACTTGATTTCTCATTTTGTTTCTCTTCGATACTCTCCACAAAATTATAACGTGATCGTCGTAACAAAACAAAATTACGGAAAACAAAAATCTACATTGCAAATCAACCGATCGTATAATATAAATATATTTTGTTGTTGTTGTCAGTCAGTAGTAAAACAAAAAACAAACAAACAAAAATAGATTAGAAAATTATTAGATTAGGAATTGGGTGGTTTATTGTAATACGATCGTTTAACATACGTATGTTGTTGTTAATGTGGGGGGTCACCCGATTCAAAAAGGGGAGTTGTCGATTGAAGCTAAATTAAAGTGGTGGGAGAATATTAGAAGGGGAAAAAATATACTAATGCGAGATGAGAGAATTAGCACATTTTTCTTTTGTTTTGATTTACATATTTATAAAAACCGTATGCATGGATATATATATATATATATATATATATATATATATATATATATATATATATATATATATATATATATATATATATATATATATATATATATATATATATATATATATATATATATATATATATATATATATATATATACATGAAATGTGAATAATATTTTACCAAATATGCATAGGTTATTGTTCGATTTTTATTGACTAATTAATCGCGATCGATTTTAATAAATTTTAAATTTTTTTTTTTGTTTTTTAGTAAATTAAATTATTTCTTGAATGTTTATCGATTGGTGGCGCCATTTTTAAACTTGTGGCCGCAGTTTTAGTGCACCCACGTTTAAACATGTGATCGTCATGAATTTGATCACATAAATTAATCGTGCGATGCTATATATCCTACGCAAATTGCACATAAAACATAAAGTTTGATTGTTTATTTATTTACATATAGAATTAAAACAACAAAATTGCAACAAAATTAATATTATCATTAAACAAACATCATAACATCAATTTTTATTACAATTTTATTTCAATCTTTCCAATTTTCTTTTCTTAAATGCATTACACCAAACAAATCAACTTATTATTTTCTTTTCGTCGTCGTTTAGGTTTTCTTTTCGTTCTTTTATTTATTTATATATATATATATATATATATATATATATATATATATATATATATATATATATATATATAAATATATATATATATAAATATATATATATATATATATATATATATATATATATATATATATATATATATATATATATATATATAATACTATAAAATTTCAATTAACACCAAAATAATAGTAATAATAGTAATAAACTATAAAAATTAAAAATAATTTTCTTGATGAAACTTTCACAAAACAAAAACAAAAACAAAAAAAATCCATGGAACAAGATAAAGAAAACCATAAAGAAGATGCTGCTACCTTCTCGTCACGAATTAAAATTATTTATCACGTTTTTTCTTCTATAATATGAAAATTATTATTGCAAAAATAAAATAACAAAGCAAAACTAAAAAAAAAAAAAAAGATCGTATATAAAAAAAAATGATCAACGAATATCTTTGTATATTGATCTTAAAGGCTTCCGTTTGATCGCAAAATAACAAAACATAAATGTAAAACACTTTGCCATTTTTTTGTGAGCAGATATATATATATATATATATATATATATATATATATATATATATATATATATATATATATATATATAATATGTATACATATTACATACATAGTGGTAATGTGCTGTGATCGTTAACGAATTTTCAATTTTGTATTTATTTTTTCATTTGCTTTTTGAAGTCTAGCGATAATAATAAAGTGCAACACAATTTGACATTTGTCGAGCGATCACAAAAAAACAAAAACAAAAATACTTGATCTAGTTTTAGTGCACAATTAAATGTGGTATTTTTGTTCTGTTATATGATTCAAGCAAAAACAAATATTGGCGCGGTGATGATATATGGTGATTACAATCATATAATTAAAATGATTATGATCATGATAATTTTAGTCATGATATAAATTAAAGATCTATAAATGTTAATTAATTTTAAATGTTTACATAAGTAAATATGAATGGCATGTGACAGATAGACAGCGTCAACCTTCATATATTTGCTAGAGGAGGTGTAATCTATTGAAATACCCTACTTGAATTTATATATATATATATATATATATATATATATATATATATATATATATATATATATATATATATATATAATTTCGTATGTTCATATCGCATAGCAATAGTGCGCACAGATTAAAAGGGATATTTTGTTACAATATACTACAATTGTTATAAATGATCGGTAACCAATTATATTGCAAAATCTTTCAGAGCTATGTATATAATGAAAAATGTAATAAAATTAAGGGTTACTAGATCATCAGTTTTTGATACTAACCTAAGCTATCCTTATATATATCAACTATATATAAACGGAAATGCTAAAACTATCGCAGTATAACTTTTTGTGAAATGGTTATAACAATTTTTGTTTTCTTAATGTGTAGCTATTGAGTTCGATCCCCGCTGATCATACAATGTCGTGACCAATTGTGTGTATAATCGATCATTGAGCTAACCACCTATATACAACGATCACTATAATTGTAAAAATATGGTCTGAAAGATCTTGTAAAAGATCACAGTATATTATGGTCAACTTTGATCTGTAATGCTTCTGATTTTTTTATCAATATGCTGCACAACAAATATGTTGATTTAAACTTATACACTATTGTTGCATGAATGTTGCATGAATGTTGCATGAATTATTAAACAAATGTTACTATAAAATTAAATATATCTCTATTGTTTATCTTCGGCCATAAGGCCACACTATACTCCTTCTTAGTGCTCTTTAGTTATCTTACAATATATATATACTGTTGGCACTTGCCAGTAAATAAAAGTAGCTACAGGTTAAAGTTGCACAATGCATATATCTATAACGGCAGTGGATGTTGTGTGCCGGTATTTTAATTATTCAGATTTGGATAATGTGCGAAGCAACCCTCAGTTTCGATCTGATGAGGAATCGGAATAGTTTTGTTAAAAATTAATTGTCTCTCATCAGGCCATGGCGACCGAGTGCTAAGTGTAATTGGTAATTCACGCTCTATATATATTGTTGTACTCTGAACGCATAGCATTATAGCGAATTATATGAATTTGCACGACATATCTAGATAAATTTAAAAAAAAAAAAAAAACAAATAATGTACTATATATAGATTGAAAATTTAAACAAGAAAATCCAAAAGAATCAGGTTGCATTCAATCCTCTCGCATATTGAAGGACCCGATTTTAATATACGCATTTCACATTTATAAATCATGCATCTCGAGATGCAATATCCACTTCAGCAAATTACATCTAAATTATAAGCTCACTTCCTACTGACATATTCGAGTCAGTAGCAGATTTAATACACCCTCCCACCGCAGAGAAATACAAATACAATACGCTGAAAACCGCATTAATTGCAAGGTATTTGTTGTCTGAAGAAAAACTTTTGGAGGAACTTGTTATAATAAAAAAGATAACGGCGACAATTAACCATACGGGGTTATTAATTGGATTCAATGAAAGACAAACAACCTAGTTAACATATAAGCAAAGCAGATTCCCCTCCATCAACATTTAGCAATCAACTACTATCAAAATAAAAATCTGACATTTCATAGTTACGGAGCAAACTGCTCGTAGCTCCAGAAGTGATTACATCTCTTATAACTTGCGGTAGCCCACGATCATCGAAATCACCACAATTTAGACCCCTTGGGGGTCTAAATGCTGCATAGAACAGCAGATCTATGCGTAAATACAGGTTTTATTGATATCATTGCAAAAACGATTAAACCATGCGAATTTATACCCCAAAAAATTTAACAAAATTGCCTTTTTTTCAAAAGATTAAATTCGACTGTCGATCATACGGCAGATAGTTAAGGTCTACAAAACCGCCGTCGTTTTTTACGATTTCAAAATAATAACCTATACTTTTTCTTGTGGATACAAGTTCATCTATATATATCTGTTATTCCCTTATCCTATTTTTAAGGAAAATATCTATTGATCCAGTATTCCGTATTTTGGCAGCGATCGGCACAATCATTAGTTAATAACTAAATTACTTTCTGTCGATATTGGGTTAAGCTCAATACTCATACATGTAAGTCATGTAAGTCAACCGTCGTCCTCACCGGTTTCCTCACCACTCCACATGGCTAAAAATAAGGATTGTCGTCCATGTTGAGATTATCGTCCGCTAAATGCCATAACGACACCATATCGTTCATACACATACATAATTTTACGGTTCATCTGCGTGTGTAATCAAGACATATCATGTTATATACCAGTAGGTTCCGAAGACGTTGCCTAAAACAACAATCACTGCACCATTTCAGTAATCACCATCAAACTCGATTAAATCAATTTAAAAGTTCGTCAGAATGATGAATTTTAATCACCGCTTCATACCACAGTTAGCCAAATTTCTTAAACTCTCACTTTGTACCTTTACACAAACGACGAAAAACAGCTAGGGACTTCAATTGGTCTGACGAATGCAATAAAGAATTTATCGCAAAAAGCGCACTTGTCAATTAAACATTTCTGATATTTTGTAGAAGTTTAAATTTTCATTGACCATCTAACACCTGATTAAATCAATTCATTCAAAGACAGAACGTAGTCCCAAGTAAACGTTCCATATATGTATTTTATATCCAATATACGACTGATACCAGACGCATTTCAGGCAAAGAAAATACAGTCGCGGACCCCTTATCAAGAACAAGCGGTCAATAGGCTGCCTCATTCAGTGAAGTCCAAATATAATGACAATTTAGCAGACTTACAACCAATCAAGTCCAACATATATAAGTACCAAGTAATTTAAACTTGTACAATTCACTGGCAAAGTCTCTGGCGAAATTTCTACTAATAAACTTCGAGTATATGCATTCCTTAATCATTACGACGGGTGGTTTTTAAGTCATTATACACGGACTACTTCAGCCTATATCATTCTCTAAGCGGACAATCATTCTCTTACCGCACAACTATATTCTATTTTTGTGGTGTATAGGGAAAGGAAAGGAATGTCAGTAATGACAAAATTTGTCCGGTTTCGCGGTTACAATTATTCAAACTACTTTTAGCATAACAATTAAAATTATATTGAACTGCTCTGCATTCTGTGTTCTGTATTCTGTTATCTTTAGTCTGCAACTCCGCAGTGTGTCGACACCATAATTAAATACATTAAAATGTATACCTCGACTTGGTCATCGGCTGGAAGCTCAGAAGGTAAGTTTGCGTTAAAAAAAAATGAAAAATAGAACAACAAATATTCAGACAAATGTATTCCATTCCGGAATTGGCTTATACAGGAAGAAACTCTGAGCTTGGTACGAAACCAAGGATGAAACGAACCGCATGGTAAATTAGAAATAATAAATATGTTATAAGATTCTAGACCAATTGGCTAGCAACTTCGTTCCTTAATATCATATACTGTTATAAAACTTTAAATCATTCCAAAATTACGTTTAATTTTGGGGGTGTTCACTGCTCTAATATATAAAGAAAGTCTTTAGAAATTGGAAATCTATGTTGGCCGACCGGATTCTAGAGTTTTATTTGGTGATCTTAAATGTTGGGATGTCAACTTGAATGGCGAAACTAGGAAATACGGCAATTGCAAACTATCTATCACTTGGAATATATAAAAGTAGAGAATTTGGTTGGGGTCATTTCATGAATAAAATGATCATGAATGATAACAGAGTGATAATAAAAAAAAACGTGAAATAAAAATTAAGAAGGGATAGGTGCAGGAGATGGTATAATGAGATTTTCGGAGTACATAAAACTGTGGATATGAAAGAGATAATTGGAAATAATTATGGGTGGTGGAATAATGAACTTTAATTTTGGTATAAAGGAAAGCGAATAGTCTTACGTGAATTCAATAGGGTTATGTATGGTGAAGATTTAGATGAATGGAAAGTTGAAAAAGGCTATTTGCTGAGCGAAAAGGAAAAGTTATAGTATTATCTTAAATGTTTTTAATTTAGCAGTGATTTTAATATGTGTCTTGTGTATTCTTCCGCCGGAAGCTGTTGTTTCTGTTACCTTATTGTCTTTGCCATAGTATCTTGTTGAATCATATAGTTTTATCTTTCCCCTATATATCACCATACGGTATTTTTTATATACCTCAAGCATCCGTTTGTTTTCCAATAACCCAAATTAAAGAATTGTAGGGACTTTTAGAAGGCCATATGATGCCATTGCTTAGAAGTTTCTCCAACTCTGTCTTTACTTCTTTTTTCATATTGATGGGATATGAATGGGTTTTTGTATATTTTGGTTCGTCCGTTGTTGTCTTGATCTCAGCGCATACGCTGATTTTGATGATTTGAGTATCATCAATTGGGCCGAATAATGGTATAAAGTTGTTGATGATTAATTGCAGGTTAGCCTTACTTGCTTCATCCCAATGTTGGTCTTGTGTTTCAAAGTTATTTACTTGTTTCAATGAAAGGTCTAGCAGTGAAAGGGCAATGAAAGTGAGGTCTGGTAGTGGCAATGAAATGTCTGGCGGATGAATACATCAGCGATGACATAGTTCGTAAACTCTGGATGAGACGGATGCCAGAGATAACCAAAGTTGCACTCGTGGGATGCGAGGAAAAGCCAACGGTTGATCTGATTTACAAAGCAGACCGAATGTTTGAAGCAGCATCATTAACCAACATTTTGCAGATGGATTTCACAAAATCAAGTTCTTGCAAATCGACAACACCAAATAAATCGGAAATTGAGAACTAAAGGAGCAAATTTCCAAGTTCCAAATAGACGTAACTGCACTTTCCACAAGCAATTGTATAGTCGCTGCAGGAGCCCACAGCCTCCAAGGCAGCCTCACCAATTCTCGAAATAAATTTTTGTTGATATCACTATATGGCGCTAGAGCACTTAAATGTATAAAGCCATGCAAATTTACAGCCATCAATAAAATATCCATAAACTCGTCTTCTTCAAACGATTAAGATCGATTATACATGCGGCCGATAATCGAAATTATACAAACCGCCGCCTTTTCATTAGAGATCAAACAAATAATCTCCTTTTTCTTGTGGATACTGGGGCTGATCTTTCTGTAATCCCAGTTACATATTTTAAAAAAAACCGATCTCTCGATCTAGATTTTTGTCTTTCTGCAGCGAATGGCACAACCATAAATACTTATGGGATAAAATTACTTTCGGTTAATATAGGGCTAAAGCACACCTTTATCCACCCTTTTGTGCTTGCATCAGTTAACCGTCCAATTATCGGTGCTAATTTTCTTACCAAATTCGGTCTACTTGTCAACTTGCGTGGAAGATAAATTATCGACCTGTCCACGAAATTATCGACCAGTCAACGCTATGACAGTTTCCGTCAACACTCCCACACCAAAACTTTTAATGGTTGAGAATGGATATGGGCCTAATTATTAATGGAATTTCCATCACTTGTAGAACCTCCAAATTACTACATCCCTGTCAAACAAAACGTGAATCATCATATTATTACAAACGGTCAACTCCCGTATGCAAAACCACGTCGACTGGATCTAACAAAACATAAGATAGCGTATAACGAATTTCAGCAAATGTTTGGACTGGGCATATGCAAACCATCGTCGTCTCCGGTTTCATCTCCACTTCACATGGTTCTAAAGAGGGACAACACAGATTGGCGTTCATGTGGAGATTACCGTCGACTAAACGTAATTACGGTACCGGATCATTATCCGATACCGCATATTCACAATTTTTCAGTGTATCTACATGGGTGCACAGTTTTTACTAAAATTGACCTAGTCAGAGCATATCACGCAATGCCTGTAGTACCTAAAACGGTAATTACCACTCTACTTCGTCGGAATGATAAATTATTATCATCGCTTCATTCCACGTTTAGCCGAATTTCTAACACCTATTCACGCATAATCGGCAACTTTGTAAAAAAGATCAAATACAGAAAAAAATTTCTCTTGGCCAGATGAATGTAAAGAAGCATTCATCATAGTCAAAAGCGCGCTTGCTATAATACAACTTTATTGGCACATCCCATTGAAAAAACATTTGTCAACATCACATGTGGCGCATTGAACATTGCCGTAGCAGCAGTGCTTCAACAATTTAATAAAGGTAGTTTGGAACTATTAGCTTTCTTTTCAAAGAAGCTAACAATAAGTGAAATCAAGTATTCCACCTTCGACAGAGAACTGCTATAGATATATTCTTAGCAATTAAACAATTTCGATATGTTGTATAGAAGGAAGAATTTTCACAGTCTACACAGACCATAAACCACTAATACACGCGATAAACTCAAAAACGGAACGACGTCCGCAAATTCGCCATTTGGATTTTATATCCCAGTTTACAACAGTCATACGGCACATTTCAGGTAAGCAAAATGTAGTCGCAGACACTTTGCCACGTTTATGTGATTCATAAATTGCCTCATTATGTAAAATCCCTGAACTACAAAAGATATCAGATTTACAGCTTACGGACGATGAGCTAAAAACTCTGATCAATAAATCTCGTCCAACATGTACCAGGTACAAACTGGAACTTGTAAATTTCACTAGTCATGAATTATATTGCGAAATTTCAACTGGTATTCATCGTGTATATATTTCTCAACCATTACGTTGTAAAGTTGTTGATTCACTGCTTATCATTTCCCATCCTGGAATTCGCGCATTGTGAAAACTTTTCGCTTCACGTTATTTTTGGCCAAACGCAAAAAAATACACATTGGCCGGAGGCGTACCCCATTCCAGATGAGACCGCTGCAACAGTTGCTAAGACATTTATCTTGCAATATATATCAAGGTTTGGCGTTCCCCTTGAAATAACGACGGACCAAGGTAACCAATTTGGTTCTAAACTCTTCACCAAACTAACAAAAATTCTAGGTTCACACAGGATTGGGACTACAGCTTACCACCCGCAAGCAAATGGTATGGTAAAGCGCTTCCATAAAACCTTAAAAACTTCGCCTTAAGCGCGGGGTAACACCAAAAATTGGAGTTTTGAGGTACCTATAATTTTGCTGGGCATTAGAGCATTCATCAAAGAAGATCTAAAATGCAGCCCAGTGGACCTAGTCTATGGCCAAAGCCTTCGACTACCTGGCAATATATTTTCAAGCCCGAATACTCAATCCCCTTTATCGACTGACGACTTTATACAACAGGTTCGCACACAGATAAAAAATTTAGTCCCATTTGATTCTCGCTAATCAACCAATTCCAAATTTTTTATATCCAAAAATTTAGATAGTTGCGAGTTTGTATTTGTTCGTGTGGATAGAACACAAACTGGCTTAACGTTACCTTACGAAGGACTTTATACAAAGTTCTTCGTAAATTATGAAAATTCTTCGTAATTGATAAAAACAGAAAACAGCAATCCATGTCAATCGATCGCCTTAAACCAGCTTTTGGCATTTTAACACAGCTCGATCTGCATAATCTAAAGATAAGGAAACAAAATAAATTTAATGGCGGTTTTAATAAAAATCGTATGGGGCACATACTGTGAGGAGGGTGATGTAGCGGCCCTACATAAAATAAAAAACCGGAAATAATTAAACATTTTGAACAAAGTATGTACATTTATAATCCAATCCTAATTTAAGTTCGATCGCCATTATCGTATGATCATAACCAAATAATAAAATTCTAATGTAATAAACAAATAAACTTATAAAAATGTAACCAGTCGAAATGTAAGTGTACAAGAGTGCACAGCTCTAAAAATAAAATTAAAAATAAAAATAAAGTCATTATTATTCTTAAGGTCTCTTTATATCGTCATCATTTATACTGTCAAACACCTGTAGTTCATTTACACAATCAGGCAATTTACTGATCTTGCAAAGATCATTTCCAGGTATTGGGCAGTGTAGGCTACCATTTGTTTGTCGTTTCAAGTGATTTATCCTCTTTTCTAATTGTTTAGTTATCTCTTACTTATCTTTACATTGTTAATATTTGGTTTAGGTTGTTAAGGCTATTATAAGTTATTATATTTTGTATTATTATTACTCTCAAGATTTACACTTACAGTAAAATTAGTTTTATTTTTGGATAAGTCTTTACTTGAAACCGGATACTTATGGCGTCGAATGACACATGTTGTTCCGTTTTGGTTATGAGCGCTAATAGTTGCAAATGGTTTACTCGTTGTACGATAATCGGCCACTGTCACTTGTGGTATATAGTTAATTTTTTAGCGAATTTTTTTTAGTGACTAAATGTTTTTATATACAGTTGACCATAGCAAAGTTTTTTTTTACTTAAATAACTTATATTTCTTTTTTGAAAATTAAATAACTATAAGTAAATTAGTTGTCAATCTATTACATTTACAGTATCCTTTATAAAGGGAAGCATAGAATATATAACTTAAGATATCTACTGCATCGTCGCATCACTGTCGAAGAACCTAAAAAAAGAACCGGTGCAGTAAAGTGTGTAAAGTGTCAAAAATACGGGCACACTAGAGCCTACTGCACGCTAAATGATGTGTGTGTTATTTGTGGTGAACTTCATAGTTCCAAACAATGCAACAAAACTATAGCTGGTTTGTTATCAGTTTCTAATTCGATGCGGAACATTGGCTGTGGCAACTTATCTCGATTGATTATGTTGGTTATTGCTTTTGCAAAGAAGCCTTCAGCAGCGAGCGCAGCATGAATATCGTTTGTGTCCACGTAACTATCGATTCCTTTTATTATAACGACTAAACCTTTTTGGTTTTTTAGTTGAAACGAATAGAATCGCTTACCAGCCTTGGTTGATTAGCGTTCTGTAAGCATCAATGTTTAGTGGTTGAATTTTAGTATCTTTCATGTTTCCTCTTTTAATCGAAGAAACATAAAAGTTATCCTCCGTAAGCACTTCAATTTTTTTTAGTAAGTCTCAATTTGATTTTTCTCTCAAATAGATTGGTGGCGATTTTTCAGTTTTCACCTTGTTTTCTGTAGGTGGATCTTCAGAAGTCTCGTTAGTTTGCAAGACTGAAAAACGGTTTTCATGAAGAAACTCAACACTGGCCACTCTACTAAATTTGTTTACACTAGCACTTGCCTCTGATCGTGGGCTTTTTTCTTTTATTTTGAACAGTTATATATCTGTCCATACCTGTTTGCACGAGTTTTTTTTCGTATTGACCTACATCACTTTTTGTATTATTGACTTTTATCAACGATGCACTATGAATTACTTAATAATAACCACTGCATCATGAAATATTAAAAAAATCAAATGAATTAATGTGAATCAGTATAGTTCCTAAGAACTATATAAACTGGTGACTAAACAAACATACATACATTAATTATCTCATGCAGATATTCCACAGATTGTATAAATAAAATTATTCCAAGGAATCGATTTGTATAAAAAATACGATCGTATATATGATACACGATATTACTCTGGAATGTTCGATCATCATATTACATCGAATTTATTGTAAATAAAAAATAGATCCGGGTCTATTCATGTCGACGATAATAATCATACATCATTATAAATTGATTAATTAAAATAAGATCATCGCAAAAGGTCACCAATAATAATCTTCTCATTCGCGCGCACAAGATTAGTATTTTTATTATAACTTATTAAATAAATATTTTGTTTAAAATTATATAATAATAATTTTAATTTTTTAAATTTGTTTTGATCATTAATTTTTTTTATTTTTTTTTTTTAATTTTAAATTATTCGAAATAATATACGCGATCACCGAGGCAAATATATTTGGACACCGCAACATAACCTTTACATTATTATTTGTATGAAGCATTTTCTTATTGTATCGTCTTCAGTCGACATTATGAACTTTAAAGATTTGAAATTCAATTGAGATTCAAATTGAAACTGTAATTTCCAGTTTTGTGTGTATTTATATTTGCTATTCAAATCGTATTTTTATTATTATTTATTTCGTTGTCTTTGCTAAAGTGGTGTATTTTTTATTGTTGTTGTTGTTGTAGTTGTAATATTTTGACAAGTGATCTTCACTTTAACTTGTACAGTATATATGTAGCTATATATAATATGTTATAAGAAAATAAAAGCTACTTTGCTTATTCATACATAATATAATGTGAATATTATGAATGAGATAATCTCATAACGAAAAGACATAGAATAAAATAAAGACAAAAAAAAAAAAAAAAATAATAGAAAGGTATATATAAAAAAAGAAATATTAAAAAATTACAAGTAACATTAACTATAAAAAAAATTAAACAGAAAACAAACACCTGTAAATTCAGGAAAAATTATTGTACTGACATCTGTTATATGATAACAGAAAAGAAATATACTCGTAAGTACATATATACAAAACGTTTATTATGACCTCTATGGATTATTATTTTTTATATATAGAAGTCATTTTGTATTTGGGATGATATACGATGAGGTGATCATATCACTTCAAAGTTAGACATTTTCTAAAGTCCCTTGAAATATATGCAGCCTCCAAACATTTGGCAATTTATCGATATTTATTTAATATATTACATCTGACATAATATAATTTATTGAACAGTATTGTTTAACTTCGATGTAAAACTCACTGAAGTCAGGGTTATATCACGTTCTAATGATCACATTCTTACCTTTTTATTATGTTTAAAAATAATATTATGACAATTTTGTTGATCATTCCAAATGTCAGAGAATTGAGTACGTTCTATGTTTATTTAAAGTAATATTTTTAAAAGTTTAAATTTGATTTTTCTATATTATGTACGAGTTAATAAGTCTCGTTGGTATTGGTGGGGCACAAACCGATAAGAATCCTTAATAATACAATTTTGTGCGTTTATTCCCACGAAATTTTTGTTGAGTGGACTTGTATTCTAATTTTAAATATATAAAGTTTCAATACGACTTTTATTTAAGTTTTATTTAGCAAGCCGCTGTTTCCATTAACAATTAAACCAGTTCAACGAGTTTGGTTCGTTTCAATCTGCGTATAATATTGGTATTGGTTAACAGCTGAATTGCCTCTATACTCACATGTTGCTGGAGTCTTTCTTTGTGTTTCCTTGCATTTTTTTTTAATTTCAAATAAAACGGGGTCCACTATAAGGTCTCTATGTAGATCACTATTCCTGACGTACCATGGTGCATCGATGATTTTTCTTAGTACCCTGTTCTGAAACCTTTGAATGATATTGACGTTGCTGGGTTTTGTACAACCCCAGAGTTCAATACCATAAGTCCATATTGGTTTCAGTATTTGCTTATAAAGTAGCAGCTTATTGTATGATGATAGAGAAGAGTGTCTGCCTATCAGCCAATGCATTTTTCTATATTTCAGTTTTAGTTATTCATTTTTCTTTTTGACGTGGACCTTCCATCTAAATTTAGCATCCAGATGCATGCCTAGATACTTTGTTGTGTTCGCATACGGTATTATTTCTCGATTTATTGAAACAGGTATATATGTTCAACTCGTTTGTTGGTAAAATTTATGTGAACTGATTTAGTGTCATTTTGCTTAATTCGCCATCTTTTAGTCCATTTATATGCTTCGGAGATAGCTGATCATAATTTTTATGTGGATTCTTAGTTGTTTTTTCCAACAGCTAGAATCGCAGTGTCATCAGCAAAAGTCGCCACTGTGTTGTTCTCTAATTCAGGTAGATCATACGTGTATAGTAAATATAAAATTGGTCCTAATACACTGCTCTGTGCGGTACACCTGCTTTTATTTCTTTCAATTCAGAATAGGTTTCATCCGATTTAATTCTAAAGAATCTATCTTTCAAGTATGATTCCAAGTATTTCAGCGAAGTATTTCAGCGAATTGCATGGGTAAGAGATTTCTTAACTTATGATTAAGCCCTTCATGCCAAACCTTGTCAAAGCGCCACGTCTAAAAATATCGCGGAGCAGACATTTTTCTCTTCGAATGCTTTCTCAATTACATTGATTACTCTGTGAACTTGTTGTATTGTTGAGTGTTGACGACGATCCGAACTGATGATTTGGAATTAAGTTATTCCTTTCAATTATCGGATTTTACCTTTTAATCAGTAGTTTGTCGAAGAGTTTAGACATAACCTAAACACATACCTTCGTATGGTGGTTTTCCAGGTTTTAATATCATTATTACTTCTGCAATTTTCCACAAACTGGGCACAAATTTGGTTCTACATGCTGCATTGATAAGATAAGTAAGCTTAACTAGGGCCTTCCTTGGTAGTTCTTTTAAAATTTCTGTAGTAATAAGATATAACCAGGAGCTTTTCTCCATAACCAGGAGCTTTTTTCGAATTCATATGGAATTTTATCTCATGCATGACTTCTTTTGGTGAAGTCGATAGAATTTCTTCGCTGCCTTTTTCAGATTCCACCGTTATGACTTGAGATTCTAAAGTTTGATCATCATGTGGTTGGAACATTTTTTCGAGGTGCGCCGCAAAACATTGAACTTTATTTTCGTTATTTCGAGCCCATATCCCCTCTTCTATTCTTATTGGAGGGTTCTGCATTGTTGGTCTTTTAATTTTTTTGGTTGCTTTCCAAAGTGAGTAATCAGTCCTGCTGGTAGTTGTTTCCTTTTATTTTATATTTAATTGTTGGGGTACTTTCCCAGGCTGATTGTTGTATATCATTTACAAATTTTTAAACTTCGTTTTCTATTTGCTCCTCGCTTTTTAATGGAACCTTTAGGTTAATTTTTTCTTCTAAGGACTGCCTAAAGTATTTGCAACAAGTGTGTTTATTTATTAGGCTTGGATTTCTTTCTTTTTGAATAATTTTTTCGCTTAATGTCAAAAGTACAGATCTCGACTATCGTCTACTTGTATATAGTTCATTGATAAATTTTTGATTATAAAGAAATCAATTAAGTCTGGTATTTTGTTTTGATCTGTAAGCCAGTAGGTTGGTTTTTCAGTTCACAAGGTTTCACTACCGCATTTTCTGTCAGCTTTAAGCAATACTGTACCTTTAGTCGTTGTTAGCCTAGAACCCCAATGGAAATTTTTTGACAACACTAACATATTAATAAAAATAAGAAAATTAAATTTAATTGCTATTATTTAAGTGCTTTTACGAATATTCCGCCGGCTTTGAATCATCTCGTTCAACAGGAAGTCACACAATTTTTGTAATTGGTCTCTTTAGTTCGCCAGTTTCGGTTTTTAAAGTAACCACTCGGTTAAGGCTATCTGATCCGGGATGCAGTTTAATGATTTTTCCTAGCAACCATTTGTTGACGGGAGTATTATCCTCTTTAATGACCACAATGTCGTTTAGATTTATTGACGAATTTTGCTTCAACCATTTGGACTTTTGTTGCAAAGAAGTAATATATTCTATAGGCATGTCATCTCTTACAATCGTGTTGGCTCATATATATTGTAACATCTGCCAGCGTGATAAATGGGATGGTTTCAAATGACTTACGTTATATTCAGGCAATTTTGTCGCGGATTGTCCAATTAAAAAATGGAATGGTGTAAGAGCATCTATTTCTTCTGTTGACAGTACACATAATGGATGGGAATTGTGAATACTTTCGATTTCAGTAAGCAAGGTGATCATTTCCTCCATCGTTAGTATAGAATCACCAATAACTCGGCGTAAATGAGATTTGGTAGATTTAATTTCCGTTTTCCAGATACCACCAAAGTGAGGAGCATTAGAAGGTATAAAGCGCCATTTGATTGCGTTTCTGGAAAGTAAATGAAATATTTCATTGACTGCTCATAATGCAATGCTCGAAACATTTTTGAAGTTGGTTTCTTGCTCCAACAAATTTGAAACCATTATCGCTATATGTATTTCTTGGCAGCATCCTCGATGAGCAACAAATGCGTTTTAAAGCGGTGCTGAGACAAATAAATACACATACATATACTTTGTACTTCTTCTGCCCTCATTCCTTAGTCAAATAAATCAGCAATGATCCGGCGTAATCAACCCCAACTTTCATAAATGGCCAACTAAGCTCTAATTATAACGAGATAAGTCGCCCATCTGAGGCGTTTGAGTCGTTTTGCCTGGTGCAAAAATGGTTTGTCTAATTAACATTTTTACACCAGGTATCCAATACTGTTGCCTGGATAATTCTAGTAGTAGTGATGGTCTAGCGTGTTTTTGACCTTTATGCAGTTCCTCAATGATTAGTCTGGTTACCACCGACTTTGGCGATAAAATAATGGGATGCCTTGTTGAAAATGGCAGCTCGCACTTCTTTAACCTGCCACCGACTCGTACAATTCCAGATTCATCAATAAAAGGGCTGAGTGTTTTTAGAGCACTGGTTGATTTGACCATTTGGGTTTTCTGTATGTCTTCTATTTCTTGCTTGAAGTAGTTAAGCCGATCGTATCTGCGTATTTTGAACAGCGCATTGTAAAGTTCTTCCCTGGTTAGGAATTGATGCGCCGGGTTATTCGATGCGGAATTTTTTATGTAGTTGGGTTTTACGAAGTTGGTATAATTTACTTCAACTTGGTTATTGGTTAGGGGTTATTGGTTGTCCCATGATAAAATGCGACGGTGTTAGCGCTTCGGTTTGCTCAACCAGAGGCTCACATAGAGGTCGGGAATTCAATAAAGCTTCTATTTGGATCAAGAGTGAAATGAGTTCTGCATAGCGTAATATGGTTTGCCCAAGTACACGTCGCAAATGGAACTTAACGGACTTAATTAGCTTAACGGACTTAATTGGCTTTGCAAATCCCATTAAAATGTGGTGATGCCGGTGGTATGAAATGCCAGTTTGTGTTGTTGGTTGTGGCCCAAACTAATAACTGGTCTTTCTCCTTCGCTAATAATTGCTGAAATCTTTTTATTTCTTCTGCGGTACCTACGAAGTTGATCCCATTGTCACTAAACACGTCCATGCAAATTCCTCGTCTATTCTGGAATCTTTTGAACGCTGCAAGAAGCGTGTCTGTGGTCATATCGGAGGCCAACTCCAGATGTATTGCCTTGGTTACCATACACGTAAATACAACGAGCTATGCCTTGTAGGTGGTGATTTTACGTAGTTTGCTGCTCCTGACGTTGTATAGACTAGCATAGTCGACGCTCGATTTTAAAAATGCCCAGATCAGGTTTACCCGAGGTGGTGGTAATTGTCCCATTAGTTGCTGCTGAGTTTGTCCTTTCTTTCGGAAACATTTGATGCAGTTGTATACCATGCGACGAACCAGCTCTCGGCAACGTAGAATTGTATACTGTTGTTTTACAATGGATATCAGAAGGGTTGGACTAGCATGTAAGTTCTTTTCGTGTGCTTCTTGGATTAGGTTGACTGCTAAAAAGTGACTGCCTGATAATATTATTGGATGCTTCATGTCATAGTTCTCTTCGGCGTACTCAAGGCGATCACCAACTCTTAAAACACCGAAATTATCTAGGAAAGGAGATAAAAAGGATACGTTAGATTTCTTCCCGGACCAACCCTCGCGCAAATTGTTTATTTCTGCAGCAAAACTTAAAAATTGCGCTTCACGCACTATCATTGCGTGTGATTCGTGCATATCTTCTACTGTTAAGTGGCAATCATTAGATGGTTTGTCCCCTTAACTTTGTGCTTTGCTTGATTTACCCAAGAAAAAATGCGAACTACTTTAGTAATGCTTGAGTATTTTTCAACGATCCCATTGATTATAGATTCTTTTGGAATATTGTTTTTAATGGATCTACTGCTAAATTTATGACAACATCGATCTGCATAGTACCATTTATGTGCAACTGTTGAACTTAATATTTCCATTACTCGGTTGAGCACGAATACATTCCCTTTTCTAGGTAGATTTGACAGCCAAGCGAGTACAGTGGTGAAGTCCGTCTACAGTGAAACCTTTGGAGGTGTTTATAACTCTAGTGACTTTATCACCAATGTGCATAATCGGGTTAACAGGAGTGCTGCACATAGTTCCAACCTAGCCGTTGTAGTATATTTGATCGGTGCAACCTTGGTTTTCACTGCGATAATATTGGTCATCACATTTCCTTCTGTGTTGGTTGTACGGGCATAAATAACTGCAGCGTACGCGGTGTTTGACGCTTCTGCAAATCCACATAGGTCTAGTGTTGAGTTGGAGTAGAGCTATCTTGGTATTTTAATATCTTCTAATCGTGTTAATCTATTTCGTATACTCGTCCATTTGTTGTTAATATTTGAGGAAAACTCATCATCCCATTTAAGTTTCAGCGTCCAAAGACTCTGAAACAGAATTTTTACTCCAACTGTTACCGGCGGCAACCGCATCCCATTTGGTCAAACACCCGTGAAGCTTCAGATAGCATATTTCTTTTGGTATATTTTGCTGTAACTGGAAGAAAGACCTTGAATGAAAAGCAATCTGTTTGTGGATCAAATTTAATGCCCAGCACTGAAATGATTTTATTCCCTTCTGTTATTTCTCGGATTGAAATTTCTTGATCAGTTCTTGGCAGTTTAGGAAGGGTTGCTTGAATTAGCTCCCATTCTCTTGCTTCATTTTCTGGCATAGAATCGTCCAAACTTAAATTCAAAATCCAGAGCTGTTGTATGAAAATTTTAATTTTAACATTGATTAGGGCTTTTCAGTCCAATAGGTCAAACAGCTTACCAGCTTTTAAAAAGAAAGCTTTTAGTCTTTTCACCTCGTCTAACGTATCTCCACCCATCATGAGATCATCCACGTATATACTTTTGTCAATGGTTTTACCTTCAATTGGATCAGAATTTATTGAATCTTGAGCGATTTGGTTAACTGCTCTGGTAGCTAAGATGGAAGCAGAGGCCAAACCATAATTCACCATACATAACTTAAAATAGCGGATAGGAAAATTTGGTTCTTCTCTCCAAAAATTGTTTTGAAAATTGCTATCGTCTTTATGAATACGAATTTGCCTGTACATTTTTTTAATCAGCGATAAAAACAAGACGATGTTCCCGAAAGCGTAAAATTATGGCATAAAGTGATGACAGTACAGTAGCTCCAACAGCTAAACAATCGTTTGAAATGAAACGCCCGAGCTAGATTTTGCAGAGCCATCAAATACAACCCTAAGCTTGGTTGTGGAGCTATCCTTTTTAATGAATTCATGGTGTGGCAAGAAGAAACCGTCATCCTTGACCATAGTTTGTGGAATTTCTTCTATGTGGCCAAGAGGCAAATATTCATTAATAAAATCTTTATAAAGATTATGAAAGTCTCCGTCTCGTATAAACCGACGTTCCATTCCTTTCAATCGTTGAAGTGCTATACTAAGTGATTTACCTAACATATTGGTAGACTTTTTAAAACACATAATCGAACTTAAAAACGCCCATCTGAACTTCTTCGATGACTTTCCTTAAAGCTTTTCTCGCAAAGTTCTTCCTCTGTAGATGGAAATTGCACATCGTTTGGAATTGATTCCAGCTCCCAGAATCGCTTTAAGGTTTCATCAATGTTAGATTCTGGTATGTCGGCGTTGAACCAAAATCTTCTACATATGATTTGTTCTCGTTAATAGGACTGGCCATGACCCAACCAAAGATGGTGTTCTGAAGAACAGGATCACTGCGGCGATCCTTAATATATCTATCGGCTTACACGTTGAAGAAGTGACCAATGCCGATTAGCAGATCTACCTCATTAGATTTATAAAAATCAGGATCAGCTAAAGGTAAGTTTTTACAACTATTCTAAATTGAAGAGCCAGTATCGATTAGCGGGAGCTTTGTTATTCACTTTAAAATGAAAACTTTGACAGTTAAGTTGGGACCTGACAGTGGCTTGATATGAATCGTGGCCATACCTTTAGTGATACCAGATTCTACTTGTCAAAGTCCCTTGACGGTAATTCTTCCATTGTAACGTGGAATTCCAAGACACTTCATGTATGCCTCTGTTATGAAGCTAGCTTGTGAGCCTGAGCCCAACAGAGCAAGTCAACGTATTGTCTGACCCGACAAACATGCGATTTCTGTCAATGCAGTTGGTAAGATGGACTAAATTGTATTGTTCACGCTGGAATGCGATAGGACGGCATTAGCGGAGCTTGTTGAGGGTTCTTTTTTAACCTCTAGCGACTCTGATTCTTTCAATTCGTCCACTTCTGTCCACATGAAGAAGCGTGTAATGTTTTCTTCTGCAAATAGGGCATCTTCCTAACAAACCCTTGAATATGGCATGTTTATCACTCAAACAATTGAAACATCGTTTGTGGTTTTTAATCGTTTCGATTCTCTTGAGCACATCCATATTATTGAATGCTGGACATTGATAAATTAAGTGACCGTCAGCCTTACAAATAGGGCATTTACCATCATACAATACTACATGACCCCTAATTGAAGCCGGCCTGTTACTTAAACGTGTATTACGTTTAACCGAAGTTCATATAGGGACTCTAATGCATCACTTCGTCTTAGTAAGAAGTCAAAAAACTCCTGGGTCAGTCACTTTTTTTCCGCTGTGGCTTATGCCCATAGACCCCTTGATTCATCGTCTAATTTGTTGACCAGGATATACAGTAGCCACGGATCTCGTAACTCACCAGTTGGACCCTTAGCCAACTTATGAACAATCCTATTAAATATTGAAATTGTTGCACCGATGATAAATGAGGCGAATCATGTATAGATGACGCACGTATAAATCATGGAATGACTGCCACTCGGTATAGTCCCCGAAAAATGAAGGTTTATGTTTATCTTTTGTAACCTAACATCTGATCTTGATTGTGTTGCATTCAATGGGTTTTCTAAACTTGCGGTACCATTTGCCGTATTAAACCCTAGCTTGCGAACTAACTTATTTAGCCCAGCGACGGCTCTATAATACTTCTCCTCATAACCTTGGTCCAATTTTTGTGTTTGGTCTAAATCGAACATCTGGTTTTTGATTATCGTAAACTCGTCCATCAATCTTCGTCCCGTGTGTCAAGATTGTAACTTAATTGGTTGGATTCCTTGTTGTTTACCGTAATATTATTTTTGGTGAGTTGGTTAGAGTAATCATTGTGTTAGATTTTTGATGTGAGCTTTATGGAGCCGTTTTCCTGTTGCTGTCGTGATTGTAACGTTATTGTTGCAAGTTTGTAGAGCTGCTGTCCGATGAGCTTCGTTTAAATTTTGCGTTCATTTCTGCCAACCCATTTCAGTGAAATTATATCTAATGTGTTGTTCGTCGTCATCGTTTTCGTCAATTTTGTTTGTACCTCGTTCGATTTCGCTCACTCCTTGTACCACAATCTCAATTGCCCGGTGATCACTGTCGAAATGATGAGTTGGAATTTTTTGATTTAAATTTTGTTGAATTATTTGATGCGTACGTCGACTATGACCAAATCTAGAAAATTACCGGAACGGATCATCGTTGGTTTGTCGCTTCGAAATAATTTAGCACGATACTCCATGGCGTGGTCGTTCATCCACCTATTTAGTCGATTGCCTCGCGAATTGTTGGCCAAATTTCCCTTTCCGATTTCTAACTGTCTGCGGGTCGGTAATTTTGTATTTTAAGCCCGATTTTATTAGTATGGCGGTACCCCCTCCCTGTTTAGCGTTGATGCTAATTACTATTAGTGTTATTGTTATTATTTACGGGCAAGTTTTTTCTCGCTGCGTTATTATTATTTTTCCTCTATAACGAGATTCAAAAATGTAGAAGATCACCGAATAATACCGAGATACGTGGTCCAACACCAACCCAAGAACACAGGTTAACCACTATACTAATTATGTTCGGTAAAAATATCGATCTGTTTCACTTTTTGCCCACATATAAAAAAATATTTAAAATGTAGTTTTAGTATAAACTTCTAGTGCGAGCCCAAATACCTAACACGAGTAGTTTTGAAATCTGTGACAACTGTGAATCTAGAAAAAAAAAGAAACCTCACAACACAGCATTGACTGTCAAATATTTTAATTTAATATATTAAATTAACATTTTATATGTTAACATAAATATTATATTTTTAAGTATTAAGAAATTTAAATTTCTAGAATTCATAATTACAGGTAAAAATATATTTTACATAATATATAAATCAAATGAAGTCAATCAAAAAATTTCTTCCAATAAAATTTTTTTTATTGGTTTGGTTAATTATGATGTATTTAAAATATCCATAAATTACCGATAAATTGCAATTTAATGGGGTAAAACGCTTTAAATACTTAAAATGATAAGAATCAAAAATGATCACCTGTTAGGAAACAATAATTTAAGATTTTAAAGTCGTAAATGCCAAAAAATTCATGATAAAATTTTATGATGCCGTAGACCGGGGTGGCGTTTAATTTTATTACTCACAATTTTAATTCTTGGTTTAAATTGGTTTTAAATTTCAGTCTAAAATAAATATTCTTGCGGAGTGATTAATATTTAATCAAAAAAAAAAAGTCTAATGCAATACTTTAAGTCAAACTAGATCATATACAACTGAAATAACCGCACTCCACTTTATAAATTGATAGTTTAACCATCGTTCTAATCAATTAATATAGAGACAAAAAATAAAAAAACTGGCACCATCAAATGATATGGAAATTAAAATCTCAATAAATGTCAATAATTTAACAATAAAAATGTATGATCACCAGTCGCGTTTATATACGCATTGTTCTAGATTAATTAATGTTCTCTGATTTTAAATTGGACAGATTTACTTAAATTACCATTTAACGGTAATAATTCTACTTCGAATCGCATTATCTGATGAGAAAAATGTGTCCCACTTTGTTATCTCAAAAATGTAATTATAATATTTTAAATATCTGCTTACAATTTAATTTCAATGGTCGCTATATATTATATTGAGTTATATATCAAATTTCCAAATTCTTATGTAATTTGGTAATTTGAGGATCACGTGATAATATTTGATTGAGTCACAACAGGTTTGTTGAGGTAAGTAAAATATTATAATCCACTTTCCTCGAAAAGTTAATCTGAAATATATAAAAAAAAATATATTATTAAATTAATAGTTATATATATATACATATATACGTTTGGTAATTCCACCTACATCACATTACGATACAAAATAATTTACAATAATATTTCATCGCGATCATGTCGAATTAAAATTGATTACCGCATACAATTAATTGACTAGAAAAAAATCACCACCAAAAAACACAAAACAAAAAAAAAATTAACATGACAAGTAGGTATAATAAGATTAAATGGATCATTGATTGATCTGTAAAGCACGTGCGTCTTCTTATAAAAAATACAAAAAAAAAAAACGATCAAAACACAACAAAACCACACACTTTGGTTTCGGTTTTCATCAGAGATCTCGCATTTAATTTAGTTTCTTTTTGTTTTCTTGATCTGCTTCTTGTGTACATATACATTTTTTTTTTTGTTTTTTTTTTTTTAATTTTTACTGGATTAATTTAAGTAAATACGATCAAATTGAATTAAACTCAATAAAAGAAATCAGATGAATTGAAATTGTTCCAGTTGAATGGACTTAAGTGATTATCACAAATGTCTGCGTTCTGTTTATTTGGTTTGTTAGTTTTTCGGCGATGTGATGGAATTTATTTTCATTCTTTTGCGGTTTACTTTCAATGCTTTTGTTGTTGGAATATACTCGTATTCTTTCTTAGATTTTAAATGGAATTAATTTGTGAGTAATATATCTATATGTACATAGGTATATATACATATACATACATTTCGATTGAATAATATATATTAGATTAATGCATTAGGTCGAAGCCATGTATGAGGAAATGAATGAATGGATGAGTAATATATGGAATGGAGATTATTAGAAACCAACAACAGCATTAAGATTAATTTTAATTTCCTATTTGATGGGAAAATATTTTTAGTACAAAAATTGATTTACATCATCCATGGTATTCTAGAATGTTATATATTTTGTAGGTTCATGTATATATATATATATATATATATATATATATATATATATATATATATATATATATATATATATATATATATACATTTCTCCTTTAAGTGTTATGTCCAATCATGGAAATCTTTTCTCAAACAGAATTACACTATTTGGTAGTAATAAAATAATAAAAAAGAGTTTGACTCAAAGAATTTATGTTTGCAGAAAAGAATTATTATTTATTTAACTCAAAAAAAAATTAAAATCTTTAATAGTTGTCCGATTGGGGTCAATGGTACCTCTAAGAATAGGTTCACTCAAAGAAATAATTTTGTACTTAACACCAAGTAAACATCGTTAGTAACATTAGCTTCTATTTTAATATAATACAACTTAATATAGACTAGTTAAATGTATTATTGCAAAGTAAACTCAACTAAATTGAAAAAGTAAAAATTTAACTTGAAAATTATTTAAATACATTTTTTTTATATACAACGTTTTAAAACGGACTAAAAAGTATAAAATAATTTGTCCACACGCCATACTGTAAATGCGTATGGCGTGTGGACAAAACCCCATAAAGATTCCTCATCTCACAAAAATTGACCTGAAATTTGATTAAGCATTTTTAATAGTTAAAGATAACTATAAAAATACTTCTAAGATTTAAAATGAAAAACGTTGGGCGTTTACAATAGATAATTGGAGCATAAAAAGTTCACCAGTCACTAACAATTTTGCTGCACAACAAATGAAGGGAACTGCTGTGTGAGCATTTTCAAGACAACTATTCTGTACACTCCTTACTGTTATCTATTGCATGCGTGCATACGCATATTGTAACACATTTATTTAAAAACACAATTATGGTCAGCTTTCTAGTTTTGTATATGTGAAATTTTGCAATCGATTAACAACATCATGTTCGATCATGTTGAGATTGACAGAGATTGATATTAATAATTAAAGGGCTCTTTTAGACTATAGTATTCCTGTACCTGATTTTTTCCTCTTTTCTAACCTTTGGTCCTTTAAACTGAAATTTTTAGTGGGGATTTAGGAATTTCTAATGCAAGAACAATACAGTTTTTGGATTCTCGTGTTGTTTCTTTTAAACAATAAAAATGTCCGTGTGTGTGACTAATTTTTTCATTTAAATTTATTTTTAGAGCTTTAAACAACATAGTTCAAAAATATTATAATTAAAATTATAAATATTTTTGCTCCTTGAGTCAAGGTATCAATACGAATTGAAACAAAATATATTTCGTTTCACAAAGAATAAAACAACAACAAATATTCAAAAAATCATATGATAACTTGGATCATCTCTAGCGCCTTTAAATCATATATTGGATGTTGACTACATACGTGTGGAGCGCCTTTAGGATAAACTCGTGTTTTCCAAAGTTAACAAAATTATTAGCTAAATTAGCTATAGTGTTAAGTAATACTTTGTTTATTGTTAGTTAATTTATACGCTTAATCAGATAAATTAACTAAGTAACAAAGTAAAATTGACTTCGTTTAAATGTAATGTGTATTTTCAAACAAACGATAATTCCTTTTTTTCTATAATCTTTCAACGAGAACGACTCATTTGTGTAGTGATCGCCAATTGTGATGGATAATAAATTAAAAAGTGATCAACTTAAATTTTTTTTAAATTACTTAATATTTATTCGCCAGAATTTTTTGATGGAATAAAAGGTAAGTTAATATTAAGCTTAACAGATAGCAAATATTTCCAAAATTCTTCAAACAAGGTTCAAGAATACAACGTAGGACAAATTTTTGTTTTAAGTGATATACCCGAAACATTTGAACAATCAGAAACATCTGTTATCACTTCTAATGAAATCATTGAAAATTTACCAAATCATGGTAATGATGTGAGATGTTCATTTTGCTAAAATCAAGGGACTTAGAATCACTATATGAAAAATTAAATGTGAGTATTGTAATTCATTGAACATTGTAAAATTATAATTATCAATTCGCTTAAATTATAGATCGTGGGTTTTCCATTCAAAGTTTAAAATATTTCAACACCAAACAACTAGAGCATCTTTTTGATGAAACTGAATTTGGAACGAGAGTGCTATTTAAACACTATTTGTTATTAAGGCAAGAAAAGCTCAACTCAACATTTACTCATCAAAAATACGCCACCAATCGATTAACAGTATTCTTAACATCTCTGCTGTTGGAAAAGCTATTTTGGAATTTTACCAACGGAACAATTATATTGAAAATACTCACCGCGATAATTTATGTTCCATTATTGTTAACAATTATTTAAAGTCCAACAATACTAAATTAAGCAGCAAGCAAATAAAACAAATTTCAGAAGACGGCATTCATTGCTTCCCTGGAGAAAATTTGATAGAATTAAAAATTGGAATTTTATAATTAGTTTGTCTAATTTGGTATATTATTTATGTTTAGAATACATATTATGTCCATCGTGATGGTAGATTCCCACCGTATGGCAAACTTTATAATAGGTTTGGATATTAGTTCAAAAACAATTTAGAAATTCATTAAAAAAACAAACAGCAGTTAATATAGCCTCAGCACAAACTAGTTCAACCTCAAAAAAAGACGACCAAATAAGGCTTGGGAAACTAATATTTCAACCTTCTGACGATTATTTAAAAATTAAAAACGAGTTGAAACATTTACGAAAAAAAAACTTCTACTTCAAAAGTGGCAATCTTCTTCAAAGGGAAGGATGAATGAAACCCAACATGATACTGATCTATCACTAGTACTCATTTTCGAAGAATGGTCATTGCATAAACATCCATTTGGACCGGAACTAGTAAGTATACTGAATAGTATAGATCCTTTTATTTATAAAATTACAAATAATACTTTTGATGTTATAGATTAACATGGATTTTGCAACTATTTTCTCTAACTGCCAGTCCCTCTATTCTAATTAGAATTTATTTATTCATAGTTTTATATAAATATTACAGTATTTTTGTTTTTGTTTTGAGATACATTGATATTCATGAGTTGTTATTACTATTTTATTTTTAACAATATTTATATATATATATATATATATATATATATATATATATATATATATATATATATATATATATATATATATTATATAAATATATATATAATATATATATATATATATATATATATATATATATATATATATATATATATATATATAATATATATATATATATATATATATATATATATATATATATATATATATATATATATATATATATATATATATATATATATATATATATTATATATATATATATATATATATATATATATATATATATATATAATATATAATATATATATATATATATATATATATATATATATATATATATATATATCAATAAATATTATATATATAGGTATAACTAAATTTTAATGATATTTAAAAACTAAATTGAAATTAATTAAATTATTATTTTTGTAACAATTTTTATAATATTTAATTTTACAATTTTAAGTGTAATAAAATAAGCTTTGTCGAATACAAATTAAAGATTTGTTTTATTTAACTTGAAAGGAAATAAATTATATATATATATATATATATATATATATATATATATATATATATATATATATATATATATATATATATAACTAAGTTGATTGTACTATGCTAATAACAAATTTAACTTTGGTTACCTGGCTAATTTTGCTTATTAAATCATCGATGCATAGCTAAATTAAAAATATTAATTTGTAAATATAACTAACTATTTATCCGTTTCAACTTATTTTTTAAGTTAACTTATCTAAACAGGCAACAATTGGTTTTACTTTTATTTAGTTAATATTGCACTGCAATTGGTTAAAAATAAGAAAGTTAAATTTACTATTCGTTTGTTGTTAAATCACCTTATCGCTAAGTAAGCTGAATTTTAGCTTGGATTTTTGTTAATTTTACCTCGTTGTTTGTTTAAAATTGCCTACACTTTTTTTTCAGTGTTTTGTTCAGCACATAAACAATATCAAAGCTAATTTAAATCGCTCTATTAAGTATTTTGTAAATACGCACAGTCAGATTGCTTATTTAAACAAATTGGATTTAATTTAATATGAATCATTTTTGATACTCTTATACTGATGGTTTTTGCTTTCTACTCAGAATTTTAATATTATCCATAAAAATTTCGTGTTTAGGATTGTCTAAATGTCTGGATATGGCACTAGCAGTATCTGAACTAATATTTAAAAAAAAAAAAGTTTTCCGTCACGGTTATGTTGGTAAAGTATTTTCGATAAAAGTTGTTATTGTTTGGCCAATATGCGTCTCATTACATTTAAAGTTAATTTTATATACTACATTTATGTTATCACCTAACGGAGTGGGATCATTTACCGAAGAAAAAACAGTTGTTCCTATAACTTGTTAAATGCTTTGCCGACTGTTCTAACATTAAATTTATTTAAGCAATGATTGATTTGTTCATAAAGAAATTTTACATATGGAATAGCAATGGTGGTGACTGGTTTATTAGTAATTGACTGACTTTCTTCCACTAAGTGGTTATTATCAAAATGAGTAAAATATTTAAAGATTCATGATTTAATAATTGGTTCTAAAGAAGAAAAAGGATAATTATTGTAAAGTAAAGTTGACTTAAAAGATTGAAATTTATTTTATGAAAACTCTTATTAGATAACTGGAGAATTTTGTTTGAAAATAAACTTACGGAATTTCTTTTATATGACAAGGATAAATGAGAGTTGAAATTTAGGTATCTGCATATTATGTATCATAATTTCGAATTATCAGTAGATATTTAGTTATCATTTGTAAATTTAATATGATCATTAAAGGCATTAAATGTTTAAAAAAGAACATCAAGCTTATGTTTGCCACTGTTTTTTTTTTTTTTTTTTTTTTAAAATAAATCCATTTATTGAAAACATTTTTAATTGTGTCTTAGACTAATTATAATTTTATTTTAATAGGATGTTGGAGTTATAAAAGGCCATCCAAAAACTATGATATAAAAATAAAATGACCACTGTCCCTAAAAATGGGAACTCAGGTTCATCAATTATCTAAACTTAATTATGTTTTTGTATATAATTCAAAAAGAATTTGAATTTACAAAATGATATATATATATATACATATATACATACATATTCATACACATACACATACATACATATATATATATACATATACATACATATATATATACATATACACATATATATATATATATATATATATATATATATATATATATATATATATATATATACATACATATATACATATACATATATATATATATACATACATACACATACATACATACATACATACATATATATATAAAACAAAACTTTATATAAAATTAAAAAGTGTATATAGTATTGATGTAAATAAAATGTTACAAAAATTTAAATCAATATCAACTCAATTTTGTGACTTAAAAAAGGACTATATACAAGGAGGGAGGGCATTCATACACACACGTACCTGTACACATTCACACACACATACATACCTTTAATATTAACAATTTGTTATAACATTAAAATTACAAATTAATAAATAAGATAATCAGTTACATATATATATATATATATATATATATAAATATATACATACATATATATATACATATAAACACACACACATACATATACATATACATCTACATATACATATACATATACATACCCATACACATACATATACATACATACATACATATACACATATATACACATATGTAGACATACATACAGACATACACACATATATATACATCTACATAATATTTTTTAATGATATATCATTTGTTGCTGTTGTTACTGCTGCAGGTAGTGGATGTCGGATAGCCACCAATATTTTCCACATCTCTGCTCGTATTTGTTCGCCTTCAAAGTTTCCATGGTCGTATCGAAACGGATATGTTCGTCTGGATTTAAAAATTTTTCATCATCTAACCATTTTTCGTTTGGCCGCCGTTGAATATGGTAGATAAGTGGTATGCCATCTTGATTTTGGATGTAGCCCATTTGGTCGAAATAAATAAATAAATTTGGTCCTGGTACCGTTCCTTTAGTCGCGTATAGTTTTGTTAGTAACGTGTCCAAATAGTAAGGTCCGTATATTAAAGAATTGTCGAAATTTAGACATGCCCGTCTAATGTGGTTTCGTGTCAAATTTATGATATGTACGTCAATTCGGTCTGCGTCAAATTTTTCGTACTGTACTCTGTTTGATATGTAATGTTTAAAGTTTGTCTCGGCTTTTCTAAATATCCCGTTACAATGTCTGAGACATTTGCGTTCGAATACCCGATATCGTTCCATATATCTTGGCACCTGATTGTACCATACTGGGCATCCATATGTGAGAATTGGCCTTATTAATGTTTTATATGCGATAATTTTGACTCTCGTATCGATGTGTTTGCTATAAAAGAGACGCTTCGCTCCCATGAATGCACACCTCGCTTTCTCCAATTGTTTCGTCGTGTGTTCAGCCATATAACACATATTGTCAATGTGCACGCCTAAATATTTAATGGTTTCGTATAATTTGATTGGTTCGTTGTAAATTTTGACCGAAAGCTTTCTCCAATTACGTTTTAGATCACGATGCGCATTTTTTAATGGTCGTCGAAATAGTATTGATTCACATTTGTTTGTGTTAATTTCTATGTGCCAAAGATTAAGATAATTTTGAATGTAATTTAGTGCCGTTTGTAAATTTTTTTGTATATCTCCCACCAGATAACTTGAACTATAAACAATCATATCGTCTGCGTAGGCGCATGATTGTATAGATTTTGAATTTAGCGCGTCGTTCCGAATGAGATCTGCCGTATATAAATTGAAAAGTAATGGAGCCGTTATTGAACCTTGTTGTACTCCGTTTATAATTTTGAATTTTGCCGATGATTTTTTGCTGCCAGTAGTTGTTATGAATTTTCGATTGTACAATAATTCGTACAATAATTCCAGTATTGCGATGGGGAAATTCATTTTATATAATTTTGCGAGGAGTCCGTCTAGCCAAATTGATTCGAACGCTTTTTTTATGTCAATCATCACGGCACCCGTCGGATTATTAAAATTTAAATTATGTGTTACGTCGGTGACTAATTTTGTGATGGCGTGAATTGTGTTGTGGCCTTGTCTGAAACCAAACTGGTTATCGGGTATCAATTTTTGTTCCAAAACGTGATCATTTAATTTTTCGTAAATTATAATTTCGAAGAGTTTGCCGAAATTGGAGAGTAAGCTAATGGGACGATAGCTTTCTGGGTCCGTTGGTGATTTGTTTTTTTTCAGAATGGGGAACACTCATGCAATTTTCCAACACTCGGGAAACGACTTATTATTCAAAAGATTATTAAATAATGTACAAATTTCGACAATGATAGAATTTAGAAGATGTTTAAAAATTATATTTGGTATTAAGTCTGGGCCGAACGATTTTTTATTATTGGCTAATTTTAATATTGCTGTTAGTTGATCGAAAGTAATAAAATAATTTGGATCGTCTTGAGGTTGATTTGGTGAGCTAGCTCGATTCGTTGCCGAAAATTTTGTTTTAATGATATGAAAAGCTTTATCGTTCTTATGTTTCTCAATGATTGGATTGATTAATTTGTTGATTTCTCGTTCGTGATCTTGATTTCCTAAATTTTTATTTCTTTGTGTGTGATCTTCAATATGTTGGCCGATAATGTTTAAATTTATAATTTCGTTGTGAATTTGGAATTTATTGGTTTCGTCATTTTTCGCAATTTGGCTCCAATCAATGTCTAAACGATTATAATTGTTTATGTCCGAATTGTTAATTTCTAAAATTTTTACATTTATGCAATTGCCATTTTTGTATTTTGTTAATTTTTTGATTTCTGACCACATTTTTGTACTGGGTCGAATTCCCTTCATTACGTCTGACCAATATTTTTCAATTTGAATTTTGACATTCTGCTCGATGAGTTGGACCGTTCTTTTAATTTCCACTTTCCAGTCGTTAATTTTGTTGTTATTGCCAAAAGTATAATTTTGATTTCGATTGTTCGAGGCTAAGTTTCGTTTCAAAGTTTTAATTTTGGTGATCAAAAAGGATTTATGCTTGTAGAGTTTCTCAATGATCGGGTTTGTGTAGCAGATCATATTATTGAAACGCCTTTTTTTTCGGAGAATTTTGTTTAATATTTCCCAGAATTAATTGAGTGATTTGCGTGATATATTTATTAATTTCATCGTTGGTTAGATTTCGGTCGGTGGGTATTAAATTTTGCTCTATATTGTTGTTATTGTTTGAAAGATGTAGTGTTGTTGTCCGATGTGCGTCATCCAATGATTTGGTCCACTTTTGCCAATCAATTCCGGTAAAATTATATCGTAAGTGTTGTTGTTCGTCCTGTTCGTCGTTGTCAATTTTGTTGGTTCCTCTCTCGAACTCGCCAACTCCTCGTACCATAATCTCAATGGCTCTGTGATCGCTGTCATAATGGTGTGTTGAAATTTCGTGCTTTGAATTTTGATTAACTTGGATGCGTATGTCTAAAATGGCCAAATCAAGAAAATTGCCTGAACGGATCATAGTGGGCTTATCGCTTTTGAATAATTTTGCTCGGTATTCCATAGAATTTTCGGTCATCCACCGATTAAGTCGATTTTCTCGAGAATTATTAAGCGTGTTTCCCCAATTCGTGTGGCGTGCATTCAAATCTCCTGCTATGATGTAAAAATGATTCGGATTGTCTAAATTTAGATTGGTGAAAATTTTGCTCCATTCCTCGATGAAATGTTCGTCCGAAATGTGAGAAGCATTGCCCGTACAGTAGATGGAGATTAGAAAAATTTTATTGGCCGAAAATTTAATGTTTAATTTAATGATAGCTATTTCGATTCCTTTCCTATTGCTAATTGTATGTGGTTCGATAGTTTTGAATTTGAGTCCCGTTTTGATGAGAATGGCGGTGCCACCTCCTTGTTTTGAGTTGATACGGTCGCGTCGAATAATATTATAATTTTTAAATTCAATTTTGTGTTTATCATTTAATTTGGTCTCGTTTATTAAAAGGCAGTCCGGGTGATGTGTATTCAAAAATTTTAATAGATTTAATCTACGTTGAATGCTAACGATTGAGTTAACATTCAACGAGATGATTTTGAATTTTGACGAATTTTGAAGATGTGTAATATGTGAAGTGGAATTTTGATAATTTATAGTTGACCGATAATCTGGAGTAATTGCGAAATTTGCTCACTCTGCTGGTCCATGATTTTGGCCATCTTGTCAATCCGTGTAGTGAGGGTCTGGAGGATGTTGTCGTTGTGTTGTTGTTTCTGTTGCTGTTTTTGTTGTTGTAGTTGTGTGGGTCCACCTTGCATCATTTCAGCAAAAGTGCCATTCTCTTTGCTTACTTTAATCGATGAAAACATTTTGGGAATCGGTTTGTCCATCTGTTGCTGTTTCTTTTTTTCTTCGATGCGTTTTTTGAGGCGCACTAGCATTTGTTGATAAATTGGGCAGCCTTTATACGATGCCGGATGACCTGATTTTTTGCAATTGATGCAGTAAATATTTTCTTTAGCAACTTCGTCGTTGATGGTGCATTTACCTGGTGTATGTTCATTTGCGCATTTCACGCAACGGAAATCTAATTTGCAATTAGATGCGGTATGGCCATACCGCTGGCAATTTTTGCATTGCATTATTTCATTTGTTTTATTTAGGGTATGCCAAACAATTTTTTGATAATTTAGATGTTTAATATTGTAGACCAAATTTAGGGGGGTTTCAGGACTAAATTGCACGATATATAGAGGTAATAATTTTTTTAGTTGCTCGGGTTTTTTGGAACGCATTTGTAAAATTTTAATTATTTGTATTTCATCGTTTGCTGTCTCAATGTCCGTCTTTAGTTCATTCAGGTCCTCGTTTTCAGTTAGTCCTCGTAACACTAGTGATTTTGTTTTAAGCTCTTTGGGCGTATATGTATAAAATTTCGTACTAACTTCGTCAAAAACAGTTTTTAACGAATTAAAATTTTGTAATGAGTCCGTCATTAGGGTATGTTTGTTTGCATTAACCCGTTTAATTTCAAAATTTTCGACCTTAATACCTTTGGCTAGAGCCACCGTATTTTTGATGTCTTGGCCAAAGATGTGTAATGGTGGTGGACGTCTATGATTTTTTGGTTTCGTCTCCGCCGTTGTTGTTGCTGTATTATTTTTATTATTATTTGTATTTGTATTATTGATATTATTAGTATTATTATTTAGGGGAGAGTTTTTTCTCGCTGAATTATTATTATTATTATTATTATTATTATTATTGTTCGTATTGTTGTTAGTAGTCGCTTTTGAGTTTATATTTTTTGACTTGATTTTTTTTTTAACTATCTCGAAAGTATTTCCTTTTTCGTTTTCGTCATCGCCGTTTGTTTGATCGCAATACATAATGCTCGATTCGTTTTCCTCGATCTCTTGGATTAGCGGGGCAAACGAATTTTTTGATATAAACAATGTACTAATGTTGTTGTTGTTGTTGATAGAGTTAGTATTATTATATTTGATGTTGTTCGTCGAAAGATTTTTAATGAAATTTTTGCTGTGAGCATCAGCCAATTGCTCCTTTAGCATTTTAATTTCGTTGTTTAAATTTTGTATTGTGTTTTTTAAAGAGAAAAACTCACCCGAATTGTTTTCCTCGTTTGAATTTCGTTTTTTTGGTCTTAAAGATAATTTTGATGCTGTTGCTGCTGTCGAAGTTGATGATGGTGGAGTTGGATCCAAATTTATGGCTTCTACATTTTGTTGGTCTTCATCGTTATCGCTCATCGTTGGTAATGGTGTTAATGATGGAAGCGATTTTTCTTCGTGATGAATCACAGCTTTGGTAGTGATCATTGTTAATGATTTATTTAATTTTATGGTACTTAGATTATATTTATTAGCTACCGATGCATTCAGGTTACTAATTGAATTTATATATTTAACTATTTTCTTTTTAATTTTTTTATAAATCTAATTAAAAAAGGAACTAATTGTATTTAAACGTTATGTTAAAATTTTATATATTTATATTGTTGCACTATTTATGTTCACCAAAACAGTAGCTTGACGTTAGTAAAACAAGTTGAAAATAATTTTATTTAATTTAATTTTTTTGAATCAAGGACTCTTTTAAAAATTTTTGACAGATAATTGCACGAAAATAATTGAAAGTTTTTTTGAAAAAAAAAAAAAAAAAAATATTTGAAAGTTTAAAGAAAATTCAATCTTTCTCAATGAGAAATTGAGTTACCCCCTGAATAGGGTGTCCTTTTTTAGGGGGCACACACATACACACTGCACTCTTATGAATGTATATAAGGCACTAACTATATCACTATTAATTTAAGTTTGATTAACGGCACATATATGAGTCTCTTGCACATACAAATGAGAGCTCCACTATATTTTTTATAATTTCTTTAACACTGAATTGTAGTTCATAGAAATAATTATTTTTTTTTATTATAATTAATAGAAGTTTAATTTAGATCGTTGTGTAATCGTTGTGAAATAGCGATACCGATATAATTGGGTAGCCCCCTACTAGGGCTCCCATTATATTTTTGAATGAATTTTACCGAAAAAGTTTTTAATTTTAGTTTTAATTTTAATTTTAATTTAAATTTATTTAATTAATTTTATTATAATTATTAAAGCTTTAATATTTTTTTAATTATTTTATATTAATTTTATTTTATTTCTTCCTTTATTTTTTTGGTCTTTACTTAACGAGAGACAATTGAAGACTTTTGTTGTTTGCCACTGTTGTCACGATATCATTGACATATCGCAAATAAAAAGCAGGAGTAAAATCAAGCGAAGCCAAGAGGAGAACCAACAAGTTGTTTATATATTTAAGTATTGAATGAAAATTCACAATCAAGAAGTACAAGTTTCATACCTTCTATAAACTGTGATTTCTTTAATTTAGTTTTTGAATTTCGCTTGATTTCTTGCCACCTCTCACTCAACCAAGTTAAATGTAAATTACTGTCTATATTAGTGAAAAGGGACACTACATATAGTGATATAACTACGTGGTCATTTGACAAAATTGTATGTTGGATCTTTCTTTTAAAATCAATATAATTTTTTACTTACCTGTTAGATTTACTTAATGAAGATATGGCATATAAAGGTGTCTCAATTGAACTAATAATTGAATGATATGGCGAATTTACCTTAGGCAGACCATACAGTTTAGCAACAACACCATGGTGACATCTCAATACCTTACCCACACTCTCAGACATGCTACCATCATTCTGCCAACACGTTACCATAACGTTAAGCTTACCTTGTACCGACAAAATATTATCTCTTTTCACCAATTTATAATTATTAGTGTCTACCAACATCAACTCTATTGTTTCTATATAATCGGCCTCTTTAATAACTAAAATTTCCTGATGTTCCTTCATAAACATCCTATAGCAATGGAAATGATACGAACGGAAGGTTTGTCAACAAGGGCGTCTGCAGTATTTATTAAGTTTTCTTAAATATCCACTATGATCTGAAAAAAGTTATTGGACATTTTAGTATTAGAAATAATTGATATTAAATTAAATCCAAATTGTTTAAATAAGCAATTTGACTGTGCGGATTTACAAAAATTTTTGATTTTGAAACCGCTCGAATTTCAGTAAAAACGGATACAATTTGGTCTCAGCAGCTTAGAAATAATTGAGTGATTTAAATGAACTTTGGTACAGTTTATGTACTTAACACAACTTATTCTTAGAGGTATCAATGACCCCTTGAAAGTTGCTTTCAAGCCGCTTTTATAGAAAAATTCTGCAGAATTCTTCAGTAATATTACTTCGGAAAAACATGACGAAATTAAATATTGTTTTTCTTTTATATATATATATATATATATATATATATATATATATATATATATATATATATATATATATAAATATATATATATATATATATATATATATATATATATATATATATATATATATATATATATAAATATATATATATATATATATATATATATATATATATATATATATATATATATATCACAACTTTGGTCAACAAAGCAGAATTTGTTGGTGCTAATTTATTTCAATAAGGTTAGAAATAGTGCAAAATATAAAATCTTTGGCCAAATAAAATCCACAATATAATTAAGCAAATGACATACGATAAAAGCATTTATTGAAAAGAGTGCATTGGCAGCGCTTGTGTAAGTTCTAAAAATCCCGCATACATTAGTTTATCTCAAATGATATTATTTTGTATATAATTAAAATAAAATCTAGTTTTCAACAAAAAAAAATCAAAACAAACCAATCCAAAAAACCATCATTCCGGCCAGTTCCAAAAAAATCAAGAGCAATGGAAGTCGATCCCACAGTTTGTGCAAGAAGAACCATACCTATTAACAAATAAAAAATCACTATAGTAAAAAACAAATTGGGTTCACAAAAAAATATCTACATCCACAAATATCTACATCTTTAAGACTATTAAAAAAATTCAAATGCGCATAGAAATACACTTATATAGATATGAAAACTATCAACAATTTAATTAGGATACATCACTTGGGTCAATGCCATTTAAATTCACCAACAAGTACTGAACGAAAAATTATCTAAAAATTATTCTGAACCTCTCACGGTCGGTCATCAAAACTTCAGCTTCGTTAATTATTTATTGAGTTATAGCATAAATACTACTTTTTAGTCGCTTGTGTGTTTTTTTATTAATTTGGCGCTTATGCTGAGGTGCTTGTGTTAATCAATCTTTTCAAAATGTCGCTTAATCGAAGTTGCGTTTTTTGAAGATGTAAAAAATACCAATTTTGTCGTTTGTGTTATTCATAGAAAATGTTTTAATTGTTCGTGTATTATTCTCCTCGGGTATAAATTATAATAAATAACAGTACATTACATAACAATTAACATACAAATTAATAATATTAATTTATAGAAATTCATTTTCATACTTATTTGGTGAAGTTTCCAAAATGTCGCTGGTGCTGTTTGATCAAAGTATCTTCGATATTATCATCGAGGTAGTTTTGATTTAAAATTTTAGCACAAACGCCATAATTCAAGTAAATAGTTTATTAGAAATACTACAGTATATAAAATAAGATAACCAATAGAAAATATGACATATTTGAAATAGGATGTTTTTAGAATTCACTGACAAAATCTTATCTTCCCTAATTTGTTTTAAATTAATTAGCTCAATACAAATTATAGCTTCAAAATCATATAGAATAATGGCGGTTGTGCGTTTTTTTTAACTTTTTCCAAAAGACTCAAACGACTATTGGTCTATAAAATTGAAATAGCTGTAGCTTTGTATTTTAAATTAATTTAGTATTATCCTTTTCACTAAATTAGAAAAGGCAATCTCACAATTACTATTGCCTATACTTAAATTAGCCATATTTGATAAGAAAGTTACTATTTGGGACAAATACCATACCACTATTACAATGCGCATTACCACTAAGTTCTGTCGCTTAGGCCAAAATAAAATACTTATTTGTGTCGCTTACACCTTTTAAAAAACTTTGGAATAGAAAAACACGGTTTTATTGAAAGAAAAAAATAATGATTTGTAAATAGTTGTATAGAGCTGAATCAGCGCTTTCCAATGATATAAAAAACAGAAATTCAAAAAAATGTCGCTTGTGCTGTTTGATCAAAGTATCGTCGAATTTGTGTAAACTTTACTAATCTAAGAGTTGAACACATACCAATAATGATCAATCCACAAAAAGTACCGTATGCAAACCCGGCTAAATACTTAGGTATGAGCTTGGATGCTTAACTAAGCTGAAAGGAACTTATTAAAAAAAAGATAGAAGAATTAAACATCAAAATCAGGAAAATGTACTGGCTTATAGGAAGACACTCCGAGCTCTCAAATCAAAATAAGCTTCTGCTATGATTGATTGATTGATTTTGAATGTACTGCCAAGCATTAAGAAGGATATCCCGGAAAGCGCCGGGCCCACAGTACACCCGTTTTTACATATACTCGGAAGGATATGGAAGGATACTAGTTAAATTATTGAAATCGACCCGGCTACAGACACCTTGGCGGCCAATAGTTAGTAAATTTTTAGGGGTTAAAGAAAGGAAAAGTATGTCAGTTAGGACTTAATTGGTCCGATTTCCCGGTATCCAATATTCAAACTACTGTTAGTGTAAGACATTCACATTTTTGTTGTACTGCTCTGCATTTTGCCATCTCTTATCAGCAACTCCAGTGTGCAACCATTCTGTAATCTGCAGAAGTTTCCTGATAAAATCTATTAATAAACTAATTGTTCTTAGCCATAGGCTGTAAGAAATAGAATTAATTTCAATCTGAAATTATAATTTAATTAATTATAATATTATAAAATTATAATTCTGCAATCCATATGCTGTAATAAATTTGATTAGTTTCCCTTGCTAAATTCGTTCCGTTGCGTTGTTGCTAAAAATTAGGTGTTAATTTAGTACCGTACTATAGTGGTAATATAAATCATAATATAACAGTACAAAGATATTAAATAATAAAACATACAATATAAACACCAAAATTCAAATCTGAAACATAAGAATATGCAAAATATAAAATATAAAGATATCGAAATTAATTAAAAAACATCGGCATTTGTACACAAATTAAATGCGGCAATGATACTTGATTCCATCATCCATCATCCATCATCTTCGGGATGAAAGCTTTCAACAACGTCACGTATTTGAGCATACGGATATTCTTTTGGATTTAACACAAAATCTTCAGAGCTTTTCTGGTACAGATATAATTTATATAACTACATTTTATTAAATAAAATTGATCTTTCAACATATATATTTTAATTTAAACCCTAAAAGAGACCACCCAATTAATACGCACAGACAAAACCACTCTACACTCCAACAAAACTAAAAGAACCTAAGAATTACAAATTTTACCCTAAAAACTAATTAGAGTAAATATTTTATCTATTTAATATATTTAATTTATTTGTATATAGATTAGAAAAATGTTTGCAAACTATATTTTCTTAATTTATTTGTTGTACTGCCCAAAAATTCTACAAATAGAATTTTATTAAAATAATTTAACAATTGAATTTGATCGAATCCATCGTTTTATAGCAATTACACCAAAATCAAAATAAGCTTCTGCTATATAAACAAATTCTGAAACAGGTATAGATCTATGGCATAAAATTGCGGTTCATTTTAACACTTTGACAATAATCAATTTAACAGCTATGCATTACACAGTAACAAGCTATACTCTTTATAAAAGAAATAATTTCAGTAAAGAACCTGCTCATCAATCAAAAGGTAGACAAAACAATAACAGATGAAGCACTAATGTTCATTACACCAAAAATTGATATAAGAAGGGTGATCTCATTGAATATCAGTATCATCATCATCGAAATTTATACCCAATACCTTTTTAAAAACACGGACACAATTGTAAATGTAAAGGAAGTATCGTGAATAAAACTTTTAAGAGAGGCCGCTGTTAAAACCAATTTCAAAGACTAATTTTCTTTACCCTAGGGAGAGATAAGGTTTCTGCTCGTTTATATAGTCAACACACTTAATCCAAAACTTAAATTATGAATCATATTCATCGAGTCAGTCCAAAAACTGATGAGTTATTAATTTTCAGTTTAAAGTTAAATAATTTTAGATTTAAAGAATTAGTTCAAAAAATTAAACAAATTAAAATAATGGTGTTGAAGAGCTAGATCGCTTGCCGGGGTATGTACTCCCTTAAGTCACTTCAGGGATCATCATTGTCAAGCTTCCTGTCCATGTTTGTGGTCTTCTGCAAGAATTCTATCATCCTCTTTTTTAGTTCATCTTTATAATATTATTTCCATCTCATTAACACTTTTCATCAGTGTTGTTAAGACTTTACCAAAATCATCCCTTATAGGTTATTTGCGGTGATAAATATTTTATTTTTTTGTTTAGGCATGATCTCATACGTGGAAACTTCCTGACCAGTAAACACAAAAGCTTGATTCACAAAGTGGTCATCAAACAAAAATATTTCCGATATCAAATTTTCTAGTCAAGATGTGATCTAATATGTGACTGTGGCACAAATAATAAGCAAGATACTTGCTTATTATTTACAAAATCTTGTATTTACAATCACAACTTTAGAATCAAAATTTGCTATAGTCATATGCTAAAGATAAGTGTCATATTGAAGACTTCTTTTCCATCGAAAAACAGAATCGTGAAAAATATGCTTTTAATCCGCAATATGAGCACTAAGATACGTTACTGTAACGCATATGATGTTCTTATTCTCTCCCAAAACTGTCAAATTCCGGGACTTTGATTTAGCCTAAATGCCGCTGGGCCAAAATGGGTATGGAATTATAATTCACAGCTTCGAGGTTTTTAACATACATAATATGTGGGCTTCTGCTAAAATAGCTATAACATATTATATATATATATATATATATATATATATATATATATATATATATATATATATATATATATATATGCAGATATTATATTGTTGCCGATACCTACCACAAATTTGCTAAAAATTATCGATCACCATGACGATTTTAATCAATTTATGTATATACCTTGAATTTGCATTATCCGAAATAATGACATTAACCTATAACCTTATTTAATTCAATCATAAAGAAATTTTCAAGGCAAAACGAACACAGAAATGAAGTAAATTTTCATAAATCACTTAAAGGTATTTCCCACAATTCACCTGCTAATTTTATATACCTATATTTTATTTGTTTTTTTTATATTTTCATTTTCCATAAATTCCATTCGCTATATATATTTTTATTATTTCTGGATATCCCGAATCGAGTTTATTAACCTCAATATACGTATTGCATGTATATATATATGAAAATTGTCCGTACTAAAATATCATTATGATAATCGAAATAAAAATCATTGATATCACGTCTTATAAACAACAAAAAAAAAAACAGATACATTTTTGCGATAGATAAGAATGTGCGCGCATCTTGAGAATATAAGCAAAAAATATTTTGTCTTATATATTCAAATTTAAATATGCATATATATAATATGATCATCATGTTGATCATGAATGATGATGATGAAGTGATCCAAGCGATCATGTTCAAATTGAATTCGCAACAGAATATTATTCTTATTAATTTTTATTTTTATTTTTATTTTATATATTTTTATTATAAAAATATCAAATTCATGCATAGAAATAAATGTTCTCACGTTTGGTATCTTGTATTTCTACTTTAAGTTGATCTTTATTTTACTTTATATATATACATATATACATTTTTTTTTTATTTTTATTAAGATCATGCTGTTCATATTTACAACACTTAAAGTTAAATTGTAATTGAATTTTCTTAATGATCATTAGAAAATACAGCAAAATGTAATATTGAATAAAATTTTACAAAAATCAGATCACAATTTAATTTGTCTCTATATATATAAATTTCGATGACATCACAATGTCATATATATTTCAAGGTGATTTAACGGCTTAGCGCACGTGGATTGTTATACAGATCGTGCGAACAAATATATTGTTCTTATAATGCAGGTTGATTGAAATACAATAGAAATGAAATTATTAAGCCGCGCTTATACAATTTCTTATAACGAAATACATATTTAGTACAAATCAGTCATCAAAAGATTTCAATTTTTTTATGAGCGCACATCATGAGTAAGCAACGAACCTGATTTTATTCAAAATTTTTTTAAATGAGGTAAATTGCTGAGTAATAAGTCAATGGTTAAGTTTTTAGTACGTTTAATGGTGTATTGTATGGATTTTGTTAAAAAAAAAAAAAAAAACGAAACATAATGATCGTTGAGCTGTGATAAAATATTTAAAGAGTTTGCACATCAACAAATTGGAGGAGGCTTGAGAAGAAGTAATACAATTTATTGTCATAATATGGTTATATTCATTCTGGCGTTAGTAAATCAAGTCAGGATAATAAAAAAAACGAAGAAACCGAGCAATTGGTGCAGTAATTAAAGCTGTCGTGCTTGTGACGGGAGGTATCGGGTTCGAATCCCAACGGGGAGTGTTGCAAAAAGGATTTTTCACTACCTAATTACAATCGGTGATGACGAAGAACTATGACTCCCTGTTGGAGTGCAGAATGCAAAGAGGCAAAAAACTCATTGCAATGATTTGTTCTGAAGCGGTTACTGTATAGTATCCGAACTGTCTATAATCTTGATTATGAGCAAAGTGCCAATTCTGATTTGATTCTGACAATTTTTTTAAATTTACCAGTGATTCTTTAGCAGTCCCCATATATGTGGGGACCGCTAAAGTACCCTGTTCTCGACTCATTTGTATTATTTCAGTCTTACCAAAGATTAAATTATTTTTCTACGTTAAGAACTTGGTTTACCATAGGTAAATTAACTGGTTCCAACATTGTTCTTCGAAGAGGGTCGAATTTTTGTAAACTATCACTGGCTTTTTTTAATCTTTTCTATCTAGGAAACTCACAAATATTATAGGATGTGCTATGGCAGTTATAGTCCTATTATAATTGGCAAAATTTAGTGAATTTTTTCTTTAAGGGCGCCGATATCTAAGCCTTGTTAGAATTTCCTTGGCTAGTTTACATAGAAATTGTCTTTGTTATTGTTTCAATGTATTGATAGTGATGTATGCTTCGGTTACGCACATTTGTCTATGATATGAAGTAAAATTTTAGTTTGCATTCGTTGTAGCTTTACTAAATTGGAAGCACAAGTGGAGCCCTGCACGCTTGTGCCACCAAGCAAGAGCAAGTAGTGGTATTGTTATTATAGTAACAAAAAATTTGAAACTGTTGAATAAAGACTGTGGCAAGTGAAATAATACGAAGGAGGCAAAACCGTAATATAATCAATGGCCGAGCTTCCTGTTTTCTGAATCCAGTTCATAAGACCATTACTTACAACTTGTGTTGACTTTGCAGGGCTAATATTTATTTATGCGAAGAGAGGTAGAGGTCAAAATGTTGCAACATGAATTAAATCATCTTAGCCATTTCATTGTTTGTTAAACCATCTTGATCTTACACCGTCTCTTCCAGAATGTTTGAAACATGTGTTGTATCCGTTGCCAATATGACAAAAATGATTGATTTAAAAATGTAACAATATTAGTGCAGCAACGCATTTATTGGACCATCTTTTAAAAATTTCCCGAAATCAAAACATTTACATCAAACAACATTGAATTTGCACATACGGTTCCCTCAAATTCTTTTGAGGTAAAATTTTGCACTATTATTGGTGGCCACCACAACCTACCGAAAAGTGAGAACCGAGGGCAATTCTCTACAAATTTAATTCTTTATCAGTACAAAATTTGGTAAGTTCTTGTTAATGGAGTTCATTGTTGAATAAACTTAAAAGTTCATTTAGCTTGTCCTTTGCTGCAACGAAATTTGTTACGTCGTCGGAAAACAGATTAGAGTAGCGTTCTTTACTATAAACTAAATGACGGAGAGTAGTAATAAATGACTGCGTTTCAAGATATTTTACTATTTCCAAAATATTTTACTATTTCCAAATGTGTAGCGTTTTTCGTAAAGAAGACGAATAAAGACTATGCAAAGCTGCATCTGAAGTTTACATTTAAATTAAAAGGTCCGCAATGATCGACTCCAAATTTTAAGAGACGCTTTTGAGGTTGGGCTTAAAAGGGAGTTGAAATATTTTGTGGAGTCCTACGAGAAATTTGTTTCTGAGTGTCGTGACAATTCGAAAATATATGAAGATGGTTCATGTGGGGGTAAGAACGGAAAAAAACATAATAGTTTGATAACCACAATTACATGCAGCGTAGCACGCAATAAAAGCCAGAGAGGAGGTTTCGGTAATGTCGATGAAACTGCCTGAGTTTTAGATGGACATTCTTTCGATTTGGTTCGCCCAAGCTGAGATCCAATTCCGGAATCGAAAACTAGTCAGCGACATTACGAAGCTTGAATATGTGGTCATGCCCTTACCCAGAGAGGTGGTCAAGTCAGTCGTTGATATTATCGAGTCACCTCCTGAGACAGAAAATTTGTACCAGACGTTAATGAACACCTTAATCAAGCGCCATTCCATCAGCGGTCAAAAACACTTAGAAGCATTGTTTTCAAGTTCATCTCATTGGCCCAGCAAACCAATATGATTGTGAGTTGCTGGAGAAACTGTGGGCTCATTACAGCTACCCAGAGCAAAATAAATATGCTTTTAGTTGCAGCAACCAAGTTGTAGCTACCGGAAAAACTTATACTCTAGGTGACTAGATCTGGGAAGTTTCGAATCCATCTGTTTTGTCGGCTATCCAAACCAACAACCCAACCACTTCTACGAGTTCGGAAGCTACAAACCCGTTTATGAATCAGGTCAAATTTCTGCCAAAAGATAAAATAAGAGAGTTGAGCGATATGGTCCAAAATATATATAAATATAGAAGTCAACGAATTAAAAAGATTCCTTGGTTTTGGAGACCAAGCAACCAGATGTTCTAATGGTTGCGCTTAATCTTAGGCACCATTCTGGGAGCGAATTTCCTATCGAAATTATTATCGACGCATGAGAGACGAACCTCTAAGTTGAAGCAATTATCGCAAGTATCCAAACAACAAAAAAAACGGTGTATTCGCATCCACGTCGTCTTGATTTTGCTTACATATGGTAGCCAAAAAAGACAACGACTGGCGTTCTTCTAGGGATTACTGGCGACTGAATGTTGTGTGACGGTACCCGATCGGTATCCCATACCACACATACAATCATTTTCCAATTAACTTCACAGTTAGACTATCATTTTGGAAATCGATTTAGTAAGCGCCCGTTTTATTTCTTGCGAATGGCATTTGAATTGTGTAATTCAGTGTAAACCTTCTAAAGGTTCATGAACCACGTTTGCATGGGGCTGGAGTATGTCTTCGTTTATATAGATAATCTTCTGGTTGCTAGTTCTACTCAAGAAGACCACTTAAGTCACCTCGACGAATTTATCCGCCGCTCAACAGAATATGGACTCAATATAAATTCATCCAAATGTATTTTTGGAGTGACCCATAGCAGGATTTATTAAGCTCTAAAGTACAACCACAAGGAATCCACCCATTAGAAGATAGGATCAAAGCTATACAAACTTTCCTAATGCCCACGACCTTGTTTCAGAGTTAACGGTTGATTGGAATGGTCAAATACTACCATAGATTTGTACCAGAACTTACAGAAATACTCGAATCAATCCATTCGCATTATGCCATGCTGGCTAAGATGCCAAAAACAAAAATTTTCACTTTGCCCGATATATGCCAAATTAAGCAACGCTGAACAAAAATATTCGACATTTGATAGGGAGCTTTTGGTGATTTATTTGTCAATAAAACACTTTCGATATTTCCTGAAGGGTCGAGTTTACATTGTTTTGGGACCACAAGCCACTAGCCTATGCAATAGATTCAAAAAATGAGCGAACTCATCGGCAGTCGCGTCATCTTGATAAGTCAAGGGGAAAGATAACATATAGTGGCAGCTACGCTATCCTACTCCGAAGAACCAGTCGAGGTGACATTAGCGCGGAACTAGCTAAATTAATAACAGAGAGTGGTTGTTGGAACAAGAAATGTGACGATGAGGTTGGTACAAGTGCCTGAAACGTATAACAAATTATGGTGTAAGATGTCCACGGAGAAACCAGGGCCGTTTACACCAGAGGAATTAAGCTATACTCGTCATAGCTGATAGCTTCACGATGGTTGTGGCCAGCGATCAATAAAAACCTGAATGGTTGGACAAAAGAGTGTCATCCATTTCAACATTAGATCATAAGATCGCCATTACAACGATACGACCTACCTAATTCTACACGTTTTGTTATAATTCTACACCAACTATACTATCGGAATAGTCAGATCGGTTAGAAAAGTCTTTTAAAGAAGCAAAAATAATTGTTTGTAATATATTCAAGGTATCTTGAACTGTAACGAGATTATTTTTATTAATTTGGTAACAAATTAATAAAAATCTATATTCATTTAGATATACTTAACTAATTCCCATACTAAACTATACAATTTGTAAATAGTTTTGTGTGCGCGATCACACGAAAACCAATGTTACAACTTTCTTCTATCCTCGCGCAGTTTCTCACACAAAACTATAATTACATTTAATTTAGTTTCGTTCGAACAAAATAAAAAGTTCATATCGCCTCAAACCAACTCCCAAAAAACTAACTAAAAACTACACACAACAACAAGAAAAAACCCGAAAAAATTATTCAAATCAATGAAAGTTCCAATTAAAATCATAAATTACAACAACAACAACAACAATACAAAAACTTCATGATCGTCAGGTACTATTGCGATCATCATGATGATGATCATTGTACTGCTGATGATTTAAACTTATATATTTATATTTATTTGGATACCAGTAACACAAAAATACAAATCATTAGAAAGTAAAATTTATTCATGTGACCTTGATTACTCACGATCATCAATTAAATTTTCTTCGTAATTTAATTTTGGCTTCTCTTTTGCGCGCCTTTTTTTTATCTCATATATACACCGTATACAGTTCGCTTTTCGTTCGCCTTCTTCTGATTGATTTTAATTGTCACGAAAATTGTTGTTAATTAAATCGTTTTAAATGTTGTTTTGCTGCTGCCTCAAAGTGTATCAAACCAAATTAATCTCTTGAGAATACAAAAAAAAGTAAATAATTAAGACGTTCTCATTTAATGTTTAGAGCTTTTTTGTTGTTTCCATATAGTTAATAAAATATCGTTTGATGATCATGCGCATGGCAAATTGTTCTAGATCACAATCATTTTATTTTTTAAATATATTATTTATTTTAGTTTGCTTCATTAACCTTTTGGTTCATTTAAAAAAAAAAATATTTAAAATTAACAAAGTGCTTTTACTTCACAATCATCATCAACATCATCTATGTATACGATCGTCGTTATTTAATTATTTTACTTTTAATGTAGAAAAATATTTACAAAAGATACCAATCAAAAAAATTCAAAATAAAAAACGTTAACTTAACTTTCCACTTTGACTTATCTAAGATGTCTTAAGTAAGTATTCCTCTCATTCAATTTCTTCGTCTTCGTCTTCGTTTTCATCTTCGCGTCATATCATAATAAATTAATCTTAAATATATTTCGTTTTGTTTCTTAAATGTTAAATTCAAATTAGTCCATCTATCAGTAAAGATCAAATCAAAACGTGTTAAAAATCATCATTACCTTTTTTATCTTTATGTATATATATATATATATGTAGTATGCTGACTGATTCAATAAATTGATGATCATGATTACATGATGATCATTATAATATATTTTGGATGGATAGAATCCAAAAAAAAAAAAAAACAAAATCAATCAAATTTAATCAAAAATGAATGCGCAGAGGTAGGAATCAACAGAATAAAAAATTGATGAATTTCTCAATCAATTTATCAAATTTTCACTTTCAATCAATTTATCAAATAAAACAACAACAACAACACCGATGAATTTGTTTAACGGGATTGAGTGTGGTGATCGTTGCGTTTTGATATAAAAAGGTCGTGATCGCGTATAACACATAGATTGAGTATTAGATTGGATGTGATCTTGTTTGATTTAAATCCAAGGACGATTTATACACCATTTATTTTACATACAATACACGCAAATATACTTTAATTAAATTTCACTTGAATTCCGGATCCAAAAAACCTGCTCAACTTAAATAAATAATATTATAAAAATTCCACCATAACCGAATAAATAAAATCGCACTAAAAATACAATATCAAGAATATATAAAAGCAAAGCTCAAATGATCTCATCGATCATTATAAGTAAAACCACTCGATCGATAATTATTCCCAATTGACTTAAATAATTTTAGTTTTACTGGTAAAGATCACTTAAACTTTAAACAAATTTTTTTTTTAAAAACCATATCGGAGAGGCATATATATAAATGTTGTGTTAAGTGGAAATTATAGAGATCAAATATTTTGAGTGATCATCATCAAAATTGAAATTCATGTGGGATAGTTTTAATTTTTGTGTTATTTTTTTTTTTTTGCTTAGATACCATTGAACACAATTCTTGCACGGATACCCACACCCAAAACATGAATATTATATATATTTTGTGTTTTTACATTATATATATGTTCAGTAGAAATAACATCATAATCAGACTTGTACTTTTATTGTATGTATATATATATAATAATCAATGTACTGATCACTACTCGATTGATCGTGATTTCTATATGGATGTAACAAAAAAAATTTAAAAAGCACAAAAAAAAAAAATTAAGATCGACCTTTTCATCTTTGCTCTCCATTCGTTATGATTTTATTTTGTTATTGTTATTCTCATGTGTTCACAAGAAGAATACCTACACATATTATATATATGTGGTATATATGACGTCATTTAAAAGATAGAAAAATAAGATCATAAATTTCTCATAACCGACGAATAAAAAAAAAAAACAAAAAGAAATAAAAATTAAGTTTGTAACATAAATTATAACAGAACCTCACACATTGATTTTTTTTTTGGGTCTTAAATAAATTATGATGATGAAGATTGATCGATAGTGATCGCTATATATCTGTATATATACTGATCGACTCATTATCGAATTAAAATAGGGCATTCATTCATTATATATATAGAAAAAAATTAGAATGGATAAATATAATGTTTTTAAAAGTATTCACGCGATCGCAATTAAGGTGATGTGACAACCTTACGAAGACAACATTAAAATCATATTAAAATGCGATATCATGTTGATTAAGCTTATATATAGTTTGACCTTCTAAATCACACCAGTAATCGCGATCCTTCACGTATTCTTTAATTATATCCACAATTTGTTTCGACTTAAATATGTAATTTAAAGTGATTTTGTTTTTTTGGAAATCAAACTAACACGATCGCTTTATAATATTATGTTTATGAAAATCGGGAAATACCTTGAGAGATCTCATATATATACATATTGGTTTTAAATGATACATACCTTGAGTTATATAAAAATAATTTCTGATCTCACAGAAAAAACATCCATATAATATTATGATCTCATTAAACTAAGTTCATAGGTCCCGTATCTATTGTAACTATATTTTTATGTTTTGTACATATTATATATATATTGATGTAATATCGTCAAGGTAGTATTAACGAAAGAAGTTAATTAATTAATTACATCATTAAATAACGATAGTTTTTATTTTATTTTTTTCTAATCGACCCATATAATGATTATCAACATTAGTTGATCATATAAATCATTAAATTTACCATTGAAAAATACTAAAAGGTACACAAAAGATCACCTTTTAATAATTATAATTGATCGTCTTACCTTTCAATATCGCGTATATAACAACTTGAATGATTTCATATATTATATATATATATATATATTTTTTTCTAACTTTGATTAATTAAGAAAAATCTTACGAATTATTTGCACAAACTGCAATCATTGTAGGGATGAGATCATTTAATTTTAATTACATAATTTAATTGTTTTTAAGAAATTTGTATGTACTTGTATAAAGTTGAGTGCAAGAACAATAAATAAACTGTGTTTCCTAATATACATACACGGTGGCGATTATTACAACAACATAACTTTTTTTTTTCTTTTTTTTTTAATAATTGTCATGGTGTAATTAACACGATCGTGTGATCGCGCGAATTTTATTGGGAATTGATGGAAATATGATTAGTTTGTTAGAAAAATATAATTTTGTGTTAATAAGTTGTGATCGCGATCGATATTTTCTGTTAAAATTATCAAGTTTAACATCTTTTAAGGTTATATAGTAATTTGGTGTTATCGTGGGAATTTTCAATATAATAATAATATATAAGTTTGTCATCGTTTAATAATTGTATGTATATATATATATATATGATTCAAATTTTCACACACTTTTTTATTTATTTATGCATGATCTCATTATTGACCACGCGCAAATTATTATGAAAAATTTGTAATTGTGGTAATTTCGTGTTATAATCTCGTTTTAATAAACTTGTTACAGTAATGAATGATTCATCAACATAAATATATTAACGACTATTGTATGGTGTACGAGGCATATGGGAGTGACCCAAGCCACAGTGGTAAAATGTGGTTGGAATGCACTCTTATCTAAAGAGTATTATGATGAGAATTCCAGCACATCATCCTGGCCACTATAGTAGGAGGCCACTAAACCAAGGTTTATATGAACTAAGAAAAAATATTTGAAGGCCAAATAGTAAAGACCATGTGCTTTACTGTGCTGGTTTTCTTTTCGGACAGGGAAATTATTTTTTAAATTTCAAAGCAATCGATAATCGAATGAGTATATGCTTCGTTTACGCAGGCGTTTAGCCAATAATCATTTGTATTCAGGTGCCAACTGATGTAGGCCAACTCAAAGATAAAGAAGAATAAAATACAAATTTTACCAAAATATTGATGATTTAATCAAAATTTGGCAAAAGTCAGAGTGACTAATGTAAAAATATGGGACTCTATGCCCTCGACATAACATAGCAACTGATAGTGGGAAAAATATGATGTGGTGGCTGCCTCAAAAATACTCGATTGAATTTGCACCCACCATCATATCATCCAAATAAAATTCTAATTCTGATGAAACACTCGAGCACCGATGGGAAATGGTTTTTTTACGCTGAGGATAGTCAAATAGGCTACAGTTGTTGTCCCATACCGTGGTACATAACTTCTATTTAGAGAAACATCTTTTGGATGTTCCTTTTTAAATCAACTCGAAAAAACCTGAACTTCAAAAGAATTACGAAAATCTTTTGGAAATGTTGGTCGAGAATACAAATCATTCAACGAAAATGATGATAAATATACTTTCATGAGCCGGCTAAAATGACCCTCAATTATGTGCTTGAACTAGCCATCTTTAATGCGTAATGATGTGGTAAAAAATAATAGTGATGCCGCATCAAATTCGTCAACGACCTCAAATACGACGGTTCATAACTGTCTTCACATTCTTCCAAATTTGGCTTCCTGTGTAGTATTGGGAAGTGATCACCCAGTATTTTTTCCCAGGTAGCAATAGATCCCAAAATATTTGATGTGGCGATTGAACATCAATGATCTAAGAAAGAGTAACTGCAGTGATGGGTAATTCCTCTGCTCTGTCAAATTTGGGCACAATAATGAGTCAACTAAAACCATTGGAAGAAATGCTTGATGATCCGATTCCTCCCACAGATTTCAACATTTTGTTGAACATTTAATGTATGCGCAAACCTCTCGGAAATGAAATTTACTGATGCCTCGCCATCTAGTAATGAACGACTAGTGGCTAGATTAGCTGAATCATCTAGCATGACTAGTAGATTTTGGTTAGATGAACAGGGAGCTGAGTTCCTAGTTTGTTTTTTATTACAGTAAATTTTTTTAAAAGTGAGTAGTAGTCCAATTGGAGTTCAATTTTAATAGTATCAAGCTAATCTGCAAATTTTTGGTTAGCTTATTCTTGCTACCAAGCGAATTAAGAGCCCTGCAGTAAGCGGTAGCTCGATCGTGTATCTCCCGAATGCTATCAACAGACGACTCCTTTCTGATAGTATACATCAAAATAATATCATTGATGTGAGCCTTTAACATGAACGCCTTGTTCTTGTAGCGGTCCACCAACGCTGACTAATCGCGTACCATATATATTGCTAGTTTTCCAACTGGGAACTTATTATAAAAAACCAAGAAGAGACAACTCTGACAAATTAATGACCAAAATGAACACCATCCTTAATCTTGAAAACATTCAATGTTCAGAACCATTAAAATCGCGATCTTGAATGCACCATGGACAAGAAATTAAAAGTTTCCTGTTAGAACAGCAAATAGACATCATACGATAATCTGAAACGCATAACACTAGAAAAAGTTTTCTAAAAATTGTTGCTCAATGACGGTATCATACGAGCATAAAAAAGTCAATATAATTCACCCATATGCGTTGTAGAGAAAAAGATGGATGCATCTGGAACTAAAAAATATTGGATGCTAATAGATTACAAGAGGCTAAACGCGGTTACCGTATCGGACACCTATCCAATACCCGATAGATCAAACACCATAGCAAATTTAGGCGACTCAAGATTCTTTACAAAAATAGACTTAACATCCGGATTCCACAACATCAAGATGTTAAAAAAAGATATACCCAAGACGACATTCTCGACTATGAATGGGAAATACGAATTTACCAGGCTACCATTCGGGTTGAAAAACGCCTCAGCAATATTCCAAAGGATAATCGATGACGTCCTGAAGGAATATTGATATTGTATGTTTATGTCGACGACATAATCATATTTGGTGGAAGAAATGAAGTTGAACACCTAGAAAAGGTCGGTAAAACTCTAGATAAACTATGGAAAGCTAACCTTCGAGTCAATCTAGTTAAAACCGAGTTCTTAAAAGAAGAAACGGAATTTTTAGGTTAGATAATTACAAACAAAGGAATAAGAACTGATCCAAAAAATATAATGGCAAATAACAGCTAACAGACGCAGAGCTGAAAGCATTCCAACAGTTATAACTGCTACTGACATCGGCAGACCTCTTAATATTTCCGAACTTTGACAAACGTTTTATACTGACAACGAATGCGTCGAACCTTAGTATCGGAGCTGTACTTTTTTCAGGGTGAAATTGGCAAAGATCAACCCATATCTTATATATCTAGATCACTCAACAAGACCGAGGAAAACTATGCTACCAATGACCTTCACGTTCAGTAACCGAAATAATAACAGCAAGTTAAAGAGGTGGAAAGCAAGGCTTGAATAGTATAACCACGAAATTATCTACATACCGCAAGTTACGAATAAGGTAGCTGAGGCATTATCAAGACTTCAACTGGAAGTTAACACTCAACTTATTCCACATTAAGTGAAGCTCCTATAAATGCTTTTAAAAATCAAGATGAAGCTCAACTTATTCCACATTATGAGAAGCTCCTATAAATGCCATTAAAAATCAACTGATAATAGCGGAAGGAAATGGAATCTATGCGTATGAAGAACCACACCAGAACTATCATAGGCATTTCATATCCTTGACGGAAAACCATGCAAAAATGGAACTCATTAAACTCCTCAAAGAAATGCTACATCCCACATCCGTGAATGGCGTTAACATTCCAGAAAAATTTCTTCAATTACTTCAGAAACTCTACAACACACATCTACGCAATTACAAAATATGCATAACACAACAAATAGTAGAAGACATTCGGAATGATGATAACAAATATCGTATCATACAACAAGAATATCAGAGAGCACATCGTAATTCAATCGAAAACAAGGAACAAATACTTGAAAGGTATTACTTCCCGCAGATGAGCAGCCTAATAAAGAAATACACACAGAATTGTGATATATGTAACCAAAACAAATATGATCGACACCCTACCAAACCTCAACTTCAGGAGACTCCAATCCCAACCTATTCTGCCGAAAAAAGATGAAATTGCACGCCTAATAACAGAGATCGAAACTTTACCCTACTCAAATTAAATTGAAGCTATCGAATATGCCAAACCTACTATGATCATCAAAAACACAACCATTCTGTAGGTCATTGCGATCCCCAAAACTAGCAAGGAAAAATTCCATCACATCAAAATAAGGTCCACGATAACAAATTACAAACAAATTCATTTGGAACACATTGAAATCCTCATAAACCAATACATCATATACGGGATTACCGACAGTTGCAAAGCAAGGAGAGAAACCACTAACTGTGATCTCAACCAACTACAAGAATTGAACGACAAACATGGTATCATCCAGCTGCTGAAGGGATTAAATGCATAATGTAAATTCACATTTAATGAAAAGGAATTAATAGAACCAGTAACCGACAACACTATTTTCCTAAGCAACTTTCATGGTGCGATAACATATAACAATTCGGTCATCTGGAAGACCATTATTTAGTTCAATATCAAAATGAATCTACAGAGATAAAGGGATGGGTCTTCACTAACAAAGAAACGAGAACATCTCAGATACTGCCGCCAGTATTACAAACAAATATTACAGAACAGGGAATAAAGCTTAATCTGGAATAACTACACGACCTACATGTTAACAACATAGGGAAACTCTGAAAGCTAGCAACATACCGCCAGATAAATAATATCACGGATATTACCATCATAGTCACTATATAGTCATACTATAAAATAAAAAAAATTATCTTTTGACATTTCTATGACACCGTATTGAGATGATGCTTCTACTCGGCAGTTTTTTATTAAGGAGTACCACCTTTCTGGCGTGTAAATAGTTTTGCGTTTTTTCTCACGTTCAATACCAGAATGTCCAAAGAAAACTATGGTAAGTATTACATACGGACACAAACGGACTTATCAAGTACTAGTAAAAACATTGTAAGTCCTATATACAAATTTAAGATAGTAAGTCAAGTCCATGCATAATCATGACAAATAATACTTGCCTTTTTTATTTACAACTTGTTACTTCAAGTAAAAACATTGTAAGTTCACATACACTACTCTAGTATGGAGAATTTTTCAAACTAAGAACCGGCCGTTTTTACGTTTTGGGTCACAACTTTTCAGGGAGGCCTCCGAAATGAATGATTTTTTGGCAGTTTATTAACGTCATGGTTACGAATGTGCCACCTTAAAAGTGCAAATTTATTGTAAAACCACTTATTATAGTCTTGAATGGGAGGTGCGATATATATATATATATATATATATATATATATATATATATATATATATATATATATATATATATATATATATATATATATAGCTGGCTGGCAACTTCAAAAGCTAATGCCAAAACCATATTCAATCGCATATTTTATATGAATTGTTCCAATTTATGTTCGTGCCCATAAACCATGTCAACACTAATGAAAACCAAACCAAAAAACAAATTCTACGTGAATATTTGACACGATCATAATCTAATTTAATAAATATATCAATAAAATAAACTAAATAAATAAATTATATCCAGAATTCAGATAAAACTATAAAGTAATTTTTTTCATTTTCATATTTATTCGATCATATTCTACGATCAAACATTATATTATAACTCTGAGGAAACCAACAACACTACATTTTTTTATGTATAATTTATGCTCATCTTATAGAAAAATTATAACCATACCAGATCATAATTTAAAATAAAAAACTAAAAGGAATAAAACTGACTAAAAGACGACATTATTTTTTTTTTTTTTTGGTTTGTTTTTTAAATTTCAGAATTTTAATATACAAAACTGTTTTATATTTTGTGTTATTTTAGTTAACAGAACATATACACAGAACAACATGATCATTAATGAATCTTGAGGATCATGTTACAGATCTTTTAGTTTGATTTAATTAAATAAAAATTCTAAGATAATTTTCTTTGTTTGTGTATAATAAGCATTTAAATGAAAAAAAAAAGAAATAAGAAGACGCGTAAGTTCCATCCACCCACTCTCTCTCTCGTTCCCTGCGCGAACACACATTATATGTATGTATTCAAGCAGGTGAAATATATTTATTTATTTCAGTTTATCAAGATCATCTTAATTCTTAGAAATTATGAATAAGGACATTCTTTTTTAACTTAACAGTGTTGATCTCTTCTTGAATTTGTTTATCTTTTTTAATTCGTACCTCCTGTGGAGTGTTTTGTACAAAATACAAAAAAAAAATCTTATTCATTTTTTTATATACTTCATATCTATACTATGTAGTATATGTATATAAAACCAATAAAAAAAAATTAAACATAAATTATGAAGACAAATTTCTGAATGATCATCAAATTGAAAGAAGGCAATTTAACAAAACGAAAAACCAAAATTGATCTGATTTTTTCCCATTTGTTTGGCTTTCTTCATAAAATCGCAAAGGCTATAAATTATTGATACTTTTATTGTCGTTCATGATATAACTATATACTCTTAAGTTCATGTTTTTTCCGAAACAAATAACAAAAACACTGTGTATATATTTACTCCAAACTAACATAAAACACCAAGTTGTTTGGTAATAAATAAAATAAAAAAAATACTGATTCTGAAACCCTTGAATTTTCACTTTTGTCTCACAGAAGACACACTAAACTAAAAAAAAAAAATGGAATTCTTCTTACATGTTTGTTTATTTGTTTGGTGAAGTTTTGGATTTTTTTTTAACACATAAAGGTAGAAATTCGATGATAAAATCAATAAAATACTGGGATTTTGTTTCGAAATCAGCACGAATTGTGACCAATAAAATTATTATTTGTAATCACTGTTTTACGATCTGATACAGCGATAAGGAGTTATGATCAGTGAACTTATTTATGTAGACGTGCAGTCTCTATATACGATCGAATAGCAAGACAAACTTGTAAGTATATATCATGGCCTTATATATATAGGTGTGAATTCACAGAACGATATAACTCTTGAATTGAGCGAAATGCATTTACGAACTTAAACTTGCATATAGTGATACAATTAAATGCACCTTGGTATCTAAAGAGTGTTCTTCAGAAATTAAAGGCAAAACATTTGGTATAAATTCACCTGCAGCAAATCGAATTTCGGTCGAGATTTATAAGCAAATTATCTTCATCCCTTAACCAAACATTTTTAAATTGATTGTCAGAAGAGCCTTATTTCACGGTTAGACTCCCACGAATACAAATTTCCATGAATGAAGCATCCCCTTCCGAGAGGTGAATGTTTACCCAGATAAAGTCTGTAGATGCCATCGGAAAAGTATATCTCGACCGTGGTGGCACACGGGAACTAGTTGCTACCGTGGTTTGTGAAAAGAACAGTGTTGTCTCATTTGTATATTGTTGGTAGAACAATAGTGTTGCTCTACCTTTTGTTTTAAGCAATAGTGTTGCTCATGTTTCCTCGTTATAGGCTACTGTAGTCCAGTGTCTTATAACTTTTGGAAGTTGCACGGTGGTGCACAGTGCTCAGCTGCTTCACCAAATCGCGAGTGGTAGTAACAAATTTCCTTTGCCGGTATTTGTACACCGAATAGTGTGTCTGGCCTGTTTACTCGTATCACAACTGATCTAATCGATTCAATCGTTGTACGGTTGATCGTAGAGGAATGAATTTGTTTGCGCTGGGTCGCAAGGTGGGAGCCGATGGTTTTAGTCGGTTTTTGTACTCGTGGTACTTTTCTTTCCACTTGTGGCAGTTTGGGCGTATCTGTGGTCGCTTCATCAATTTTAGCAAGGAGCTCTCTGTCCTTCCATTGCTGTAAAGTCAATAGGTCGTCGTCATCAAAGACCTTAGCCGGTGGCGATTGTTTTGACATCTGTAAATATAAAATCATGCCACATAGTATGTGTCATGCTTGGAATAATTTCCATACACTCGTATATGTGGACTGTTCGAGGTTTTCTTGTAAGAGAAGGTTTCTCCGCTAAAGAAAGGATCCCGAATGCCGGTTTCAATCTATCAATGCTGACAGATTGATGTTTATTTTTGATGTCAAGTACGAAATGTTTTCGTAAGCGTCAAACGGCTCTGTATGGGCCATCGTATGGCGGTGCCAAACCCATGCGCACTCACTTTATCCACTCGCACAAGCTCGAACTCACTAGTGTCTAGTGATTTCGGGATATGTATGTCCGTTTGTTTGGAGTGTTTTTGGGCACTAAGTTAATCATATTTGATGGCAGTTGTTCGACCATAGTGTAAGTTGTACTGAGAGGTGAAAGAGGGCATAGCCGATGAAAAATTCACCTGGTAGCTTTATTATTTGTTCGTAGACAAGCTCGGCTGGGGAACATTTGAAATCCTCTTTTACTGTAGCTCGGATACCTAGTAATACTATGGGTATATCAGAACTCCAATCCTCAGTGTTACATCAGGTTTTTAATGAAGTTTTCAGCTGGCGGTGTAAACGCTCAACCTAACCTTTTGATTGAGGATGGTACGAGGTGGTTCGGATCCGGTTGGAACCGATAACCTTAGTTAGATCACCAAAGAGTTTGGATTCAAACTGTGTACCTTGATCGGTCGTGATGTTAACCGTACTCCAAATCTGGAGATGTAGTTCTCAACAAATGTGTGGACTATCGTACCTGCAGAGATGTCTCTTATGCAGTACGCTTCTGGCCATCGTGTAAAACGATCGACAAAGGTGAGTAAGTATGTGTATCCATTAGAAGGTGGAAGTGTCCCGGTGGAACGCTGAAATGTCCATGTTGGGACTTAGTGTGTTTGGTGACCTTCCATCTTTTGGCAGGATAAACAAGATGTCGCCCAGTGAGCTACATATCTTTATTCATACTAGGCCAAAAATATCTAGTAGATATTAGCTTCCGAGTGGTTGGATGCTTGGATGCGATTTATTATGCAGTGCATTAAAAATGGTTCGTCGCAGTGGTTCTGCGATAAACACAAATGATTGTTGCCCGTTGAAGTTTCGCAGTAAATCTCTAAGTCAGCTAATTTAAAATTTTCTAATTTCCAAGTGGAATTCGATTGTTTTAAGAAACCAGAAAGAATATCCTGAAGTTCCGTATCAGCTTCTTGCAATTTTGCGATTTGTTTCATATAAAGTGCGTGTTATCAGATGAAGTTTCATGGTTTGATGCTCGAGACAGTGTATTGGCAATCACGTTATCCTTGCCTTGGATGTGTTGTATGTCAGTAGTAAACTGAGACACAAAATCCAAGTGGCGAGTTTGTCGCGGGTTGCGCTCAGCCTTGGATTGAATCGCTCGAATGCACGGTTTGTGGTCGGTGAAGACAGTAAAATCTCGACCTTCGACATAGTATCGAAAATGTTTGATCGCTTGGTAGACAGCTAGTAGCTCTATATCGAATGCGGAATATTTTTTTTCTGCATTTGAAAGTTTTTTAGAAACGAAACCAAGCGACTCCCAATCCCCATTATTACATTATTGCAATGCGGCGCCTGCAGCAGTGCTAGAGGCGTCGGTTGTGACACTAAATTTAGCGTCGTGTATTGGATATGCTTCACTAGTAAAATTGCCAAATGGGTGTGGATAGGGGCTAAAGTTTTCGCTATCCTAGGCATAAACATGTTTGGTAATAATTTATCATGCCGATAAATTGCTGTATATGCCTCATGGTTTGTGGAGCTGGAAATTCCCGAATGGCCTTAATTTGTTAAGTGGAATTAGGCAGAATACCATTCAGGGTAACCTTGTGACTGAGGAAGTCGAGGGAGCTAGTGCCGAAAGCGCATTTCTCACTGTTGATGCTCACCTCGTATTCAAAAAGTTTCTGAAACAATGTTTCCAGGTGAAACATGTGTTGTACCTCCGAAGTTGAGTCTACAAGTATGTCGTCAATGTAGCCAAACACAAAGTCGAGATCCTTGACAATCTCTTTGATGAACGGTTGAAACGATTGTGCGGCATTGCGTAGTCCAAATGACATTCGAGTAAACTCAAATAAACCAAATGATGTAGTGATTGCCGTCTTGTTTATATCCTCAGGTGCGACTGGAATAAGGATGATAAGCTCGGACCAAGCCGATCTTCGAGAATATCTTGCAACCTTGTCAGTGTATGGAAAAGTTATGGATGTGGGGAATAGGGTAATGGTCCGTTGCTATGTTCAACCTCGGTAGTCCCCACATTGTCTCCAATCTTGGTTCTTCTTTTTGACCAAGTGAAGTGGAAATGATACTGGTGATGCAAATGACCGACATATTCCCAGTTGTATCATGTAATAGAATTCCGTTATGGCCACTTTGTGTCGGATCGGATCCAATCTTTTTGGTCTGGACACCGGTAGATGTCCTGTAGTCACTGTGTGGTGTAGTACATTATGCTTAACGGGCGCATTGTAATTTGGCGGCGCTGTTAAGGAAGGAAACTTCTTTAATAGCGTGCCGTACCCGTTGTCAATTTGGAAGTTCCTGGGCAAAGGTGTGTTCATTGTTGACTTGATGAATTAGTCCTACATTCAGTTAACGCATGTTTTTGAGACAATTTCTGCATAGTTGCAGTATTGTTATCATCTGATGTTTGTCAAGTATATCCAATTATTTGAATTTAGAACAATCTTTAATTTGATATTTTATCAATAAGAGACAACTTCCAGTAGTAACCGTTCTAAATATGTTCCATGCGGTTTCGTCGTATATTGTTTCTACGGATTGTAGGTAATTTATAAGATTAGTGGCTTGCCCTCTAACGTGAGGTTTTATTATAATTAATCTTGTATGTGTTATTTAGTGCTTTGTTGTTGTGCAGTAATTGATGAAAAACTCTTTCGTGAAATGCTGCTCATTTCATGTGCTCTGAACTAAAATGTACTATTTGTATTTCGGTTAGATTGATTTCTACTGGTTGATTGATATCATTTTACAATGCCCATTATTTGTGATGACTTCTACTACTATGTCATCATATACTTCCCGTATTTCATCGTAAAGTACTCATCTGTACAGTATTTAGTTGTTGATTAATGGATTAGAATGTAAAGCCAAGGAAAAAATAGGAATGCCGGACACCACTCTACACTCATGTTGCATATAACAAAACCGAAGGAGTGGAAGGAATGTTAGTTAGAACCCGGTTACTAACCCCTATAAGCTATATAAATCTTTAAAATTGATACAATATAGATTTTAAAAAATTTAATTAACTTTTACAAATTAATTGAATTTACTGTTTTATGACCAATACCATCTTTACAGTATTTAGTTGTTTTTTTTATCTCTGATGCTTCCAGGCATATAGGCGCTATTGAGACGTTTTCGCATCTCATCTATGAATTTGTTGGAGGTATCCATCATTTCTTGATCCGTTTATCTATGGGTGAGCCATCTTTAATGTTGGTGTGGGGTTTTGTAATTTATCATCGTTGTTGACGTATTTTTGGTGCACTGTTTTTAGTGAAAATATAAAACTTTCACTTTCTTTGATCCTTCAATGCCATCATTACACCAGGCAAAATAATTTTTTTTTTTTTAATTTTAAAAAGATGTATAGCAAAATAGAGCCATTAATCCAAGATCAAGGCGGAAAAATAGTTCCAGTTGTGCACCATTTATATAAAAACACCAAAATAACAGAAGTACATCAAGGGAAACTAAACACACACGTTTCGACGCCACATCAACTCCAGGAAAAATCCAGACAAATAATCTGAACCCAGAACCATAAGAACTACAAAATTAGATAAACCATAATTTATGAGGTAAAAATACATTAAGTAGAGAGAACACGGTATACCTTGTACAATGTTATACCACGGTACTCTTAGTCATCATTAACAGAAGTATGTTTATATGTTCAGCCATCGTATACATGTAACTCACTGCTGATGAACTTAAAGCGTGCGCACTTATTTAAACGAAGAATACCTCTGCAACATACGGCAGCCATTCTATGATTACGCAGCTGAACCCCAACAGAAGCCGAAAATAGTACAAAACGCATATGTATATAAATGCCTACAGTAGATACATTTTTTTTTACTAAAAATACTGTCAAGAACAGTTTTTAATAATATTTAATTGGAACCTGTTGAGTTTAAGGCATCATCATGATCATCAAAATAAATAAATAAATCTTTAACAAAATATATAAGAAAACCAAAAAAAAAAAAACCAAAACCCACGATATGATGATAATTAATGACTGAAACATCATAATTAAAATCAACTACATGTGTCTCATTGAAGGCTTAAGACGAGGTGAGTTTTAAGAAAACCCAAAAACAAAAACCAAGAAAAATTAAATTCTTCTCTATAAGCATTAATAATCTTATGGTTAGATCAAAAAAATGGAATATTTTGATGATGATCTGTTTGGTCGTTTATTTGTTGAAACGAATTAAATTTTTTTGTTCTTTTAGTTTCATAATTTATGTTTGATGAAATGCTTCTGCTGTGTTATGAGAATTTTTATTGTGTTTACTATCTAATATAGAATAAGAGTTCAGCCGGAAAATTTATCTATATATAAGCATTTCGATAAATGTTAATTAATTCTATGAACAAAATGAAACGATTGTTATCTCGATTAGATAAATTTATAGATCGAAAACAACAACATAAAAAAAATCATTTAATTTAGATTTAGTCGGACATAAAACTTGATGAGATCTGACATCTGATGATATTCAATTGGTCTCTGTATATAACATAATATAATATAATGTTTACAGTATTTAACCTTGAAACAAATATGAATCAATCGTAATCAATCATAATTAGTGTCGCTGGCAATGATCAATTTTGAATCTTCGCACACTAACTGTGTTATTAAATAAGTTAAACGGTGTCTGCAAAAATCATAATCCGTTAAAAAAATTATTCCAATATTTCAAACAAAAAAAAAAATAAAAATTACAGAAGATGAGATAGATAAATTACACTAATAATTATTTGGCATTTTACATCTAATGTACACCATCATCATCGTCTTAATTGATCTCATTTAATTGTTTCCCATCTACTTTCTTACACACTGGCTTGAAGATCTAGTATTATCCATCAAATTGATCCACTTTTTTTTTGTGCTATTAAATTGTTGCTACTCAATTTTTTTCGCTCTAAACACTTTATGGTTACACGTATATATAAAATTGCAATTTATATATATTTGAGTGATGTTAAGATTAATTATGATTTATTTTTAATAATCACCTTTAAAAGATTCCAAATCTAAGCAAAAAAATCAAATTGAGAGGCAAAATATTAATAGTGAATCGTTATTATTACCCATCGTGCGAGGTTTTGAATTTCCTGTATGTGTGTTCGCGGCGAGAAGCACAAAAAAAAACATCACAAAAAAAAAACACTTTGCCAATTCATCGATTAATGTGCAATAATTAGTGCTTGAACCGATCTTTATGATTGGAATAGCATGTTTTTGCATTCACATCAATGTCTATATGTCGTTTAATCAAAGCATAAGAAAATATAAAAAATAAAAATATGCACTCTCATCATTCCAAGTCCAAGAGCAGTGGCTGATGTTGTGTTGCTGCTGCTTAAGATGATGATGATGATGGTGATGGTTAATGATAATGTCTTGTAATGCCATTTATTACAAAGTGTGTCGAACAAAAAAATATTATTATGTATATATACGCGAGTAGATTAAATGCATCATGAATGGCTTAAGTGCAGTAGCAAAAAGTTTAGTAAGAGATTACAGTAACAACAACAATTTCCACATTTGAAATGACCAAGATTATTATTATCATCATACCATTACCACAGTCAACTTATTATAGTTTTTCTTCATTTTTTTTTTAAATATAATTTTAAAACATGATTCAGGGATTTATTTTACAAATTGCAATGGTTTGATAATACTTGTCAATCATCGCGAGTATGTTAAAGATATGGTTGTAAATTTTAAAATTAGAACAAATCCCACGATTTTCATTTAGGATTACACTTTACAATACTATCGGTATTTTCTAATGATTGCCTATTTTTATTTGATTTTAGATACTGCATCGATTTAAACTAAACGATGGATTCATTAAGATTAGCCAATTTTATACATAAACACTTTAAAAACTACAAACCATAATTAAAAATTTAATTACAAAAACGAATACTAAATTAAATAAATAAACGGGGGAAGACCCAAATATCGTCACTTGACTATATTGTACACGCAGACACAAATAGGAACATTAATAGAGACGAAAATGAAAAATTACTACTTTGAAATACTAACTAGGCCTTAGTGAAGTCAGATGAAAGAATCGTGGTGAAATAAATACGGAAGTGAAGGCGTACACTAAAAAAGTGTGAGCATCGATGAAATAAGAGCTAATAAGCTCTAACCCAAGATGCAGATAAATACAATGAACACCCAGTTTTATGAGCAGCTCCAATCAACAATAGCACGCATGCATTAAAACGACGCCAACTATAGCATTAGGAGATTTTAATGTCAAAATTGGAATAGACAACATTGAGCTAATAACGTGGGTGAAGTGCGTTGAATGATATGTACGAAATGAGAACTTATCGACGCAGCAGCAAACCAAAACATGTGAGCACTACACCAGTGCGTAAGAAAGGTCTATGGACCGAGCAATTGGCAAAGTGGTAAAAGCTGCGGTGTTTGGGACGGGGGGTACCGGGTTCGAATCCCAACGGGGGAAGGTTGCAAAAGGGATTTTTCATCACCTGATTGCGATCAGTGATGAAGAAAAACGTTGGAGTGCAGAATTCATGGGCCAAACCATTATCCATGTCCGTTTCATATGGTTTTCTGGGTTTTTTGAATGCTCCTATACTAGGATGGCATCATGCCTTGATCATGTTTTCGTTAAATCGCCCAATACGTTTGATTTTAGTGTAGATAGCTTGCCAGTGAATATATCGGATCATAACCTGATTAAACTGGATATTACCACAATTTCTAATCAATCAGTTACGATTGGCCATCCACCAGAATATTCAAAAATAAATTATGATTAATTAAACGACCGTCTACAATTTAAGACCTGGGATTCTGTTTATAACGAAGAGAGATTAGGTTAGGTTAGGTTAGAGTGGCTTGAATGATGTCGTCCGGGCCCCTACCATTCATAGGGTCTAAAGACATTTAGTGTCCATAGGATCCCGTTTTTGCACACAATTTCCTCCGGGCACCCCGACGATAATTTTTCCCTATTCCTACCACGCTCCGTCAATACATTCACACTATATCTGGAAAAAGGGTTTCCAATAGGAGCGCCAATGATTCCCCACTAGACGTTGTCCACAGCTCATCTGATTTAATTAAGTATAACTAGGGCTCGTTGGACTCGTAGATAAGATTTTCTTGAGGCGCGAGGTCTCCGTAACACCTTCCATTTTATTACAGAATAGTCTCCAAGGCCTTCTGTGTGCCTTCCTTAATTCCTTTTTATACTTTTTAAGGTGTTCCTTATAGGAGTCCCAACCCTGAGCTTCCCTAGAGCCTATTGCTCTGTGGAATGCTTTTCTACACCCTATACGAAGGATTCCCAAATCACTGGACCACCATACCGTTTCTGCTTCCCCTTAGGTATTCTCTTGGGGAAAACAGTGTCCAAGGACAAGTTACAGGCTCTTGTGATTTCGTCCACCAGGAAATATAGCTCTTTTTCTGTGGCTGAGGGCTTCGGAGCATTGATTGGTAAGAGTCGTACTAACACTTCCCCGTATTTATTCCAGTTAGTCTTTTTAGGATTCCTTAAGCCTTTCTCAATAACAGGGTGAATGTCAATATTAAACGTCACGTACCGATGGTCCAAAAAGGAGAGTTTCTTCACCACCTACCTGTTACTGATACTAAAAGTGGGCTCCTACCCCACCTTACACACTACAAGGTTAGTCAGATTGTATGATGCGCATTTACCTAGTATTACTCCGATCTTTTCTCACTCTGGTTCGAGTATCAGTTCCCCCAGGTTTTCCGGCGGAACCTCCTTCTCTCGGTCCATGTAGGCTGAAACCAGCCATATTACGCAGCTTCCTATCTCCAGGCTACCACTACTATATTGTGGAAGAAGAAAAATATTCAAGTTATTTTTAGCGAGAATGCTGGATCTGATCTTATCGGACCTAGAAGAGTATACAATTGTATACCCTTTTAAACCGAGGCCACAGATCTTGTTTTTACTAATTCAGGGTTCTTGGACTAGAATTATATCCTCATCTGATTTGGTCAGTCTGAGGATCACGGCCACCGAAGCAGCCTTAGAATGGTGAAGATTAATCTGAACCGTGCTACGCATAGTCAGATTAACGTACTTTCTTTCAATTACCCTCCACTGTTGCGTCAGGGTTTTCTCTTTCGGTCCTTGGTGGGATATCAATAGGCTTGACGCTCCCTTCAGGTCCACCTGGTTGTCTCTATTGGTCACCCTCCTCCCCCATTGACTCGACACGATCTTGCTCGTCCGAGTCCAGGGATAGGCGACTACTCATAGCCGTTAATCGCTCCATCGCTGAGCTCCCAACATCCCGCATGTTAGAACCTTCGTCTCTTTGTTCCTCTTCCATTGGTAGGTCTTCCACAATCGTTTCGACCTCATCCTTTTTAAACGCCTTTAGGATAATCGGCCCGAAGCCGAAACCGATTACTCCCTTGGTCTTAGCTAGAGGCGCTAGGGACTCTTTGTTCACCACTAAAATGGATAACCTAGATCCCCCGTTCGTCTCCCCTTGTTTAATGATCTTCCAATTGTTCGTCGGAAGATCAACATTGCTTGCCCGAATTATCCGAATTATTTTATCCGAATAGGATGGCTCGATTGGCAGCCAGACACGTGCCCTTGGTCTGCTAGAGATCTCGTCCCTGTCAACCACTGCCAGTTTCGCGCCTCCCCACCTTTCTCCTACCTTAGCTACGGCCAGACGATAAAGGTCTGACGATCTTTGATCGGCGCACGCCGTTTTCTTCACGCGCCCTTGGTGCCATCCTTCATCTTTACAAGATGGAGGTGGTCCAAGATTTTCTCCACGGATCGTTAGAAAAACGGAGCTTAGTGTGTTATACACTAGTCTCCATTTATCAAGAGTGATACTCCCATCATCTTGACTCCTGTCAATGACGGCTAATATCACTGAATATGTGTCCTAGTATTTCCTTGGGCTCCTTGAATTCTAGGTCATTTACTATCATCAGCTTCCAATTTATCTTGGGACCACTGTCGATTCTGCTGGTGCCCTCACCGAATTGTCACTAAAGAAGGTAACCTTTGCCAATGCCAGAGATCCCTTCTGTTCTTTCGTTAGAAGCTCCTCACGGGTGGCAGCCGACCCGTCTTATATCCTCTGCACCGCGCGTCGGTTCCTTTACCGCCGCCTCGTCTCAGATATAACTTTCGAGCCAGTTTGGCCCTTTACGGTCCAAGCTCCCTTTGGCTACGGCAGGCCCTATAGGCTTCCACTGGTACACGGCACCGCCACTTGCGCAAGACCCTTATTGTTTCCTTGGTGACTTCACGTTTAAGGAGCCACCATCCGTTTTTTCTATTGGCTTTTTGAGAGTGCCTGTGTCTTTTGTTGTAGTTGTATTTATGTTCATTATGTTCCCACGAGTTTCGGAGAAATAAACGGTCTACCCTCACAGAGATCCATATACGAGGGTAAGGCTGATTAAAACTGGAGGTCGCCTGGTATCCAGAGTCCACATTTTAGAGATATGTTGACCCACTATTCATTCATCCCTTGGCACATGCTGTTTCACCGTGACTTGGAGGTTTGTGTAAAGTTTACTCCTTTAGCGCTATACATCAGCCTAGGAATATTCCTCGTTACCAGTAGCCACCACGTGAAGGTCGTACATTCACTTGTGAGTCTCTCCTGAATATACCTGATATACATCCATTCGTGACCACTCACCCCTGACCTCTACCTAAAACATGACCAGCACAGCGGACAGAAAGTGGGTGCTGCGATTGATTGCGGGCCGATAAAAATCATTCGAATTATGTCCCCCCTCCCCCTCGTCACATTCTCCAAGACTACCATAATGAAGGTTCTAATAAGAAATGCATAAGCAAATTTAAAAAATTTGATTCTAGTTCCCAAAACATTACCATCAAAATATTACCAACAAAAAATGTTATTGATTTTTGGTAGATGTTTTGAAGTATCTCATAAATAGTTTAGAAAGTGGTACGTTCCCCGATTGCTATAAACCATAGTTTGTTGTCTAGCAGGTATACCAAGATAAGGTGGTTTTGTAATACAGTCTGGTATATATATTAAGACTAATTAGGTTGACATTTAAAAGCTAATGAGATGCCAGATGGTCAGCATAAATATAGACCGACTTGAGCAGAGACAACTGATCAATGGTTATAAGATATGGTAATACTCAACTCAAACGCTTTGATATTATGGATTCCATGTAATGGCAGTTTGCTTTGACTTGATAAATAAAGTGAAAATATTCGATAATAATAACTTTCAGTGTATGTAAAAAAGTTACAGTGGCAAAAAGATAAAAGAAAACAAAAACTGATTTAACTTATTTTTCAACAGCTGTTACTCCTGAGCAAATATTATCAACAAGCGAATCCGATCACTGTAGAAGAACAAAAGATAGCTAAAACAATTTCAAAAGCTGTCAGAAAGAGTAAATTCAGTAATAAATACAAGAACTTCCTATTTATCCAACATTTGTTATGACTATAACGTCTTAAGATCAAACAACTCACAAAGTTTGACCAACACAGCTAAAGCCTGTATTTGAACACGGACAACTTTATGTTACATTGTCAATGGTTTTTAAACAGCCAAACGTAAAATATAGCAAATAATAGCACTGGAGATTCACGCGACGTACAGCAGTCACCTAGTTCTTTACAAATCACTGATTTCAGATTTAACATATTCTTTTGAACTTTAAAGCTTTAAAATTATTACCATCTATAAGGAAAACAAGGGTCCCTAATTTCATATGTTTGTCATGACCATTAAACGTTTTATATAATCTGGATCTAACCACATCTGGTTCAATTAATTTCAACCCTTTTATTCAAACAGATATGTATCCTATTCCCACATTCTTCAAATCAATAAATCAATTTTAAAAATTCCAAAAACATCGACCAACCGCATTTCATTATATCTACCTGCCTTACCCGATTATGTCTCTCTATTAATAATCAGTACCCCAGATCATCCCAATAGATTGATATACATAAATGTACGAGTATATAAAAAAAAAGTAATTCCAATTCCAAAAGGATGAAGAATTTAAATGAAAAAAAAAAAACAAGAATAAAAAAACATCATAAATTACATTATGATCGTTTTATTGATAACACGGAGATCATGATTATGATCTTTCTATGTAAATTGAGCATAACACATAGGTCATACTGTAAAATCGAAATATAAAATATGTATTAAATATATAATACTTTAAAATCTGTAATAAATCTTTATAAATTTTACATAAATTTTAACTGTAACAAAATATATAAGAAAGCATAATATATAAGAGATCGAAAAATTTTTTTTTCTTCTATTTTTTCAAAACGTTCAAAGTGCAGTAAATTTAATATTTTATTATTTATATTGTGTTTATTGTTTTTGTTGTTGTTTTTTCTTATAAATTTCTTCCTACTTTATAAATTCTCACGATCACACGATCGATTGATCTCATTTTTATTTCAATTTTTATATATTTTTTTAATGCATTTTTCGCTAAATATATCTGTTTATATATATATATATATATATATATATATATATATATATATATATATATATATATATATATATATATATATATATATATATATATATATATATATTTAAATATTTAGAGAAATAGTTATAGTTTTATACATATTATAATAACAACAACAACAACAAATAAAAATGGCAGAAAATGATCATTGAAAATTAATGGTGCATATAGAAATTCACGAATTTGGTTTATTAGAATATGAAAAATCGATCGAAATTTAATCGAACGAATATAAATCGATCGATCAAAACTAGATATATGATCGAATGTTTTAATTTTTCTTTTATTTTCTTATATTTATTGACCATCTCTTAAACCAATAAGATTTATGTGCGCACTCATTTAACTTTGTAAATTTGGGACATAGATTTGGTCTAATCTAGCTATATATATAAAACATTAAACTGATTTTTAAATTTTATCTCCACGATCTATAGCTACTTTATAGTTGGAAAACTGTGGTTTGTTCTGTGTGAAACTATCCCACGAGTTATGTAAATAAACTAAGAAAAAAGTTTTTGTTGTAAAATAACTGAATTATGCCACTAAAACAATTCGGTTTTATCACTTGGAAAGTTCGCCAAACACGCGATCAAAAGATCTTCACGAAGCAATTTACCGCACTTTTTGAATTGAATAACATGCCTACTAGCTTGCGCACTTTCAATTAACGATTATCCAGTTAAAAGTACCAGGTTTGTGGATTTTCTTCAGCATTTCTGGTGTTGTCACCTAATTTGGCCGACTACCATAATATTCGCCTTGGCAGATCCTTTGGCCTTAATTTAATTCTTCCATTCAATATTTTAATGTTTTAAACGAAAGAGCAGACCCTTTCAGAGTAGGTTTATTTATGTATATATATATATATATATATATATATATATATATATATATATATATATATATATATATATTTATATATATATATATATCATTTTTTTGTTTTTATTTTTTTATTATCAATTGGACAGCAAACAGGATAAACCCAATAAAATGCTGCCTCAATATATTTAACATTTTATAAACAATTTCAATTAAAATTTAAGAAGAGAAAAAACAAAAAAAATAATAATAATAATAATATTAAAACTAGTAAAATAATAATAATTCACAAAGCATCAAAAATATAAATAATAAGAAATATTAGTAATTCCAATAAAAATAGTAATAATAACAATTGCAGTGACAATAATAATAATAATAATAATAATAATTATAACAATAACAATAATAATAATGATTTTAATAAATAGTGAAGAATAATATTATTAGTAATAATTATTGTAATCTTAAAACCGGCACTAAAACAACAAAATATGACGATTTTAATATGAATTCATTACTTCATGACGGCAATACATTTCTTACGAAAATTCAACAAAGACATGCTGAAAACATCTATATCTCTAAAGTATTGTAAGTAATTTGATTCCATTCGATTTACAGGCGATGAAAGACCAAGATTAGATCTTGAAAACGGTGGTTGAAACAGTTGAATATTTCTTGTGCTGTATGTAGGTGCCTAGAAATTTATTTTAGATAATAAATTGGTGTCCACAAGATTACTCACTAATTTAAATAAGTACAATTCATCTCCAATAAAATTCTTCTGTCATATAATGTCAAAATGTTAAATTTTACACTTCGAATGTCATAATTCAAATACTGAGTTGAAGGGACATATTTAAAACATAAGTATTTCGTAAATCTTCTCTGAATGTTTTCAACTCGATTCCAAATATGAGAAAGACATTCTAGAGTGGTTCGTATAAGGCTATTAAATAAAAGCAGAAGACATGCTGGATCTCTGAAGTCTCTACCTCGTCTAAAAATAAATCCTAAAAATGTACAGGATTTACGACAAATTACATCAACATGTTCATTCAATCTTAGTTTAGAATCTAAGTGTCTAGAATCTAGATCTTTAAATGCGGTAAGTTGTGACAACATAAATTCATTAATATTATAATTAGATTCAATTTTATTGATTTTTCTTGTAAAAGTTAAACTAAAACATTTATTTACATTAAGCAGAAGTTGATTTAAACTGCACCAATTGTAGATAGAGTTTGGATCCCGTTGCAAAATATTGATATCTTCATTGGAATCAATAATATTATATATTTTTAAATCATCCGCTTATAATAGATGTTTTGATTTAATAACCTTAGATATATCATTAATAAAAATAAAGAAAAGTAAGAGACCTATGGTTGATCCTTGTGGTACTCCAGATGATGGTTGGAAACCTTCAGACAGAACACCATTGGATTTTACAAATTGAACTCGGTTGGACAGATAAGACTGAAACCATATTTGTAAAAACGGAGATATGTTAAATGAACCATTTTTACGCAATAGAATATAATGGGATACTTTGTCGAAAGCCTTAAGCCGCGTATCCACTATAGTTTTTTCCGTAGAGGTAGAGAAAACTCTCGCTTAAGCCAAGTGTCCACTATAGAGTTTTTCGGTAGAGCGTATAGTGTAGAGTGTAGGGTCTCTACAAGCAGTGTGTACACTATAGAACGTCTCTACGACTCTACCGCTTTCCATAGAGTAGCCGTAGAGAAATTTTAAATAGAGCTCTACAATGCGCTCTACAGACTGTATACACTGTAGACTTATTTTTCTCTACGGTAGAACGCGCGGCTACTACTATATTTTATTTTCGATTAATAATATTTTATTTTCAGTTTTTCGTTCGCAAAATTAAAAAAAATATCAAATTAAAATGAGTTTCCGCCAAAAACAAGCTGCTAGTGCCGTTATTTTTTTACTTGAAGAAGAAAACAAGAAAAAAAGAAACTGTAGGGAGCGCGAGTAGATCGCGCAACTGATTATTCCGATCATTCAAAAGAAAGAACACAGTTACGAAAATCTTCAGACAACATATTGCTTTACCAAACTTATCGAATGAGGTCGAAAAGAAAATTTTACAAAGTATACCCTTCGAATGTCAAGTGCTCAAGTGAAATTAGTGATGCAAGAACATTCAGAAATTTTGAATTTAATTACTAACAGTACCTTGACCTGCAAGTATACAAGATCCATCTGCAAAAAAGAAATTTCGATTCGTAGGCGATTCCTTACCACAATTAGAGATGACCAGCTAAAACCTTATTTAAGAGAATTGCTAAAACCATTGTTTGACAATATATAAAAACAAAAGCCTGTGCCTTTTATCAGTAGTTGTAAGGAGCCCTAAGACAGAAATTCGCTCTTGAAAGTAATATTTTTGAGCGGAACCCAGCTTTTAAAGCCTGAAATCCAACTAGGATATGGTGTATCCTAATCAGACTAGGATTTCGTGATCGGAGTCTTTTTTGATAAAAAAAAAATTATTGCCTAAATTTCACCCGTAATTTACCATAATTTCAAGATTAAAACTTTTAGTGAATCCCTTTTTAAAATCTTCCTCCTTTAAAATATATTCCAGTCAGAGAATAATAGGTATATAGGTATAAGGTATAGGTGTGTTTTGGAAAAATTCAATTGGTGCCCAATCACAATATTTTAAACATTTTAACAGTATTGAAAGGGAATGACGATCAAAGTGAAAATAGAAATGTCATTAAATATTTAATTATCAATGCACACATGCGTTCGAAAAAAATGACCAATTCAATTTTAAATTACGTGGCCTTTATATTTACTTACTCTACTGTAGAGCAAAAAACTTTATCAAACATGCTAGATAGAGTGTAGAGCTAATGTAGAGCCCTACAAAACCTAAAACAATATCGTGTATACTGTAGAGTTTTTTACGCAATAGAAATCTCACGTAGAGTGCGTGTAGAGCTCTACTGTAGAGCTCTACAGGGTGTATACGCTAATCTACGCGAGAGTTTTCTCTACCTCTACGTAAAAAACTCTATAGTGGATACGCGGCTTTAGAGTAGTGTATACACCCAATCCTCTACAGTAGAGCTCTACACGCACTCTACGTGAGTTCTATTGCGTAAAAAACTCTACAGTGCACACGCTATTGTTTTAGGTTTTGTAGAGCTCTATATTAGCTCTACACTCTATCTAGCATGCTTGATAAAGTTTTTTGCTCTACAGTAGAGAAAGTAAATGTATAGGTCCACGTAATTTAAAACTAAATTGGTTAAATTAAAGTGGTTATTTCTTTCGAAAGCATGCGTGCATTGACAATTAAATATTTAATGACATTTCTATTTGCATTTCGATGGTCAATATTCAATATTGCTGTTCAATGATGGCTTTCAATATTGTTAAAATGTTTAAAATATTGTGGTTGAGCACCAATTGAATTTTTTTCAAAACACACCTATACCTTATACTATACCTATACTTATACCTATTCTTCTCCGGCTGGAATAGATTTTAAGGAAAGAAGATGTTAAAAAGGGATTCACTAAAAGTTTTAATCTTGAAATTATGGTAAATTACGGATAAAATTTGGGCTACACTTTTTTTTATCAAAAAAGACTCACATCACGAAACCCTAGTCTGATTCGGATACACGATATCCAAGTTGGATTTCAGGCCCTTTTTTAGCAGTTCTCTTTATGATGGAGTTAAATTAGGTTTTAGCTGGTCATCTCTAATTGAGGTAAGGAATCACCTACGAATCCAAAATTTCTATTTTTCAGATGTACCTTGTATAAGTGCAGGTCAGGGTTTTGTTCGTAATTCAATTCAAAATTCCTAAATATTCTTGCGTCACTAATTTCACTTGAGCACTTGAAATTCGAAGGGGATACTTTGAAGAATTACCTTTTCGACCTCATTCGATTAGTTTGACAAAGCAATATTTTGTCTGAAGGTTTTCAGAAGTGCTTATTTTTCTTTTGAATGATCGGAATAACCGCAGTAGCAATAACATATTGAAATTACTATATGACATACGTAGAAAATTATCATAGGCGTTTGTACGTTTTATTTAATTTCATTCATTGGCCCACAGTAAAATCCGGCATTTTGCTTCCAACACTTTCTTTTTTTCTTGTTTTCTTCATCAAGTATCAGCTTGTTTATGGCGAAAACTAATTTTTATTTGATTTTTTTATGTCACTTGTGTAGTGTTTACTCACGAACGAAAAACTGAAAATAAAATGTCTGAAAATAAAACATTATTAATCGAAAATAAAATATAGTAGTAGCCGAGCGCTCTACCGTAAAGAAAAATAGGTCTACAGTGTATGCAGTCTGTAAAGCGCACGGTAGAGCTCTACTTAAAATTTCTCTACGGCTACTCTATGGAAAGCGGTAGAGTCGTAAAGAAGCTCTATAGTGTACACACTACTTGTAGAGACTCGACACTGTACGCTCTACCGAAAAAACTCTATAGTGGACACTTGGCTTAAAGCCAGTGTAAATGCAGTCAAGTTGTTTTTTTTTTGTCTAACGTTTCAAATGCTACATCACAAAATTCAGCTAGATTGGTGAGTGTGGAACGCGTTGGAAAAAAGCCATGTTGAGCTGGTGTTACTTGGCTTTTAATTTGATAAAAAACCATGTTGTAGACGATTTTTTCCAAAATTTTAGCCAACGAATTTAAAATGGAGATTGGCCTATAATTTTGCACATTTGCTAAATCACCATTTTTATGAATAGGCAATATATATGACTGCTTCCATTTCGAAGGAAAGATGGAGTTTTCTAATGAAAGGTTAAATAGATATGTGATCGGAGCTGCAATGATGGATTTCAAGTTTTTAAAGAATACATTAGGTAATTGGTCAGGACCCGCACCTTTGTTAATATCTAGCGTTAAAACCATTCGAACTTCTAACTCGGTAATAGTTAAGTTAGTTACACCAGTTTGACTTGAATCGTATGTGTGCACATTGGTATCGTTTTTAGATAAACCGATTTGAAATTCTCTACAAACAACTTGCTAATTTCTACATTATTACTCGATGTCTTATTACCCAAAAACATATTTTTTGGATATTCAGATTTAGTATAAAATGATTTTTGATAATGCCAAAACGATTTAGGATTGTGTTAAATGTTATTTTCAACACGCGCTATATATAAGAGCAAGCATTAATATGTAGAATCAATTTGCTTGAGTACCAAATAGGAAATAGGAATTTCTTCATTTTTAAAGGAGCATTATTTGAATATCTTTTCATTAAAAATAACAATTTATTATAAAAGCATCATCAACCGACGCAATACCAAACAAGGAATCCCAGCTGACGGAAGCAAGATCAGATGCCAACTTTGTATAATCTAGCTTAAAAAAATTATTTTGATGACATGTTTTTGAACGTAGATTTCTACTGATAACTAATGAAATAGAACAATGATTGGTGGATGATAACCATCAACTTTACTCAGTTTGTAATCTGCTTTTTTTAAACAAATATTGTTTGACCCAATATTTGAAAAAACAAGTCAAGGAGTTTATTTTGAGAATTCCTAATATGATTATGCTGTGACAAATCAGTCAACTTTAAAGTATCGATCAAATAGTTTGCAGCACGACCTTCGAAATTTAATGCAAGTATACGCTTAGGGTTCAAAGTATTCCATACGACTGCTGAAAGATTAAAATCACCAACTACAATAAACTATGAGTTTACATTAGCAAATTCACTAAATGTGCTAGATGATCTAAAAATAGTTTATAGACATTGAAAGAAACACCAACATTGATGTACGTAACGCATATAAATAGTGATGATCCAACTTTAAGAGGAACTTTAATCCAAACATCATCAATTTCATGACAGTTAACTATCCCTTCTAATCTAAAAACATCGAGATCACTGTGAACGGCAACAAGATCACCACATACATCACGTTTATCATGAAATTAAAAATTACGATCCTTACGAAATACATTGTAACTGCAGTCAAATAGTTCAGCAGAATCAATGGATCTATTCAACCATGTCTCAGTGAGGCATATTATGTTAAATCCGCTCGCCTGGGTAGAAATTCTGAACGGTTCTAGTTTCGTTTTCAGACCTCTTAAATTTTGATAATATAAAATAATATTATCCATAGTCATAATATATATATATATATATATATATATATATATATATATATATATATATATATATATATATATATATATATATATATAAAATATATATGTATATATATATATATATATATATATATATATATATATATATATATATATATAAATATATATATATATATATATATATATATATATATATATATATATATATATATATATATATATATATATATATAATCTTTCATCAAAGCTACCAACTACCGATCGATATCTCGTTATGTGTGTAGACAACAGTTTCAAAATTTACCTTTGGTTGATCATGATGTTGAAAAATCTAATGCTATTGATTTTCTTTTGGGAATGGGTGTATTCTGTAAAATATGGTCACATGAATGCCGATTCATAAACAACCAATTAACAGCGTTTAACACTATGATTTATTGGGTAGTTATGGTGATATCTTGCCAGAATTGGCACTTGATGTCGTTGCATGCAAAATGTCATCGATCGAAAGTGACATTCATCAAATACTAGAAAAATTTTATGGACGATCGAGGATCTACTAACTATTATATAGCCTCTAAAAGAAACTTTAAACGTATTACTAGATTAGTTAATGGCCGATATAACATTAAACTTCCATTTAAACGTTTTCAACTACAACGTCTAGAATGTTGATTTTGAAAAGGAAGTTTTCCATGCCGTGGTAAAGCAAACAAGTTTCACGACAAAGCTCCGAGTAATCTTCGATGGGTCTGCAAAGTCATCTAAAAACATAAGCTTAAATGATAACCTAATGATAGGATCAACAATACAAAAAGATATATTTTCATTATTGTTACGATTTAGAAGGCCTGTAATATAGCATTCTCATCCGACATAGAGAAAATGTATCGGTTTAGCATTCCTAGCGATTCGGTCACTTCATTAAGCTGCAGTTGAACACTCCGTAAAGTATCCACAAGCCGCCAGTATAAATACATCCGATTTTTATGTTGATGATTTGTTGTCGGGTTTGGATACGGTCCCAAATGCACTGAAGTTAAAAAACGAATTGTGCAAAGTTTTAAAAAAAAGAGGATTCAATTTGAGAAAAAGGAGTTAAAACAATGCTGATTTCTTATCACTTTACCGTATGAAGTTCGAGTTTGCTAAAGTTTCTTTGGTTACTTAAACTTCAATGGGTTGAAACTCTACCTGCCCATATATCACAAAGACCTAGATCGGATACAGAGATGGCCTTAAACATTTGGACCAGAAAAAATTCCCCGTAGATTTTCTTAGCTTAGCTGGTTAACAGGGAAGTACCCAAAAAATGGAGTTGTTTCATTGCAAATAGAACATCAATAATACTTGACATATTATTTGTGTCAACAATCAACCTTCTATCAGAAACATTATGGTAGAAGGGGCCACAACGGTTGATGCAATCAACACAACATTGGCCAAATCAATCAAAAGTGGCAGCTACAAATATAGACAAAAACGACCTGATTGCATATAAACACGGAAGACGAAGAAGACGACCATATTTTGAAATGACTTTTTGAAAGGGTCTCAAATTTTAAGATGACATTATATCAGAATCTTAGCACAGTGCTATCAATTCAAAAACATCTTGAAAGGAACCAGATCTGATTATCCTAATTTTTAATTGGCACAAACGATGGAGTTTAAAGGAGATATAACACGGATAAATGCAAGCAAAATGGCAGTAAAAGCAAATTAATCAAATTATTAAAAGCTTGAATCTTTATATTGACAGTTCCAGGGTACTTCGTGTTGGAGGGTGCTTAACATATTAGTCGCTTTTATACCCTTCTAAAGTTCCAATTGATTTGCCTACAAAAACATCCTATGGCAATACTCGTATTTTATCCTTACACGAACAATGCCTTCATCCAAATCCTTCCACATTATTATATATTTGCAGATTACAATGGCGCCAAACAAATAATAAAAATAAGTACGGCATTCTGTCCAAGATGCTATAGATTAAGATTGTCAACCACACAACAACTAATGGGTCAACTACCCCCACCTAGGATTCTGCCTAGCAAACCTTTTCAAAACGTGGGGATAGGTTACACAGGCCTAATTTACATCAGCTCTAGAAAGGAGGAAAGCGCAAAGAAAATCAAGGCGTATATATGTCCACTTATATGTATGCTATACAAAGGCCATTCATTTAGAACTCAGCAGTGAAATGACCTTCATCGGCGCCAAACGAAAAATGAACTAATTTTATGATATTACACGAACAAATTAGCAAGATGAGGTTATTCTAAACAATCTCAATAAAATTAGTTGGTATTTGATACCTCCATTAGCACCGTATTTGGCAGATTGTGGGAAGCGAGTAGTAAAGCCACTAAGGCCCATATTAAAAAAGTCATCGGTGAAACTGCGATTACATTCAAAGAAATCTCGTTTCTTTGAGTGACCCGGATAGTTCATGATTCGGATAGTCCAAGTCATTTTTTAATCAGTTCTGCACTTACATCTTTACCAATAATGACACCCAAAATGATGATATGCCTTGTTTTCGCAATCATTGGTAACTAGTTAAAAATATTGTAAAAGGTACAAAACCTAACTGACAAAGAAGCCTAATACGGCCACTTTACTGTGACCAAAAGGACGAATAATCATTGTGCATCCAAGAAACGATGGAGTAAGAGTTGTTTACGTGAAAACTGCAACGGGTATAAAATGATTAAAGATCAGCACGAAAAACCTTTAACATTTCGATTCAAATTTAAAAAGCAGAGCAATATTTAAAAAGAATCATGGTAGTATTTACTATTCGAATCTTTAAAAATGTTTGATCTTAAATTATGAGCGACAAGTATAATAAACTTAGTTTGGTACCAATATCAATGTTCTTTATAATTGTGGCCAACGTCATAAACTACTACGCGAAATGAAATTAGTATATCGAATTAAAATTTACAAAAGCAAAAAGGCCCAACCCAGTTTATTTAATCGGCGATCTTCTTTAATCCCCAAATTTTATCATACAAAAAATACCCCCAGAGATTTTCTTAATTGATCTTAATAAAGTACAAGAACGCTTAACTTTCGTAAATCGCCATTTAAATAAAAATTAAGATATAAATTAACGATTACAAAATCGAAAAAAATATATTTTTAAGATCAATAAAAAATCTTATTTATATGATCATTAATATCAACGCGTGATCATCCTTAAATTTTGTTTTTTGTATTTATTTTAAAAACTTTTATGAGTTCATTTTCTTATTTACACAGTAATATTTTAATATATTCAAAACAGAAAATTCAATTAATCTCTTTTTTGTTGGTGTTGTTGTGAATAATAAAAAAGAAATCCCAAAGATGCCACCACTTCTCCACCCCCATTTTTGGTTTTATATATATATATATACGCGCGTATACAAATATACGATATATAATATTCAGAATAAGAGATCGCGCGATGTAGTGTCATTAAATATGAAAAAATTGTGTCATTTAACGCGAAAAAATACTTTTTATACAATAAAACTGACATAAAACAGGGTGTGTATACGTACGTATATATATATCTACCTTATAAATACAAAAACAACAAAAAAAAATTTGGATGGGTATGACTATGGATCGTCGTCGTTGTCGTATAGTATATAAAAAATACTTTTTTTTTTTTAGTGCAAGTATTTATTGCGTGGGCGATGTGGAGCCATCGTTACATTTTAAGTAATAATTACATGATCTTCATTACTTACTTTTTTACGATCATCATGATTTAACCCAAAACAAAATTTTTTTTTGGAAAAATTAAAAACAACATGTAAATCATACGGTACCCGAAGTCATCCCGCACAGGTCACACCAACTTGTGGGTTAAGCGCGATGATCATTTTACCAAAAAATAAATAACGTAATAAAATCTTTTAAAAGCGATCGTTTTGTATTTTGCTTTAAACAGAAATGAATTTATACGATCGTGTCGATTCGATTTAATTTTTTGTTTTGTTCCTTTTGTTGTATTTTTTATGATCTTAAGACCAATTTTTTTTTTTGGTAATTTTATTATTATTAAAAACAATAAAAAATAAAGATTGAAATAATAAAAACAAATAAAATAAATTCGCGAATTTTTGTTTTGTTATTTTTTTTTTTTGGCGAAATATTTAAAGGATTGAGTTTGATATTGCAAATTTATTTACAAAAAATAGCAATGTACTTTTTGGAAACACTGCAAGAAAATGATGATGAGGTAAGAAGATTATAAAAAAAAATAATACTGGAACAAAACGAAGGAAGAAGAAGTAAATTTTTGAATAAAGATGAAGATGGTTAGGGTAATAAAATTAATTGATTTCACACTTACAGAGTGGGTAAGTATTGTTAAAAAAAAAGTTAAATATTTTAGTTTTTATTTTTCGAATTCATTTGGTATTTAAACTAAAGTGGATAATGCAAGTAGATTTCGTTGATAAGTCAATACACCAGTTTTTGTCGTATTACTTAGGTTTTATCAACAAAAAACGACAAACAACGAATCCTTAATCATAATAATAAGGATTTTTACAGGTCATTTTCAAAGCAGTCTGATTAACACCTTATACAACTTCAGCTAACCGACATTTGCAAGGTTTTTCGACTTTAGCAGTTGACGTAGGGTAAATATTGCATGGTTACTGGCAGCAAGTCGAGTTTTTATATTCCCTCCCATACACTATTATCATTAGTGATAAAGCACCCGAGGTACCGGAAACTTGCTACTCCTTCAAATGTGTGGTCACCAGTACTTAAATCCATTGCGTTTTGGTTGACTTATTGTCCAATTACACAGATATGATATACCAGAATTTGGTTTGACTGACGGTACAAGATGCTGTACTGAGATGTTTCGCTCTTTCGAAAAAATAAATTCTAACACGAGATTAAGGAGTTTTGGGCACAGAGTATAAACTCCTGATACCTTGTTCTAAACTTTGACAAAATATTGTAATTGCACTATTGTTATTTTACATATTAATGACCATAATTAATAGGCATTGTTGACATCGACAAACCATATGCTTTCCCGATGGATTGAGTCAAAGGCTTGCTGGAAGTTTTAAAACCTAGTACCTTACGACTGCATTATTTTAATAGGGAAATTTTGATCAGTGACAGGATGATTTGGATAAAATTTCCCTTGGTATTATAGTGACCTACAATTTCTTCCACCAGATCATGTCGGGAGACGGAATTATGGTTTAACATAAGATAATCTGATTTTTCCCAGCTCTAGCATTAACGTCCCAATCACTTTTCTGGTGTCGTGTTTCGGTATGGAGCATCCAAATTATGAACACAAATAATTATCAGGGTTGGCCATTCGCAGCCGTAAACGTAGCTTACAAATACAATTATTAACTGGTTTTTTTTATCCAAAAACGCATTTTTATCTGAGGCTCAAGAAAAAAATCAAAACCAAAACCGCCGAAGTCATCTCTATTGTAAAGTTTTGTATAGCTTTGAGACTCATGATCTCTACATTTTTGCTATCAAGTTTCTTGAAGAACAACGAATTTCAAATAATACTCCTTAATGACTGACAAAGTACCATCAAACGTGACTGGTTTCTACGTGCCCGTTAAAATAAACGGGGGTCGAGTTACTTTTTGGTGACCTCCATATTCTCTTTTGTTGTTTTTTTTTTAAAGTATTTTAAAGATGCGGTTAATTAGCCTAGAAATCCATTATTTGTTAGGTCGCCTTCTTCGACAATCAAAGGATAATGTAGCGGAGTTCTAACGATATAACATGTTCCTTTATACAAGTCTTTTATGAGACATGTAGAATACCTCGAAGTTTTTTTTTACTATTTGTAGGTGTGCCACGACGATGGTTTTCCCTTCCTCCGATGTGTCGATCATCAGTTCGTCATGATTTTGCTCCATATATTCAGTAAGAACCTTGGCTCATTTTATCAGCTATCCATCGCCACTAATTATTTTGCTGCCATTCTGCAAGATGCGCAATAAGCTGGCCTCTAATTGGATGTACTGCCACGAATCCAGGTAAGTATTGGTTTTGTCCTTGGTCGCTCGGTTTTCCTATTCAAACGAGTGTGGTTGTAGAACCGTTCATTGAGTCGGCTCAATAAAAATGCCCCACAGAGTTCCATGATCATGGAATAGTAAAGGAATAGTTGCAGTCAAGAAATATACTACTACTTACCCGTGGGTGATGATTATGCTGTAGACCACAGCTATGTAAGCATGTTTGAAGGTATTTGGCTTAACTGATATCCATTGATGCATTAAGAACTACCCGAATAATAGTTAACGTTGGAGTTCCTTTTACCACGGTATGTTGGGGTAGATAGTATTGCGTTATGGGCCTTGACTAATGGTGGTTAATTCCTACTTGGGTCGGTTTTGAAATCACCCTGTGGACTACTGATAAAGTCGCAGTCCACAGCGCTCAATCCAGTTCAAAACTTGACCCTTGAATCAGTCAAAACCAACTGTTTTAATTTCTTGTTGGTTGGGTTTTGTTTAATTTGCCGTTCCAAAGCATCCATTTTAATTGTTGGCAACACATATGCTTTCACCCTTAATCTGTATGGTGTTGAAAAATTAGGTTTTAGACATACTTGCGCCTAAGCGGTCCCGGTATCCAGGTTTCTTGCCCCAATTCCAGTGGCTTTAACTGTGGTTTGTAATGGTAACCTGAGATGCCTGAACCCTTTGATCAAGTACAGTGCTCAATCGACGTATTCAAGTATTTTTTTCAATTTAGTAAAACATCTCGTGTAATAGTTGAACAAGTCGACTGCACATACATAGTCACACACGACGGCCTTCTCTTGCACATAATTTTCGACCTGTGCAGAACACAATTAGTTCAAATCCACACCCGATTGACAAAATCGATCATTTTTTAAGATTGCAAAATGATGACCTCGGTTGACAAGATGGCCATCTTCAATCAGTAAGGATATTTGCTATTACCTTGAAGCGGTGGTAATTTCGGTAATGGATAGTTAAGGTATTCTTGATACTTCTAGTCTATGGAACCTTCACATTTAAAAGTTAATACCATCATCCAATTGTGGAACCTCTCGCGGAGGGACAAGTCATGTATCATATCTTTCTAAACTATCAGTGCCAACTTTTTACTTGATAAAGTACGCCACCAGTGCTTCAAATGAATTTACAAATTGTAAATTTTGGATAAAGTGCATGGTTTCTACATCCGCGTCGTGCAATCTCCTCAGATTTGATATCACTGGTTGATGGATGAGAGTTACCGAGGTTATTGTATTGTAATAGAGTGAAGCCAATAACTTTTTGCTATCGTACCTTGTTTGTCAAATGCACCATGTTTTCCGTAGGTTTTTTCAACGGATGATAAATAGCTAATGATAAATAAATGCCAAACCCTCGGAATATGTGAACCTCAATTCTAGGAAGCTGCGCATTTGTTCGAGGTTGTCGATGATTTCGAAGGTTCATTACTTAAGAGTTAGTTTAGTTTGAGCAACATAATAACTTGAAGTTTGTTGCTCTTCATCAATTTGGATCAGCATGGCCCGGCGGTGTTAATCAATAACGGATAGGTATTTATTGATTTGTTCAATAAGCTCCGGGATATGGTCGATTCTTCAATGTCACCGGCATTACAACTGGAATGGACGCGATATAGTCGACGCCATAATGAAGAATCCAATTTAGCAGCGTTGAAAGATTTCCTGTCATATTTAGCTGTGATGCAGCCGAATTGGCCATTGTATCGGGTTTTAAGGCGGCAGATAAAAAAGGAAGAGTTAACCCAAATAACAGCTCGCAGGTTTAAATTACCGTCGTCAACCGACAATATTAGTACACACCAATGACGCTGCATACGCACAGAAGCCAACAGTAAACGCCGTGAACGAAAACAAAAACCGATGCTTATCATGCGACGATAGCTATCATGAAGTTGATCAATGCAAGCATTTCAAGGAATTGGCAATTAAGAAACGGATCTGCACATAAAGTGGACGGGAAATAATTCGAGAATTGAGGACAATTCGAAATACATAAGCATTTTAATTTTTGGAGTAGACAAGCAAACATATAAAATGTGCGGAGTACGTACGGTGAAAGCGCAGAATTAGCCATTGCAAACCTTAATAAAAGAACAAATTTCTGAAATATATCCATATCTTCAAAACGTACCATTTAAAAACTACGTCGACGTTAAACCAAAGATTCCTATTGGTCTTGACCAACCGTACTTGATTGCCACCCATAAATTAATTGGAGAAGACTTTAACCAACCAATTGCAACACTAATGAAATTAGGATGGGTTGTTTGTGGACCTTTGTATGGGCTTACACCATTACGAAGATATAAATGATGACCTACATCAGGAGGTTAAGCGGTTTTTTGCTCTCGAAAATGTGGAAATAACTTCACCGTAAAAATCATTGTCAAGAGAAGAAAAAAGAGCAATCGAAATTATGGAAAACACTATTTAAAGGAAAGGCAACAGCTGACTTATCCATCGCATCCATTTTCCGTACGGTTTATCGCTAATTTGTTTGTCCCAATCGATTCGTGCTCTCCAGATTTCTTGAAGCAAAATTTTTAAGTAGATTAGAAAGAATGAGAGTAGACCCTGTGGATCGTACACGCTCATTAAAATGGACAAAACTTATCTCTTAACCGCTGCTATTCTCTAAAATTATCAAAGGATGAAGCCTCACTGATATAATTACATTTATTTTGTGATGCAAGTGAAAGAGCGTACTCTACCGTAGCATATCTCAGACTAAAAAATGAGACCGGGCTGGATGTGGTTCTAGTGAGCTCTAAAACAAAGGTAGCCTCACTTCATCCTATCAGCATTCCTCGTTTGAAGTTATTAGCGGCAGTATTGGGTCGGCCACTGTCCTAAAGCAGATAAACAACGATTCTCTTAATTATAAACCATTTGTTTCGGTACGTTTTAGCGTTATTTTGGAGGAATCTTCCGTGAAACAATGGAGGTGGATTCCAACACAACTAAATATCGCAACCAAATGATCAAATTTACCGGATATGTCAAGTGAAGCGGTTTGGTTTCAAAGACCAACTTTTCTATATAACGATGAAACTGAATGGCCAGGCAAATTATTTAACACTCAAACCCCGACCATTGAAGTATTAAGAATACATATACTAAGATCGTAAATATCGAGAATCTGAAGCCGCATGTAATAGTAGTAATCAGCAAATATTCCAATTGGAACAAATTAATACGAGTAAATGCATATGTACAAAGAGCCAAAAAAATTGGATGACGTGCATCAGGAAGAATGAAAAAATTCGTGGTGCACTATTGTGTAATGAAATAAAAAAATCAGAAATTAAAATTATACGGAGAGCAGAGGGGGATGATTATAAAAATGAGATTATATTCTTACTCACCAACCCGAGAGGAAATGTGGCATCTCATCGGAAAGAAAAACTCAATTGCGTGTCTACTGGTCGAATATTATCATCAGAAGTATCTTCGTAGAAATCATAAAACCGTATTCAACAAAGTTCATCAAAATTTCTTTATTCCTCGTTTACGGGAACCTTTTAGAAAAATACGCAGCTCCTGCCAGAAGTGTAGAAGTGAGGCTGTCAAACCAAATCCGCCAAAGATGGCGGGGTTACCACCATCTCGATTAGAAACTTGTACTCGCCCATTCACTTTTGTGAGTGTAGATTTTTTCGGACCAATGACGGTTGCTTTCGGACGACGTCAGGAGAAAAGATATGGAGGATTGTTTACTTGTATGACGACCCGCATTGTGCATATAGAGGTTGCACATAGCTTATCAACTGATTCATTTATAATGGCGCTCATGAATTTCATATCTATAAGAGGTATGCGAAGAGAGGTGCAATGTGACAATGGGACTATTTTCCATGGATCAAAAAACGAATTAAACAAAGCTTTATCTAAAATCAGTGATGACGCTATTAAGGATAAATTCATGGATATTAAATGGCGTTTCAACCACTCAAGCACCCTACACATGGGCGGAGCATGGGAACGACTAGTAAGGTCCGTATAAACAAACCTATTATGTGTTCTACTTGCGAGAACACCCTCCGACGAATTACTACACACATGCTTACTGGAAGTTGTTAATATCGTAAACTCGCTACCACTTACATATATTAATTGGTATATCCAGAGTCACCATAGAAGCTATAACACCAAACCATTTTCTACTTGGTTCATCGAGTGGTGTTAAGCCAGCCAGAAAATTTGATGATCGAGTAATGCTGCTTCATTAACAGTGGAAAATTTCCCAGCAAGTAGCAGATCATTTCTGGAAGCGGTGGGTGCGGGAATATGCACCCATCTTAACAAAACGCACAAAATAGTATGAAAGGGTATAGATATTGCAATTGATATTGCAAAAACAGCTTTCGGATGGGTAGTGACAGGACAACCGGACACAAAGAATAATGAAGAAATCAAAACATTCACCACCTTTACAAATAAAGATTCGATCTAAGATCTAATACGTCTAAGAATGTTTTGGGAGATTGAAGACTTATAGATCATAATGAGGATAAATTTACTTCAGAGGAGAATGAATGTGAGAAATTATTTGTGAACACACATAAGAGACAATCAGATGGCCGATACATAGTGAGATTACCCTTCAAAGAGGAGACTATCAAACTAGGAGATTCTCTCCAAGCAGCAATCATGAGGTTCCGTTTGCTCGAGCGCAAACTATCAATGGATCTAGAATTAAACTGCGAAATTGACTAATCTACCTCACCATGCGGTGACGAGTGAAAGAGACGAGCGAGACAACAAAAGTAAGAATAGTATTCGATAGATCTGTCAAAACCAGTAATGGCGTTAAATTAAATGACACACTGTTGGTAGGACCGACAATTCAGCCCACACTGTGGGAATTAATCTTACGATTTCGAACTAATCGTATCGGATTAGTCGCCGGTATCGAAAAGATGTATGGACAGGTCACAATTACGAAAGAACATCAACAGTACCAAACCGTTTTATGGCGAGAACGACCGGAAGAAGCATTAAATGTTACCGTCTCACTCGGGCCACTTTTGGCCTTGAAATACGCAGTTTTTATTGCAATTATAGAACAATGCAACCACTAACGCACTGGAGTGAAAAGATGGAGTTGTCAAACGTTGTATACTCCAGAGTTTTTACGTTGACGACATTTTGACGGGAAGCAACGGTGAAGAACATGCTATTATGATAAACGATAGAGTTACAAAAACACTAGTCGAAGGTGGGTTTTGTCGAACTTAAGTGTATAAGTGAAACAAACACTGAGAGTAAAACACCAGTGAGTGAAATTTTCTGCGACAAAACCTATACAATCAAAACTTTTGGATTTCAATGGCGCAGAGGCAATGACACTTTTAATTTTAAGATACCAGTAGAAAGGGAGGGTGCGGTCACCAAACGGAAAGTTATATAGGAATCCACCCGATTATTTAATCCTCTCGGGTTTATATATCCTTCCATTATCCTGCTTAAAATAATATTTCAAAAATTGTGGCTTTTGAAAATAAATTAGATGATAAACTACCAAGCGATGTCGAAAGGGAATACATTACACATCTTAAAGATATCACAACTCCACGGTTTACAAACCATCAAGGTGAAAAGCCCCCAAAACAAAAGTAGCTCCGATCAAAAAAATTTCTTTACCGAGACTGGGGCTTTCGAAATATTTTGCGTGGACAGATTCGACAATCGTATTGGCGTGGCTCTCTACTTACCCTATACGTTGGAAGACGTTCATTTCCCACCGAACCAGCCACATTCTAGACGTTTTTACCAAGACAACATTGGGCGTACGTCAGATCGAAAGATAATCTAGCAGCTTATGGGTCCAGAGGTGACTATCCGGAAAAACGGTTCAATGAAAATCAAATTGAAGCAGCGAAAATGACCAAACAAATAATGGAAAATTTGCCAGTTGAACGGATCACTCCAACAAGAGCATTTGAAAACTGTGGCAATGACTTTGCGGGTCTGTATATATAACATCGAGAAAGGCGAGAGGACGTTCGAATTTGACTAAGGACATATTTGCATATTTGTATGCCTATCTGTTAAGGCCAAAAAATTAAAATAAAAATATATTAAAAGAAGAAGAACTCAACAGAATGACTGCAAAACAAATGCAGTAATGTAGCATGCCATAATGAGTACTTTAACGATGTGAATAAAACTAACCAGACTAGTTTGGAGAAGTACATTACAGCATGACCATAGGACAAATTAAATTCAGTGTATAGATTCAGCGCAGGACGGCTTAAAACTATTTAATTTTTGAGCACTTTAACAAGCGGAGAGGGCCTGACACCTACGTGTTGGAAAGATGCCACAAATTGCTTGTTGAGTGCGCTGCTTCCTGACGACACAGTGACAAATGACACAGAAGCGCATAGATTTATAACACCAAGAACTTGCGACGTGGAATAATTCAGCAATGATTAAACTACGGACGCAATATTGGCAATTATAATGGGCAATGTACCCGGCCTCGATAATATTGAGGTCAAAGTGAAACAAAGAGCATTGCCTATAAATATGTTCTCGGAGTATTCCTTGCCGGGTCTGGTGCGTTCAATAATATAAGGTGGTCTAGTATTATATATATAGTAACTAATTATGGCTCACTACAAAAGAATGTGACCAAAGGATGCTTGCAATGGTCTATCTTAGGACCGCACCTCAGGAACATAGTTTTAGTAGCATTTGTGGATGATACAGTAATGATATTTGAAGGAAACTCTAGACAAAACGTTCAGGAATTAGCGCAGAGTGCAATCAACAAAATTACTGTCTTGAATTGCAGCTATAAAATGGTGCTTTTATCACCCAAAACGATTATGATCCGCCTTAATAGAACACTCGATATCAGAATACCATATTAAAACCGTAAAATGGCTTGGAGATGATTTGGAAGAAAGACTATAGGTGTCACTTCATTTGTCAAAAAGATTGCAGAAAGTAGTATAAACTTTGGACCTTAAACAAAGGACCATCGAGACTATATACGAAGGTCTAGTGGTTGCATTACTAATATATGATTGTAGTTTTTGACAAGCTACCGTATAGTTGCTCTTGAATTCTTTGGATAGTTAACACAGTTGTATTTGCCGGCAGCCTTGAGAAAACTATGTTGGAAAGTTAATTAGAATCAACTCTAACTCAGTGTTTTTTTCCAAAGGACCTTCTGGATCCCATTTGGTTGTGATGTTGTTATTGACGGATAGAAGTCTGCATATAGTCTGGATAGTAATGACTCGATTTGTCAGCTGGTTGTTTTTTGCAGAGTCCATTTCTTTGTATCAACCTCCACCTCTAGTATAGTTCAAGATAAAGGTTCTGTAATACCATTCATAATTTGGGTATTTCTTTTAGATTTTCCAGTGTGGGTTCCCGTATGGAATCCGGATCCAGTTTCTTTGTTAATATGAAGACCAGTAATTTATCAAATATAGAGCTCATATTGAGCTTGTGAAGGTTGTGTAGTATCTTTTTTACAGTATCATGGCTCGAATGGCTTGCACTGATTCTCAAGGTCATATCTACTTTGACGAATGAGTATGGTTTTAAACGCGACGAGGATTAGGAATTTTAAAAACTCATAATGTCTTACATGAACTAAAAGGACATTGGACATGCTCCTCATTTAATTTTTACATAGTGCTTACATCTAGTAATGTCCTCTTTTCTTGTAAAACCCTCCTTAGTGAGATTCGATTCAGGTAATTGCTCAGTCCTTTTTTGCAGGAATTTTTTTTTTAACGATTAATTTCCATTTTGTCCAATAAATTAGTATTGATGATTTTGCCTCGTATATGGAGGATTGATTTGCTTTTAATACGGAACAATTCTGCGAATTTGTGTCATGTATGAAAAAATTTACCATTTTTTATTTCCAGGATGTCCACTTTTTTGATTGCGAATTTGTTATTTTCGTTACAGATTTCGCCAACGATCCTTTGGCTTATTCGTAATTTGCATGTGGTGAAGCATTCCTTATAAACCTCTTGTAGTATATGGATGTTTTCCTCTGGAATTTTTATTCCGTTAATTAGGATTGGATTCAATCTTTCCCTTAGTATTATGATTAGATTCTCTTTATTTATTTCCGGTAGACTGTTGTGATGTCTGTTGTAGCCTGCGGATGAGGTTCCTCATGAGCGTTGATGTTTTTGCCTTCATTAATTATTAGCTGGGTTTTGAATGCATTAATTGGTGAATCACAGTATTGGAATTATTATGGTTTATATGGAATATAGTTTATAGACAAGCTCGTAAAAAGCTTTCCACCTCTTCAGTTTAGTATTATTATTTCTGTTGCCAAGTGTGAATGTTAAAGGTTGATGATCGGTCAGAATTTTAATGTTTTTTGCACTATATAAATATATTCGAAGGTTATCCAATCCTCAGATGATGGCCAGCATCTCCTTTTCGTTGGCTGCGTAATTTTCTTCAGTTGTGTTTATATAATGATATGAAAATATGAATTATCGGTCTATCTTTACCGATTTCTCCTTGTGATAGCACCGCGCCTATTACAAAGGCAATAGACATTTGAGGTCTGGAAAAAGAAATATCCTGAGGGATACTAGTAGCTCTATGAAATGTCGAACTGCTTCAATTTCCTTCTCGTTTATGTTGATTTTAATTTTTGCAGACTGGTTTGCTCTGTTTTGTGAGTTATCTTCTCTCGTCAGGTTGGTTAATATGGTTTAGCTAACTTCGCGAAGTTTCCAAAAATTTAAGAAACGATTTTAGATTCTTCAAGTGGTCGGGTTTCTTGATGTTTCGAACACCAATTATTTTTTTGGGGTGCAGTTTGATGCCTTGGTTTGTATTAAGGAATCCTAGAAATTACGTTTGTGTTTTCTAAATTTCCGTTTTATCCAGGTTGAGGCGTAAATTGACTTTTTCCGGTTGTGCGAATACTCTCCTGAAGTTCGATAAATGTTCCTTCATTTCTCAAGATAAGTTCTTTTAAAACATCATTTATCACCCACTGGAATATGACAGGAGCATTTTTAGGCCAGATGGGGTCTTAAGAACTCGTACTTCTCGTTCATTGTAGAAAACGAAGTCTTGGGTACATCGGTTTCTTTCATTTTTATTTGATGGAATCCCGAAGTTAAATTAATTGTGGTAACAGATTTCGAATCCCCAAGATTTGCAATTGTGTTACCTTTATCAGGATTTGGATAAGCGATTTAAATAGCTAACTTGATTTGTTTGGACCGATGGATCAATACTCATTGGTGCTGGTGGTTTTGATTGATGGTCTAGGTGGAGCTGAATAGTTTTGTTTCTGATTGTTGTATGCCAAGCCGAATGGCTTTGCTTTTATTTCTCTGCGGTAACCCAAATCGGGTTAGGACTCCTTTGTTAGTAGTATTGGAGCTCTGACAGAATATAATTTATGGGTGCAGTTACAGAATTGTAATAGTTTATCGAATAAATTATTATGTTTCGGAAGTTTAGATTTGGTATTTCCAAGCAAAATGCGTAAGCTTTTGGAAGGGTCTGCGGTTTTTGAATATTAATAATTCTTCCAGATACCCGTTCAACCCCCCAAGTTTCGACGAGCATGTTAATGGCATCAGGCTTAGAGTCCTTTGTCTTTATTGTATTGACGATGAGTAAAACCTAGAGGTCTACATTGTCGTAAAACTCGTCCAAGCTCGTATTTCTTTGGATTATATTGCATAGTTGATGTTTTAGGGTTTGCTGATCTCTTTTGTCCGCGTAAAGCAAAGACAAACCTTTTTGCTATCGACATCCAATCATTGTCGAAGTACAGTATTTGACTCATTTTGCCATTAAATATTTTGAGTGTAAAATTAAATTCAAATGGTAGTAAATTGTTTGAATATATTCTCCAATAGGTGTTGCTATAAACTTGAAAAGTTTACGATGTTTCTTAATAACTACCAGTGGAACTCCTTGAATCATAATGTTAAGCTGTCAATCATAATAAGAGGCTCTTATACCAAAAAGTTTGTAAAACTTGTATGGACTTACAGTATCAAGGATCCAACTTTAAGACAAAACCTACAACTTCTCCATTGAAATCCGTTGAAATTGGGAATTCCAGTATAAGATGTGTAGCGACTGATTTAAACATTGTTGTATTACAATTCAATTAAATTTGTAATTTAATGTGAATTGCAAAATGTTTAGAATCGCTACTTATATAACTTTCATTTTTGCTTACTAAACTGCCATCTGACATTTCAGTAGCAGGGAAAAAGACAATTGTAGAGAAAATAATATTGTGTCTCCGATTATATTTATGTCTGTAGTATTTGTAGCGCTATCTTCATTTGGATAATGAATTGATACTGTTTATATTGGTGTTTATCGGTACACACAAAATGTTAATTTTGGCGCTGTACACCATACCATTTTATGTCAAATAATTTCCGGCATCTTCATATTTCGTGTTGATAACTCTATTATACGAATGAATACTGTCATCCCTGTTTGCCACGAAGAGTGCGTTTGTTTTTTCTTTTTCTTTTTCGTGTTCGTCAATATTATATAATCGATCGATATTCAGTAGCAGTCAAGTCGCGTTTCGATAGACATATTATGTCAATTTGTAATTAAATAGTTTTTTTTATATAATATTATAAAGTTGTAAAAATATAACAATAAAACAAATAAATAAATAAATAAAATAAAATAAATAAATAAAATAAATAAATAGAAATAAATTAATTCCCCAACTGGGGGAAACAACAGATGTTCATACATTTTAGGGATTACTTAAGATTTATTTGCTTAAATAAAATAATATGACATCTTTAAAATTTCATTGGGTAGTAAATATGAGTGCTAAACTGAACCAATAGTTTATAGATTTGAAAACTGGAACTCTTCAAAATGTTACCAGCCGAGGTCACCTGAGAAAATAACGTGAGAAATTGATACTGTATCCTTGTACTAAAAATAAAAATAAATAAATTTGAATTAATTCCCAATTAAAAGATGCATTGTCAAATTTAAAATTTGCCCGTAAATCATATTTGAAATCATCACATTTGATTGATGACTTTGTTGGTTTTGATGCGGATTGTATATGGAAAATTTAATAATTATTTGCAAATTATACTAAAATCTTTTATATTCGCTTGAAGATCCATTCCCTAAATATGTTATGTTGTCTTTAAAATCATCTTATGTAATGAAATCTCATCGCAGACCATTATTAAAATATTAAGTAAAAGTAACTATATGGCCTCTAATTTTCCCACACCATAAGTGTATATACATAATCTTGTTCCATCACTTTCAATTAGTGAATTTCGGAATCTCCGCGCATATCACTTTCATTTCGTAAATGTATTCTAATTTAGTACAAAAATAGAAATCGAATTACAAAATATTACGATCACTATACATATGATGGTAATATATATTCATGTATTATTTACAGATTAAGATCAAAAACTAATTAACTGCCTCCATATATCAATTGATTTTCTTCATCACCTGACACTCATTCACTTTGAACTAAAAAAAAAAAAAATCTAAAAAATGAACGAACGATATACACATTAACCCACCATCATTAAAATTCCATTCATCTTATCTCTCGAAAAAGTATTTTGCCTTTAATTTTTCTCGGGTCTTTTTTAAAATCGCGCGCACTGATTGACTTTTGATTTAGAGATTTCAAACTTTTAAAATTATTATTATTAATTTTTTATTCGCAATTTAATTTAATTTTTATTTTTTTACTTCGCACACACAAAATCTTAAGGTGTAATTCGGTAGCTTCAAGTCTTATAGACGAAATTAAAAAATTAAAAGTTAAAAAACCAATTCTATATAGGTATTTCGTTTGCTTTTGCGATTTCACGTTTTCTATACACAATTATATATTTTTTTTTGTTTTGTTACTTGTTTGGCTTAATTTGACTTAAAACCTTAAGCAACATGACTTAAAAAAAAAAAAATATTTGAAATAAATAATTATATTGTTTGTCATGAAATCTATAAAATTCGATCGAATCTCCTCGAATAAAATGATGGATCATGATCATTCATCTCTGTGCTATGTGAATAAAGAAATAACAAAACACAAGAAAAATATTGAGATCATCAGAGATCTTCACTTGATTATATTTGCTATATATTTGTTGTTGCTTTGTTTTTTTTTATAAATTTTAAGTGTATATCAATCAAATGATCAAAACTTGTTCGATTTAATTTTTAAAGGTTACATTTTCTTAACGTACTTGTTTATATATATTGTTGGTGCTGTATTTAATTTAATTTATTGCGATCAATAATATTTTGATCGATGATTTGCCAAACATCTAATTGAAACAAGTGTGGGAAAATCTACGTACGAAGATGGTAATCATGGTCGCATCATTTGGAAACAAAAACCTTGTCCTCAAAATGTAATAACAAGCGTATTACCATTGACCATTTAAACGCCCCATAAAACATATGGAATGCATAAATTCATATATGTATATGTTAAGTACAACATAACAAAATTACATAGTTTTTAACTAAATCATATATTCTCAAGAAGCAACTAGAGCGCATAACCATTCAATGTTAAAGACGTTAATAAATTTTTCATGCATGAAATGAAAATTAGTTGAAGGACTTTTATTAACTATGCTAGTTTAGCATAACGGAAATTTATGTTGGCAACATTTTTTTTTATACATCTGTAAATATGCGGTATAAATTCATTCCATAAATCCTGTGTGCTAGAAAGAAAGCAATCTAAATGTAATAATCTTAAAATATTTGAAATTATATTCATTTATGTATATGTATAAGTATGTTACGTATATATATGCCGCAATTTAATAATAGTAGTATATGATCTTGAACGTGATCATTATATTTTTGAATTACATTTTGGTAAATAAAGTTATTATAATTTTTAACATAGAAACAGAAGAAAAAAATAATAATTTTATCATCATTATTAATCATCACAAGTAACAACATAGATATGTGCGCGAGACGTGTGATGTCGTAATACACTGACTGCAAAATTTTTGTTCAAATTTGGCAAGGTGATGGCCAAAATGGATGATCTCAACTGTTTTCATTTTGTATATTGGAATGCGCAGTTTAAAACAGCACAAAAGGAGAAAATGAGATCGATCAGCACCCCGTGAAAGTGGATTCATATTTACAGGTTGAAGTAAATAATTTAGTAGCCACAATTCTTAACCGGAATGGATAACCTAAAGTTGGAGAAAAAACAATCGATTACCGACTTGTGATTCCACACAACAGGAACTGATTCCTAAATTATGATACACATTACCAATGTAGAGATTTGTACTTCTTTTAGGCTTTTACAGCCAACAATTCAGGCTTTTACAGCTACAAATATATTTACAAAAGGTATGTGTACAGTTTTCAGATACAAAAGACGATTGGCACCCAGAGTCTAGTAAAGCTTTACATTTTTGCATCTGACCCGATCTATCTTCGACTAATACTATCGCTGTTGGTAAAATTGCTTGGAATATATTCCGCTGCGCCGATAGAATCCAATGATCCTGATTCGTTTTGTTTCTTAACGAAATCTATTTTTGGGTCAATATGCAAAGAAATATGGCGTTTTTGTTTACAAATAAGACAAACATATTGGGACTGGCAAATTTTAGATTGATGTGATGACGACCAACAACTAAGGCAGAATTGTTTATTCGCTATAAATTCCATTCGCTCACTACCTTGTAGTTCAAAATATCTGCTGCATCTCCCCAAATAATCAACTCAACTTGTTGGTTTAAAATTAAAAAAATATTTTAAGATTGTAAAACTCTCGATTAGCCCAATCGTAAAGGCCATATCATTAATATCGCTAAATTCGTATTTACATCGCTTATCGGAGTATTACCGGTCCTTTCATTGAATTTTTCCACGTTTTTCAAAATGCGTTTTAAAGCTCGAAGTTCCGCCATTTTATTTTGACACTAATAAAGAATTTAATAGGTGTAAATAAGTCTCAATATTTCTTGCTCAAGATGGCGAAATTATTTATCGTCAATACTTAATGAATTTCAAGTTAATGAGGTGGTTAACCAATCCCTTTATTTAGTTAATTATTAGTAATTCACTGTTTTTACTCACTGTTTATTGCTGATCGTGGAAATCAATACGGCTCGAGGACCATATGTACACCAACAATTGTATCTTTATGTTTGTGTACGCGAAAAGACTAAGTAGGTTGCGGAGTATTGTTAAAATTTCAATTAATGTTTTTCGCCGTTCAAAGCTCCAATATCTTCGTCCTGATTATGGTAGTGCGGTTTCAAACGCCTTAAATATGATATTTCCGGTATATCTCTTTGTCTAATTCCAGGTCCGACTATTTTGGCATTTTGCAGATTGGGCAATCCTCAATTGACAATTTATGCGCTTTTTTATAGTCATAAACAGTTTTTCGAATTACTAAGTGCAATGCCAATAAGTTAATTAATTAGGGGTGTCTAATCAACACTCCCTTTCTGATCATTGCTATTTGCAATATGGAGTGAACATAAAGTATTCTATGACTCCTACTTTTTGAAACAGGAGGAAAACCAACAGGAATACCTGTAAAACTATTCTAGGTAAGTCTTTATCTGTTGTGGTTGCTGAATCTCCGAAATCTACACTGGAATTAAATGTCCTGGTTGATTGGATGACTAATGCTTGCAATGAAGCTCTTTCAGGTTCGTGACCTCACAGCAGGGTTAAGAGTAAATCTCGCTTACTGTGGTGGTCCAAGGAACTTCAAGCAATACGTCTAAAACGCAAGAGACTCTTCAAAATTGCGAAGAGAACAAAACATGACGCGGACTGGGACTCCTATAGGGAAGTCCTCAAACCTTATAAATTTATATTAATGAATGCCAAAAGCTTATCCTGGAGGCAATTCTATGAAAATATGCAAGGGTCTTCTGAGGCAACTAGGCTACGTAAGGTTGGTCAACTTGTCCTGCCATTCCAAGTTATCTTCAACGACCGGATGGTATGTGGACTACAATGGAAGCGGAATCTTTGGATCTTCTACTGGAAGCACATTTTCCAGTCTTTTTTGAGTCTCAACTTATTCTGCCAAGGGCTCACTTGGATGTTTGTCAGCAGGATGAACATCCTGTGATCAGTAAACAGTTTTAAGCCTTAATCAGCAGGTCCGGATGGCATTATTCCAGCCAACATTCATCATACCTCTGATTTTAAAGTTCCCTGGCTTGAGGTGGCCTTCAAAAGTAGCATGGAACTATGTTACTTCCAAAAAAATAGACTGAAGTAAAGTTTATTTTCAAACCTTAGACGGGAAAACGCTCTCACTGCAAAGACCTTAGGCCAATCAGCTTATCTTCTTCTTGCCCTTAACAATGTCAAGCCTAAGGTGATCACGCCGGCACTCTCAGATTTGGGGGTAAATGTATAACTAGGTTGCTGGATTGATCAGATGCTTAGGAACAGCGTCATTTTGGCTAATTTTGGTGAAGCAACCGTTCGTAGATTGGTTTGTAGAGGTACACCGCAAGGAGGTGTATTTTCTCCATTGTTTGGAACTTGGTCATAAATGGACTGTTACTAAACCTGTTATTAAACCTGTTACGAAACCTGGGGAGAGCTTTAAAGTTGTTGCTTATGCAGATGATGTTGCAATTTGTGTTTTTGGTAAATATCTAAGTACCCTGACAGATCTCGTGCAGAATGCCTTTGGTATTCTTATCAAATGGACCAAAAGGTGTGGTCTAAATGTTAATCTACTTAAAACTGAAGGGGTTATTTTTTCCAGAAAGTATAAACTTTCCTTTTTTGACCCACCCACTTAACGAAGTTGGTTTAAAAATCACTGATAAAGTAAAATTATTGAGTCTTATCCTGGACAACAAACTGAATTGGAAGCCTAATATTTTGGAAAAAGTAACGAAGTCTCAGTTTGGTGGGCTGCTCTAAGTACTAAGGCTAAAGTTGTTGATGATAGTTCAAAGAAATGCCACCCTGTGTATTAGTGGTGCACTTAGGAGCACTTTTACTCAAGTACTGGATAATTTCTTTCATCTTATCCCTCTAGATATTTTAGCTAGACAGATGACTGCTTGTACAGCTGCTAGGCTCATATTAATTTCCCTGTGGACCTGCAATACTAAGGGGCAATTCTGACTGGGCGAGTGAAGCAGTTATGAAACTCGATACATTACTTTTTTCATGGATGGCTCGAGGATGGATGCAAAAGTACAGGCTTAAGTTTCTAGGAGCTTGTATTCTGTGTGATCTCACAGACCTCAGCGGAATGAGTATTAGGGATATTCATCGCTTAGTCAGGAGCTCGAATTGGTTCCAGTAGCGAGACGTTTTAAGAAAATTTATTGTGGTAGGGTTACGAACCTTTTTGTGTTTATGCCACATATCTGTTTGACGGTCACCTAAACCTAACCTCACCTAAGATCAATGCCATTTTGTATGCTGTGCATAATCTATACTTCTCAAAGAGTGGTCGAATGATTTGATAGAATTTTTACAGCATGTGCACTTAGGCCCTTCCGCTTTTTTTAGACATGATTTGTGGTCAACCGAAGTACCTGAGTTAGGCGGAAGATATAAATTGAGAATCCCATGTAAAGATGTCCATATCAAGCTAAGAGAATTCAGAAGGAGGGCTACCGCCAGATTGCAGCAGCTCAAAAGAAATAAGAAAGTAGAGATATTAAGGCCTGAACTGCAAAAAAGTCAAGTAAAAACAAACAAATATATTCCGACTGACACAGTTGTTATGTTCCACTTCTGGAACAAACTTTACCCTCTTTACCCATGGATATTCATGGTTTCCAACTGAGAAAAGTTTATGCGCTTTTTGGTTCCAAGACAAACTTCTACAATTTGCAAGGGTACTTAGAAAGCACCATAAAAGCAGGATTATTATTGATTGATAAAGGATTCATTATAATCGCTTTTGGGCCAAATCATTCCACATGACAGCCCACTTGCTAAAAATGGTGATGGCCTAAATGAAAGATCTCGAACATATTTGTTTCGAATTGGAATGCGCACACAGATTCTATTGTAATGTAACGAGTTCCACATAAAGAGTAATAAAATTATAGATTATTCGAAGAATTTAACCTTTTGTCCATATGTATATACACGTCTAACATCATCCTCTCGGATTTTAGCCTATAAAATGAGATTTTCATCTGATTAAAAGGTCTTAAAAATCACAAAATCACCTTTAATTAAAATAAATTATATCTAAAGCGATCTTATATATACGCGCCCATTTATATATACGCGTATACACGAGATGGTGTATTTTTGTTGTTGCAATTTTATCTAATAAAATAATGATATGTGTGTTTGTGTGGAGGATTACACTACATAGTTATATTATATACCAATCATAATAGTAATAACCATAATAATAATAACAAACTATAATAACAATAATAATAATAGTCATGGTCATAGAACTCTATATTGATAATTAAAACCAAGCAAAATAAAATTATATTCATACTTTATAGTAGAATTATGGTAAATTTTTTTTTATTTTTTTATAGATCAACTTTTAATTTGTGAACAATATTGGTGTTGAATTTATTATCTAATTAAATTGTTATAAAATTCTGTAATATACGATTATTACAAATGGACTAAATTATCAAATGAAATTTATCTTTTTATTGCAATGAACTCAATATTTTCACTTGTTCGCGAATCACATTATATGTATGTACATATATGTTGTTATAAAAAGAAGATGCAATATGGTGGTGGGGTGGACAATAATATTAAATACGAGGAAAATTCCTACTATATACGTAAGTAGGTACATCATCTTCGATATACGCAAGACGAAAAGTTTCACTTATAAATTTCACTTATCTCGTATTTAAAGATTTTTGAACTCGCAATATATGTAAGTGTGCATGTATTTTAATTGGTTGTTTATGTGATAGCGAATAAAACAGGACTTTTGGATCATCTTATATATAGTACGCCAACAATAAACTATTAAGAATATGGTGTTTCCAAAATTTCAAAAAATGACAAAACGATGAAATTCAATATGATCAAGAATTTATGTGTTTGGCGATAAAGAATTAAGTCAGATGGCTAAACGGAGGAATATGTACCATAAGAGTGAAACGAATTATGTCTTATAGTTTTGGTAGTGGTATCTTATTTGATGAAAAGCAAGTGTTTCCATAATTCACTAATCGAAATCTGTAATTTATAAACATTTACTTTTAAACGGTTATTTAATGTAATTTACGTGCTAAATAATTTTTTAATCTAATATTTATATACAATTTAGAATTTTGTGTATATTGAGAGTGTTGGTAATAAGAGAGTGTTGGTAATTGAGAGTGTTCGAAATAAGGAAATAATTTGCCATTTGATAAATGTCCCGATATAAGTCGGTTTGCTTTATATGAATTATAACCACTTAAGTGAAGCCAACGTAAAATTTAACACCAGTGATCACTAATATTCCAACCTCGCTAACGTAGAGCCACCTAAGCCAATATATGTTGTTTTCCACGAAGAGAGCTGAATGGTATGAAGGTGGACAATCCAATGTTGTATAAGCGCCTTGTCCTCCTATGTGGTCTCTGGGAGGATGAACCGTTATTTGGCGCCATACTCGTGGGAGCAAAATATGTATTCTCCAAAACCTTTAAAACCAACCAAGAAATCATTGACGACGGAAACTGCTACACAACGGAACAGGCGACTGGAAAAAGCTGGACAAAAGTACAAGGAAAATCGTGCTATGGAAGATGACGTATCTAAACGTGCTATAGATTAGACAAGCAAAGAAAGCAAAGACAAAAAAAATCGGCTAAACGACGAACAGCACGGTTAGAGATTGATCGTAAACGTTATTTACAAGCTAGAGCTACTAAAATACCTGTTCATCATGAACATAGACTACAATTACTGAGAGAAGATAGAATTTCAGAGACACTTGAGCATCGAAAAATACGACTAAATTCACTCCGAGTACACAACTCAAAAATAAGAGCTGCGGATGCACCCGCCCAACATGAACCAAGACTGAGAAGTATACGAGATGCGAGAGCTACAGAGACACCTGAGCAACATGAACAGAGACTAAGAAATCTAAAAGAAGGAAGAGCTGGAGTGACACCTAAACAACATCAAGCACGATTAGCACAGGTCAGACAGAATCTCTCACAATTGCGAGAACGTATGCGATCTGATATGGAAACATTGAAAGCAGTAATCAACACCTTTTGCCATTAGATATATAAAGTATGAACCAAAAGATGCTATCCAAATCAAATAATGTCCTGTAATCCAAGTGCACAAGCTATGAAATATTTGTCTCATGAAGTGAGACGATCACCACTACAAGTATGTCGCACAGATGCAAGACTCACATAACCAGCAAAAAAAACGACGTGGCCATTGAAGGCATACTAGAATAACTTAAATTCCAGCAATATTCCTGATGTGATCCTTCAGTTGAATCAAGCCGAAAAACGTTTATTGGCCAGATTAATTGCATATATGAAGATCATTCATCTACCAGGTCGCTTTAGACAGCACGGATTCCGTGGACAGGCAGTGTTTTTTGCTCAAGACATCTTCGGAGCTACCGAGAAGCTTCCGAACATGCTACCGAGATCAAGTAATTCACAGATGATGGTAGTCACAACGCATCTAGAACCTTGACATAACGAGAGAATAAACGGTATCTTGGCCAAGAATTTATGATGCGTTACGGTGGTTAATCGATAACAATCCACTGTATAGCGATGTAACTATTGACCATAATGCGCAAATAAACCAGGAAAACAAAGTTCGTGTGCAGCAAGTAGAAACGGAAATAACTGAGACTCTAGATACCAGTGCATATAAAGAGATCGGAAGCTTATCAAAACTCGTGCGAGCTTCTAGCATCAGGCTTCATCGATATTCAGTACAGTTGCTCAATGTGCAGCCATGTTGTTAGCGAATATTGTAAGAGCTGTGATTCTGCCACCTATCAATGGAATTCGCTAACACTGAATCGTAATATGCTCGCGCGTGACAATATGTGCAGTACAGTAAGAAGCAAAGTGACTAGAGACCTGGAAGAGAACGGACATCTGGAAGTACGTGATTTTGATGTCATCAAGGAAGGCTTTGAAATGTACAGCAACAACTTCAGTATCGTTTATGCTCCAGCATCACCATTCTACGGTATAGTTTGCAAGATAAATTCAATGTCAGCACGATCGATAAACACTTAAGGCTTTTCTTGAGTCGTTGTTTAAGAGCCATAGAGCAGAAGTGTTAATAGCTGAGTCACTATCATTAGGAGCCATGTATTACAATCATAGGTACTACTTCACAGACTTACACTCTTGTGGTGAAAGAGGAGCATCTGCTGGAGATGACAAAGCAATTATCAAAGAATGTGAAAATCTCACAGAGTTCGTGCGGATATGCAAGCGAGCCACTGGTTCAAGTTATAAACAATACACGCTTGACTACTTAAATGTCCATTTCAATAAAAGTATAGTAATTCCAAGCGACGAAGACGAAATCACGATCGAAGTATCAGCTGTTCGGATGTCACAAGTTGCAGAAATTCCTGTGCAAACATCTTTAATGGGGCCTTTAATAGACTGCGTGCAACCAAAAATTAAATTGATCCATAGTCGAAAATTCGATATAAATATTTGACAAGACTAAAATGTAGAAAATAAAAATAATTTATAAAATTTTTTTTTTTAAAAGCACACTTTTATTTATGCGTAGAAAGTGCACCAAAAAGTAGAAAAAAAATTTTTTTTGCACCTAGAATATGATCCAAAATTTTTACGACTAAAAATAAAAGCGTGGTGCGCTCATCATAATTCATTTCACTACCGAAAATAAACTCATATACTAGGAACTTCTTACAAACTCATCAGCGTACCAGATACTGAATTATGATGAGCGCACCACGCTTTTATTTTTAGTAAAAAAAAATTCTGCTTTTTGGTGCACTTTCTACGCATAAATAAAACTGTGCTTTTTAAAAAAAAGTTTTTTTATTAAATATTTTTTTTTGGTGAACTCACCAAATGTATGTCTATTGGATTTTATTCTAATTACGATGACAATTTTTGTCTATTTAACGATTATTTCATTTAACTTGCGTGCTAAATAATATTTTTTGGAATTTGTAATTTATAAAGATTTTAGAAGTTTTTTTATTTTGGAATATCTGTATTATCTTAACTTTTATATTCTTATAGGCCCGTTCCATCATAGTATTCTTTAAATCAACATATAAGTTGCTTTTTTAAGAAGTATGTCACCTAAAGCCTTCGATGCAGGGTCCAAATATAAACTACATCTAAACAGATATAGTAATCTACAGGATATAACACAGAGTATTAGATGATATACTAAATAAACGCTCTGCAAAATTGTTTGAGCTCAACAGTCACATTTCCGTGTAACAAATAAAATCATATTTGTATTCTAAAACAGACAAGTATATATTTTTTGGGATTTGTCCGCATGAGTTGTTGTAATAAATTGAAAAAAATTTAGTTCTTGCTAAAATTTCGTTACTATTGTAGAAAGTAGAGTGAAGGACCTCAATTTTTTCATGATTTCTTTATGAACTCACATACAAGTTTTTTGTCAAACTATGTTGGATGTTAGAAACTTTAAATCTTATAGATTCCACTTGCTTTTCTAAAATAACGGAATCCTGGTTATTTTATCAAACCCAAGACCCTAGGAGTGATATTATATGATCCTGCAAAAAATTTTTTTTAAAGGATATAGGCGATTATCCAAAAACACTCTCTGCAGCACGTTTTAATGTTTTGCCAAGTTCACTCAATACAATTTCTAAAATAGTTTTGCCTAAAATGGCTTAACAATGGTATGGTGTTTGTAAAAATGAAAATTGCACACATATATATTCCATTTACATCATATAAAAATTTTTTGGAGGGTGCGACCAATGGTTCCACTTTGGTTGCTCGCCGTTGTCAAATGCCATCACAAAATTATGTTACAACAATCAAAACATTAAATTTTTGCTGTAACGACTGATTAAGTAACTGCAACAATCGGCCAATATTAAATCAAATGTTGATGTTGTTGAAGGAAATCAGCATCTTGCTCACCTTCAAGCTGCCAGTAACTGTTGAGGATGTTGAGTGCCATATGAGTAGGTTTCTAAAAGAGTTGATAGAAATTCGCAGAATTGTGTCATCAGGTTATGGTGTTGTATCTATTTTAGGAAATGGTTTAACATTAAGGAAGTTCAGAAAGCCGAAATCATCATGATTTTTTATCGAATTTTAACTGGAACCTTTTGATCTCGTCTGATAACGTCAATTTATCGGTCTAATCTTTTTATGATTGTCTTTTTTATACCTTCATAAGAACCGTGTCTCTATTAAGCAAAAATCACATAATGAATCTAATGCTACTCGGTTTAGTTCTGGAATTTATCCGAGTAGCATTAGATTCATTATCTGGTGTAAAAAATATGTCAGTGAGAATTCGAATGTTTGGAGTACAAAACGAACAGCGAAAATAATGTATCTATAGAATTGACATACCTCTTTTTATTTGACCAACGGTGAACTTATTTCCATACCTGAGGACAGCTTAAGCTTGTGATGTACTTGTTAGGTTACATGAGGTAAGATAAAAGAAAACAAAGTTTTGACTAATTTATAACATCATGCCCAGCAGCATCAGATTTAATCTGACTTATTGCATTTACAACGTCAGAATCATTATGTCACTTAAAAATAAGTGCACTCTCGAATAAGGCTATAGTCGTCTGGTTTCTATAATTCTTACATTTCGGTTTATTCCCATGTTACCTGTTACTTTTTCAAATTTAAACGTTGTGTCTCTTAACTCACTCAACTCTATAATTTCAGTGTTTAAACATGAAGCTACAGAATAATAATGTGGAACTCAATTTGAGTAAATGATGTCAGTGAAATTGTAAATTAAAACCTATGAGATCCAAATTACTGAAACATTTTAACATTTCAAATTTCATTCCGGAATCGGTGTTTACTTGTTTATCGTTTATCTTCATTTTAGGAGCATAGGTCGTCTATACTAAGCTAGATTTTCCAAGATCCTTTGCTTCTGCTAATACAGTTCTTTTCCAGGTTGTTACTGGCCTACCTATATACTTCCAGATTTTATATGGCATGATAAAAGAATATGGCTCTGTTAATGCAATTATTCATACCTTCTTTGGTCCCACCTGTTCCTGTTATTGTGCAATCAAGGTTAACGAATTAGTTTACATCTTTTACTTGGTATTATTATTGGGTTTTCTGATGTTTGTATAGAGACAAACTATGTTCAGCCAAAAAAACACTGGACTGAAATTTGTTGGGATGGAATTTAATTTTGTTGACTTCACTCCATTCAAGAATTATATTGAGATTTCCCGTGAGGCTATTCTTCATAGCCATTTTTCTGAAAGAACATCGTTTCGCAATAGAGGAAATGTTAACCTTGCTTATTGGAATGAAATTTGCTGATAATAAATCGTGAAGGATACCAAAGTCCACTATTACATGGTTTTTGCGGCAAAGAAAAAATTCTCTATCCATAAAATTAAAGGACAATGAAGGCCAACTGCTCTCAATTTGCACAACAATCCCTCATAGTGCCAGACGCGATCAATTGCTTTAAAAAAATCGAGCGCAAGGACTTGTGATTCACCATATTGATGGATGCTTCTGTACCAACGTTAAGGAACAATATTATTTAAGTCAATTGTGGAAAACCGGCCGCGAAAACCATACTGACGATCGGAAAATATATTTTCCAAATAAACGTTATTTTACAATTATTTCATCAGCTGGAAATTAATTATGGTCTCAAGTACTAAAAACACCGAAACGATAGCGATTGGGCATAGTTTGAATGGTTCGTTTGGCTGCGCTTTTTTGGCACAGGGTATATATTTTAGCAGCTTAATCCAGGATGAGGAAAGGTATCAGAAGACATTGATCGATGAAACAAACATATCAGTGACTTTGACAGAGATTTACAACAATATTTGAGAAGAATTGGGGAAATACTATTTAGCCGGTGTCTTCTTCAAAATGGCCATACATAGAATACAAAAGGCCAAAAAAAAACAATTTGAAAATTAATGGGTATTCAATATATGATAATAACCATCCGAATGGTAAAGTACATGATGGCACGGCTATATTGATCAAACGAAGACCAAAACACAATATGAAGTCAAGAAATATGACAAAAATATATGCAACCAACAAATATCTGTTTTGGCTATGGATGAGCGGTCCATAATATGAAAAGTATCAGAATATTGCCCTCGAAAACTTGCAATAGAAAAGAAACAACTAAATGATGGCTTTTTCGAACCACCTGGGTATGAGAACTACTTTCCATGGAAAAATGCGGGAAAAATGAGAAACAATTTATTAAACTATATGGAGAAATAGTGCTTAGATTATCTGCCATCGAAACATTTTACTTACTGCGGCTTACGGATAAAAAGGAATTTTGGGAGCTCATACACTTCTGTCTAAGGTATCAGAAAAGGTATTAAACGTAGAAATGCTGTGACAACCGATTGTTATTATTTATCGTTTGATAATTCACCGATAATAACAAAAGTGATATTGATGCCCTAATGCCTGAAACACTGATACGTTTGACAAATAAAGAAAAACTAAATGGGATCAATACAGAAGAAAACTATTGAAAAGAATTGCAAACTGCAGATATCCCTCTTAGCACATAGGCAAATATTGTAGCATAGCGGAAGAAATATTACCTTAGAAATATTCTAATAAAAGCAATATAAAAAGCAACTCCTGGCAGTCTTTTTGAAAAAAAAACTAATTGGTTTTCTGATAATATCTAAGAATTAATTCATGAAAAGCGTAAAATCCAAAGGAAAATGCAGCAGAAAAATTGCTAAAATTAAAATTGAAATTAAATCGAGCAATTAAAAACCTGTGAGTATAGCTCTGGCGAAAAAAGTAAATGAAGAGGTTCAAAACTATTTAGGCTTGAAATGATATATAGAAATCTATCGCAGCTCAAGCCACAGTAATTTCATATAGTTCTTGAAAACTATTTTCTTAAAAATTTGATTCAAGCCTTGAGAGAAACTTTTCCTTTCTTGAATACAGTCCATTTGCCTATTTCCAATAAAGCAATATTATCAGTTTTTCTGATGTTTCAGCCATTCTGGTGTCTTAAAACAATTCCCAAACTTCCGCCAAATTCCAAAATTTTCGGAATACAATTAAGAACTGATTAAGGGATTGGCGAAAAAAAGTTAATGGATATAAATAACAATAATAAATATAGGACCCTGTAGTTGGTGCACTCCAATCTTTTAGAACTCCACCATAGCATCTATTCAACCGGATCATCATCTGTATTCATGCGGCTACTGATTTAGGCTAATCCAAAGATAAAGACTCAGAATAGTGATTGATGGCTTTAGTGCTAGTGCTGAATTTTGTGACTGCGCACGATCTCATTGTGGATGGCTCATTCCTTTCTTATAAACATATTTACTTAGAAACATATGATACACCTTATAAGACGTCTCAAAGTCAAATTGTGCAAGGGTTAATTTCTGAGGGCATATCTTGGGTCATCCAAAATGTGAGATCTTATCGGTCGGCTGCTAGATTTGACAATGATCATCAATTGGTCATTACAAAGCTATGATGGCAGTTTTCGTATAATTCATAGTGATCACAGGAAAACGAAACCAACGTTTCAACTGTCAATGTCTGATAAATCAAAATGAGAAACCACAATATAAGAATCTTGTAAGCAATAGCATTATGAAAACGAACCACATTTTTGATGATGCAAACTCTCTATGGGAGGTATTGAAACCATCGGTCAATATCGCATAGGCGACTATAGGTATGGTAAAATATTAGGCCCTAAAATGATTTGTTTGATGAGGAGTGTCATCTTGCTGTCGAATAATAAAATATGGCGCGGATGATCGAAGGCTGAAGTTTTGAGAGTAACAACCACTCAGCAATGGGCAGAACTCTCGCTAATTCTTTAGCCTAGTCACCAGACTGCGCCATACCTTTAGACCTTGATTTATCGCCATTCGGAACCAGGATTGAAACATCCGTATTAAGATTAATGCAGTGCTCAATACTTGGAAGGAACATTTTTCTGATTTACTTAATGTTCAACAAGTCGCAAATACGGAATTCGGAGTTGCAATTGAGATACTTTGTGGAAATTTCTCTTTGATCTTATTAGGTTAGTATAAGGCAAGGCGTAGTTAGGTGGAAAAAGGAGTCCACTCAAAATGTGAAAAAATTGCTGCATAGCTCTTCTTTGCAAGCAGCATCCATTTTACTGTCTAATATAATATTAGAGAGAACCACTCTCCTGGTGGAGAAAATTGTAGGTGGCCAAGGAGGAATTCGTCTAAATCGGTCAATCACTTATCAAATTTTTTCGCTGAGGATGATTTTTTCTATATATTAAGAAACAGCTCGTCACGTGCATCAAGGGTTCTTAGATTTTCAACTTTTGGTATGCTTTGCGATGTCTGAAAATACCTTATAAATTTGTGTTTTCATGTAAATGACAGTAAAGCATTCTAATAGTTGTGTGAAAGTTAAGCTATATATGGAAAAATTTGTTTAGCTCTGATGTATGGCAAGGAGTGGCTTTGACTCCAATATTCTTTAATATCTTGCCAGAATTTATCAGTTCAATCAGATTCTGAACATCGATGATTGTCGATGATTGTGACTGTTACATGCGTAAAATCACATTTTAACGCATGTAACAGTCGGTTGCTACCAGAGCACCAAATTGTATCTTGAAAAACAGATAACCGTTGTCAAACTTTTACGAAAAAATTATATCCCTAAACATCTCTACTCCAATTTTAAAATAAAAAAAAACAAAGCGGTTGGTTTTTTACAAAATTACGGAAGTGATTTCAAATCAAAAGCCTCATACATAGATTGACTGTAAATATGATCAATATATACGATGTTTAAAAACCTTCATGCGCCATCCTTGTAAATCATAAATTTATTTGCATTCAACAAACAAATCATTAAAAAAGCTTCGATCATATACAACAAAAAAAAACATCGAAATTAAGTGCATCTCATGATTGCATCAATTAACCTTTTTGATCTTTCATCATGGATCAAAAAAGCAAAAAAAAAAAAACATAATATAATAACTGACGTAAGACCGCAATATAATCCACTTGTTTTAATTATTACACCTCGCGCGAGCTTTATACACCTCGTATTGAGTTCAAGGTGTTCATATGATCCACATCAAATTTAAATTTTTATGGTTACGGTGTTGTTACAGCTTTTCGTTGTACATTTTCGACCATAATCGTCATCTCCTCGCTCGTGTGCATGCGATGATCAAATGAACGAAAATTAAGAAAAATTATTTAAATCGATTTTTGACATTAATTTATAATTTTTTTTTTTTTTTTTTTTTTTATCCAAAAAGTTTAAAAAAATATTTAACATAAACTAAGTATGATAAATTGTATGTGATGGTATACTTTTGAGTTGGATCAACTCATTTTTTTATTTTCTTAAAGAAATAAAATTCTTATACCATTTCATCTTCTTTTTACATTATATCTTCTTACTCTTATTCATCTTCAGCATCGCTTATTCATATTCTTATTATTTTCTTGTAACAAAAATGTTTTTATTTTGGAAATGATGATTAACAGCACAATCGAATGAATTAAATGTTAAGTTATTTGTTTAAGAATAACAAAAAAAAAAAAAAAGAACAAAACGTCTTACGAGAAACAACAGCAACAACAAATCTTATAAACAAACAAAACAAAACAAAAAATTTATAAATATATAAGTAATAATAATAATAATAATTGTGTGTACAGTGGAGTGAATGATAAATAAAATTGACCACCTAAGTGACAAATAATTCGATTTTTTTCTCGAAAACGCCCGACTATAGTGTATACGAGAAAGAAGAGGACATTCTCAGTTCTTTGGAAATTTTCTTATTTATATTTATGTTACACACAGTGTTGTTGGATTTTGGTTTATTATTAAATGACCAATTACCATAGTTTTCAACAAACACAGTAAGGAAGTGTGGTATGTTTTCATACTGTGTCTTACTTTTGTATTTCTTTTATATTACATTTTTTTTTATTTATAATGTATGGCTTGTTGTATTATAAATTATAATGTATCTGGTGTATATACATACAATACAGGTGTACTAGCGGAATTATTAGTAGGTTAAAAGGGTAAATATTTTTTAATGAAGATGGGATTCTAATATTTTATAGATCAGTAAGATCAGTCGAGTCATATAAAACAATTGTTGTAATGCGGTTAAAAAATGCTTTTTTTGTATGCATTTTTCGATTTAAATTTTTTTTTTTTTTGGTGTTTGGTGGGAAAATTGTTATATGCTTATATACATGCCTTCATATAATTAGTTCAATGGGATACTAATTTTTTAATTACTTACGGTATTTAAATACTTATACTTAAGAGTTTTTAATTTGTTTTTATTTTTAATTGACTTATTATATCTGTGCTCTACAATTACCAGAGAATAAATCCTGTTAATGGTTATACGCCTTGTTGAAAATACAATCTTAAATTGTGAGATTATATACGTCCTTATGCTCGTTTATAATTGTTAATTACTGTGTTCAAATTAGGCGTTGTAGTCATTTTTGTAAATAGAATGTATACGGCTTAAGGGGCCATCAGCTTTAGACGTAGTTTTATCATTATCTTATTGTTTTTAAGCTGTATAACCTGTTAAATATTGAACTCGTTTGGGTGACAATATTATTTAGTTACCATTCCAGATTGGCATTTCTAGTTGGTATTTTAAAAAGGCGATAAAACTGAATGGCTTCGATGTATTCCAGCTTCACAAGGCACGGTAAAATGGTATAATATAATAACAAGGCATCCTAAAAATGTATAATATTCTTAGATATACTCTCCAGATCAGGCTGGGATTTAATTTTCCAAAAGCCAAAACAACCATCCTATAACAAAACATTATGAAGAACAAATTGCTCAATGGGTCAAAGTATTACAATCTAAAGGATTCCCCAAACAAAAGGAAGATGTTGTTAGTGCTGATTTTCAGATGAAACAAACAGACCATATCCGTTTAGAGAAGATAATAATTCTAGTTAAGTTTGAACTAAATCATTTTTGAACGACATTTGTCTTTAGCGCTTATAGAAAAACAGATCCCCACAAGAATTTTTAATGGTGACGAGACCAATTTTCTCATAAATCCTATAAGGCCAAGAACGTGTAATAGGAAGGATCATGGAATGTTTACGATATTGACAAAAGATTGGTCAAGGCAAATTTAACGTTCGTTAAATCGTGGTTGCACAAAAAAGGACCTAAGAAAATTTGAAAATCGTTACCGAAAGTATGAGACCTGAAAAGTTTTACATCTATTCTTTTTGAAGTAATCTGACTGACAATATGTCCGTTTATATAATGAACAGAATGAAAATAGGCACACAATTCACATATTTGGTTTGATTTGGTATATTCTTCAAGCTAACAACCATACATTATTAATTCCTTTGACAAACTTACTCTTATCGAAGCCTTTATTCAAAATCAAACAAACTTATATCTTACCAAACTATAGCGCATGTAGAAAATGAAGTAGAGCATGATTATAAAGCTGCAAGAGTACGTCACCATCACAGATGCTAACTTTCATTGTGCAGATGGCATGCACCTACGCTAAGGCCAGTCGTTGGCCCGGACCATAAATAGCCTATTATGGTGGACACCAAATCTTCCAAAATTAATTTTTCCTAAAATTTCGGAAAACTATACGACGATTGGTAGGACTACAAAATTGAATTCACTTAGTGGCATTATTGTTGTTTCTTAAAATCAGACCTTCCGCACAGCTTGTTTACGACAACAAAATATATCATCCACATTTGAAACTAGTTGGACTTGTTATGAGTGTCAATTTATGGATGTTGCGTGCAAGTTAGATACATTGCGTGCGTTTTGCAAGTACGGAGGTGCAAAAGCGTCAAATACCAGACAGTCGGCATACTTTTGTCATCTTTTTAGATCAAGAATACTTTTAATTTTAAGCATTATTGGTGTAGAACACTATATATAGATATACATCACTCTCGAGCACTTTGGTGCAATGTCGTTAAATGCTAGCTCGTTAATAGTTATGGGTTGGTGAAATCTCCCACAAATAAAGAGTTACGATGGCTTCAAATACGAGCTCGTTATAATACTTTTAGTTCTGATTATTTTGAAATGCTTCAAAATCAGCTTAAATTCATCATAATGAAAAGATTGTTGTCCGTCAGATTATTCCAATAAATTGGACTATCGGTTTATCACCACCGTCGTGCATTAATCAAAAAAAAATTTAAAATCACTTTAGCGCTTGGTAGCGAATCGAACCACCACCATATATTTAGCATCCACGAAAATAAAAGATTAGCATCATATTTCTGGAGATCAGAATCCGCAGCTGATTTGTTTTCAAGAGGCGGTATTTATTCAATATTATAAACTACTGTGGAATAATCCTGATTCGCTTTAATGGTGTGTCAATGGGGGTGACTACAATTCCAAATACATCTGTAAAGGGGGCCAAGACTAATATGTCCTAATGGGAGACTACTTTGGGAATTTATGGAAACCAGGATCACGTTTCTAGTTGTAGTCCAGAACATTGGCCAGCAGGTAGGTGAATAATTTCTAATTTAATAGACTTTTGTGCAACAGAGGGAATTTGTAAATTTTTTACGTAATGGTTGACAAGTGCTGTAATCTACCTTTTGATCACTTTCCGGTATATTAATAACGCTGAGTACAAAGGTTTAAAAACTATTAGAAGTGACTAAGGACCATAATAGCAAGAGAGTGTTGCTTAATTGTCTCGCTAAACACTAGCTACTTTAATTAGTATTCTCCTTGGAAATACTCAGAACTTTCAGCAGTACTGAATAGTAAAACGCGTAATACGCAGACAATAATTACTACAAAAATTACCCAGTCCGAAAACAAAGCTAAATAAAGCCATAAAAGTCTAAAGTTATCTTTATTGAAATAATGTTATGAAGGTTTCCAATAATATAACCTCAATGAGTTTACAGTGCCCAAAGCAACATATTACTCATTGCGAAAAACCATAAGTAAGCTATAATGTCATATACTGCGCGATACTTAACGATTCGGCTTCAAGAAGGAAACTGGGTAAGTTATGATATAGCAAGCATATTTGCTGATCTCCAATAAGCAAAATAGTTACACCTAATGAAAAAATTGGAACCCAAGAATTTCTAAGTGATGGAACAGATATTTAGATCTGCCAACGATATTTAAATTGATTGGTTGGTTGATTTTTTAGAGTGAATGGCCAAATTCGAACCAGGTACTCCCAGACTGCCGGACACAACCGTTCACCCGTGTTACATATAACAAAACCAAAGACCCAAGACAGACTCGACCGGTTATTTGCAGACAAATCCTAGTTATATTCAATTTCCTCGATACAAAATTACATTACATTTTTCATTTTTAGAATGAAAATCCTACTTCTATCCGTTATACTCGACAAAAAAATCACCGAAATCGTATAAATCAAATTTTATTAAAAAAATTCAAAATTCAAATTCGAGCGAATTCACCGTTGGTTACTAAATGCACAAATAATTGCAGGAAAATACTACTTATTTTACAAAATCACTGAAATCGTTATAAATAAAATTTTAAAAATAATTGAACGTTCAAATTCGATCAAACTCACCATTTTGAGCAAATACACGAAGTACTTGCTTAACATTTAATTTATATTCACTTTACTTAACACAAAATCAGCGAAATTATTATAAATTAAATTTTATTAAAATAATTAAACATTTTAATTTGATCGAATTCACCGTTTTGAGCAAATGCAACGAATACTTGCATGAAAATCATATTAATATTCACTTTGTTCACCAGAAAATCACCGAAAATATTATAAATATAACATTAATAAAATAACTAAACGTTCAAATTCGATCAAATTCACCGTTTTATAAAAAAATACATAAATTGTTTAGATTCAAATTCTTTTTATATTCAATTTAATTGATACAAAATCACCGATATTATTATAAATATAATTTTATTAAAATAAAAAAACGTAAAAATTCGATCGAATTCACCGTTTTACACAAAATACACAAAGTACGTGAATGAAAATTCTACTTCTATCCGTTTTACTCGACAAAAATCACCGAAATTGCTTAAATAAAATTTAATTAAAGAAATTAAAACTTCAAATTCGAGCGAATTCACCGTGTTTTACTAAATGCACAAGTACTTGCAAGAAAATGCTACTTATATCCGTTTTACTGGGTACAAAATCACCAAAATTGTTATAAATAAAATTTTAAAAATAATTAAACGTTCAAATTCGACAGAATTCACCGTTTTATATCAAATACACAAGGTACTTACATGAAAATCCGAAATTATTATAAATTAAATTTTTTTAAATAATTAAACATTTATATTTGATCGAATTCACCGTTTTAAGCAAATGCAACGAATACTTGCATGAAAATCATATTTATATTCACTTTGCTCGACACAAAATTACCAAAATAGTAATAAATAAAGATTTATTAAAATAGTTGACCGTTAAAATTCGATCGAATTCACCGTTTTTTACCAAATACATAAATTGTTTGCATTCAATTTCTGTTTATATTAAATTTACTTGATACAAAATCACCGATATTATTATAAATAAAATTTTATTAAAATAAATAAACGTTCAAATACGATTGAACTCACCGTTTTGAGCCAATACACAAATATTTGCATGAAAACCCTACTTATATTTACTTTACTCGACGTAAAATTACCGAAATTGTTTTAAATAAAATCATATTTAAATAATTAGACGTTTAAATTCGATCGAAGTCACCGTTTTGAGCTAATACATAAAGTACATGCCTAACATCTAATTTATATTCACTTTACTTAACAGAAAATTACCGAAATTATTATAAATTAAATTTTATTAAAATATTAAACATTCATATTTGATCGAATTCACCGTTTTGAGCAAATGCAACAAATACTTGCATGAAAATTATATTTATATTCACTTTGCTCGACACAAATTCACCGAAATTATTATATATAAGATTTTATTAAAATCAATAAATATTCAAATTCGATTGAATTCACCGTTTAATACCGCATACAACAAACACTTGCATGAAAATCTTATTAATATTCACTTTATTCACAAGAAAATCACTGAAACTATTATTAATATAACATTATTAAAATAACTAAACATTAAAATTCGATTGAATTCACCGTTTTATACCAAATACACATAGTACTTAAATGAAAATCCTACTTATATCCACTCTACTCGATACAAAATCACAGAAATTATTGTAAATTAAATTTTATTAAAATTATTAAACCAGCCAACCATATTTAAATGGCAAAAAATTTAGAAATAAGGACTTAGCATTGGTCCTTAAAAAAGCATCTGCACATGATGAGGTAAATAGGAAAATATACTTTAACTTAACTTCTTGATAAATATATCAAATTAAAACGAAATACGATAGACTCTGATCGCCTAAACAGTTTCCTAGCGACCCTGATCACTACCTATGAAAAAAAAATTATTTAAAAACGTAAACCAATTCTGAAGCACAAAAAAGTAATGCCACACCATCAGTTCGGGTGTAGAGAAGAACACAGAACGGTTGGACAAGTTCATAAAGCCGTATCTGAAATTGGGAACTGTCTTGAAAAAAGCCATTTCTGAATATTTTTCAAGCTTTTGATAAAGGACTTTTATGCAAAGTTAGAACGCTGCTACCACCAAGCTTCTACAAAATCATGTAAAACAATAAACCAGTAATTTTTTCAATAGTCATTCAGGGATTTCATAAGGCGGCGTGCTGGATTCAGTGCTACATTTGATCTATTCAGCAAATAATGTGCAATTTTTAACATTTGCGGATGATACAGCAACCATATACAAGCTTATTTAGATGAAGTAAAAAATTTGCTGCATAAATGGAGAATTAGGGTTGACAGTGATAATTAGCACATATAACATAAATATATAAAATGGTATTCAAACCAAAATGGACTTTTAATATTCAATTATGAGGCACCGTTTTTGCTTCCAATATAGTAAAGCTTTAACGGATGCAAACAAGATTTTAACGGACTATAATAAATGCACCTTGTTATATGTAAAACTAAGACTTTTACTACAAAATAGTTCATCCTAATATTAAGAACTGATATATAGCACATATCTAATGTTTTATATCAAAATTTATTTACAATTTAATTTTCACGACGAACACTGCACTGAGTATAGTTTTATTGTCTTAGCCAAGACACGAAAGGTAATCATTGTTTATACGAAACTACATCCATGTGCATATGTACAATGTGTGTGGTCGTCAACATAACACTCATAATAATAATTATCAATTCATTCTAAATATTTATTTATCTTCTTGCAAGATATGTGATATTTTTTTTAAATGTTTATTGCGCAAAGTGTATGTGTATATACTATATAGAGTTTACATTTCCCATATACATAGATATAAGATCGATCGATCGTTTAATTTTCACAGTCTCAATACCAAGTTGATCTATAACGACAAGTATAATTGTTCAAGTTATTTGCGATCGTCTAATTATAAATATATGATATGAGGGTTCTAAAATTGTAATCTTCTATATATATATATGTATATACAACTCCAACACTGCGGCGCCGATACCCGTGGAACATGTATATAGTATAATAATATAACCTTTACGCGTTCTATTTCATTGTAACATGTAAAATTAATTAAATGTAATTTCTCTTGTGTGCGGTTACAAAATGTATATAAAACAAAAATATCATAAAAATAAAAATAAAATTAACAATCCTAAGACATAATAAATCATATGTCCGCAACAAGAAAAATTAAACTGCAACAACAACAACAACAAAATGGCATATTACATCCATACACAAGATGACATTAAAATTTGCAATAAAAATGCGTAAATCATAATACTAAAAAATAAAAAAAAAATGTATCCAGCAAATCTTCTTCAAAGTGAAAAATTATTTGTAATATATTTGCAGTTTTTCTTTTTTTTTTTTTTTTTTTTGTGTCATTAGCCAGGTCGCGAGAACAAATATTACATATATGCGCCGCAGTATTATAGAGATCGATATATAATATTAAACTACCGAATTCCATGTCTCGCGATCCACGGTGTAATTAAACGTCATAAAATGTAAATTTTTATGTCGATATTCGTTTTGTATTTTACTTCTTATTTCTTAATGTTCACGGATTCCAATTTCAATTTTCATTTTTTTTTTATTCTTTTTATGAGTTTTAAGACGTTTTTTAATTGTTGGAGACACAGTAATTACATTACATTGGAATTTATGATCGTTCAATGATTTTTTGTTGTTGTAATTGTTTTGGTTTGAAATTCATTGTTTTTGTAATTTTTATGGGTCAATAATGGATTGTCAGTGTGTGTGTGTGTGTGAACAATAAAAAATATAAATATCCGTGTGAGACTTCTGTTCGCTTAATATGGCAAAATCGCTCACACAATTTATATACTCGCGCGGGTACACCGCAAAGGTTTTTTTTTTCAATAAACATTAAAATTATTACATAAAAACGAAATCTTCATCTTTTTGTTAAGTTCTTCTGGTTTTCTTAAAGAAAACAAATACAAAGTGTTTTTCTGTTCTTCATTTTACAGTTAACAGAACAAAACAAATAAAATAATAATATTTATACATTTATTTATATTTTTATGAAAAACCATATAACCAAAGCAACATTTGGTTTGTGTCTTTTGAGAAGACTAAAAAAAAAATAAAAATTAAAGATGGTTCATCTTCACTATTTAAAGTTACCGTTTACGTATCTATGTGTATATATTATAGCGTAAGGTACACACAGCATACAATATTGTTCCACATATTATTAAATGTGTACTCTACAACTATACGTATTTAGATATAGAAACGACTATGAATATAAGTTAAAGTAATAACGAAATAAATACGAAGAAGATACAAAAATTTTTATAAAAAATTTTATTATCTTAAATTTCTTATCTATTTCTTATTGTGTGCCTTGAAATGTCTTGTATAATACCTCTTAGAAAAGCAAAGACAAACTTATATGTACAACGAAGCACAAAAATTGTTAGAATAACTTGAGAATTTCTTTTTTTTTTTTTATGTCATTTGTGGTCAAAATATTTTTATTGCTAAAGATATAATTGTATTTACAATTGTCAATGGTTTATATACCAATAGTTTACCGTTATGATTGGCAAATTTTCTTTTGTCGTATATAAGACGAACAAACAACATAGATATAACATTGTTGCCCTTCGAAATTTATTTACGAAACATATTCACGAAGATGGATATTACGTATGGGTCGCACATAATTAAAATAAAAAGAAACGTAGATAAGCATCATGTAGAGGGCATAATAATTTTTGCCTACATAATAGTTTTTTGTGAAAAGTTTAGTTATAAAGTATGGTCATGTAAACGATGAAATTTAAAATTGGCTGATTCACATCATGATAAGCAAGCAAGATGATGAGACAAACAGCTTTTCGGCACAAGATTCGGCAAAAAAAGATTCACTCCATCAATCCAACAATTCTTTAATTTATGTTGAAATGAATCGATGCCTTAGAATCCATGAAAACAACAAATAAACGATCGCATCAATGGAACAAGTGCTTGTCATATTTAAGTATAAGTGCAAACTGTTATCTACGTTTAACAGACAAGCACAAAAGACCATTCGATAGAATATCGATGCTTTAAAAGACCAAGCGTCACTGCAGAGTTACCAATCAGCTCTTACTAATTTTTTAGATGGCCAAATAACAACGAAAAAGCTCCTCCTAACATCCAGAAGCAGTGGCACGCTTTAGCCATAACCACCACGGCACAAAATTCCATCGGAAGAAGGTCTCCGAAGTCCCACAATGTTTGGTTCGATGATCAATGTCAAAGGGTCGTCGAAAATAAACAAAACTTCGTGAAAAATGGTTGGCTCGCAACAAAGCTACGGCAAGCTACGACTAAATACCTTCGACAAAAAAAGCGCGATCATATGAGATCTTGCATCGAAAACATCAGCTTCCAAGCGGAAATAGGAAACTCAAGGGACTGTTTTGCTAACGTCAGAAATCTAAATAAAGACTTCCACCCAAGAAAAACAGCCATCAAAGACGGGAATGGAGAGCTGAGAACAAACGTGGCTGTGTTCTCTCAGTATGGCAAACCTACTTTCAAAATCTGCTAAATCGGAACGACGGAGAGGTCCTTGTTGAATATTCCACAGTGGAGGAAAAAGATGCAGCTATAAGGAGATTAAAAAATGGAAAGTCACCCGGTTCCCCACAGAATTGATTAAGCTCGGAGGCGCTACTCTTGCAACAAATCTATACATTTTCATCGTCTCTACTTGGGACCAAGAAGAGTTGCCGGAAAATTGGAAGACCGCACCCATATGTCAGCTGCACAAAAAAGGAGACCATCTTAAATGTGGAAACTATCCTGGTATCGCTCTGTTGAGCACTGCTTACAAAGTGTTTTCTAATGTTGTACTTCTCAGACTCATCTCTCTCGCCGAAAACACAATTGGCGACTATCAATATGGTTTTCGTCCCAACCGATCGACCACTGACCAATGTTTTTAATTGAATGCGAAAGTTTCAATGAACTGTCGATTGATCAGCGAAGAGAAATACTGAAGAAAGAAAAGCGGTGTTTCTATTGTTTGATCAACAACCACAGCGTTTGCGATAGCAAGTCCAAATATCGATGCAGATAATGCAACGGAAAGCAACACACTGTAGTGCATGAAATAAATACACCCACAACTGAAACATCCAGCATTACCGCCCTAAATGCTCAACCATTAACAATCAAATGCAGTATAGCCAATAACAGCAATCCAACAATATGCACCACACTATTACCAACCGCCCTAGTACATGTGCTCGATGCATAAAACACCAAACAATTATACCGGGTATTACTAGACTCAGGATCTCAGGAATAATTTATTACTGAAAGCTGTATCCAAAAACTACACGTACAAAGAAGAAATGCCAAGATTGCCATAACTGGCATTGAAACTACCACAAATAGTTACAATAATGAGTCAACATCTTTAGTAATACCACCACATACAAATCCAGAATCGTGTCTCAACAACCAAGCCTTTATTCTTCCTAAACTCATCACCGCAAAACAACAGCCACTTACAAGATACGTTGATGTTAACGCTCTGCACGAGACAGATGATTTAGCAGATCCTCATTTCTATAAAGGTAGAGAGATTGATATTATCATTGGAGCAGACGCGTTTTTTGAAGTATTGGCAAATGGAAAACTAATTACCAAAAATATTCTGCAAATTTGGCGGCGCGCGCAATCATTTACATGAATTGTTTAAATTTTTTAAAAATAACACTAATATTATTTCTAATTATTTATTATTAACTTTCATTTATCCCACCTATAGTTCACCACATTTTGCGGACTATTAGAAGCCGCTGTCAGAAGTGCCAAACATCACCTACGCAGAGTGCCTGATGGTTATATACTTACAATTGAAGAAATTACCACACTGCTAGTTGAAATTGAAGCGATGCTAAACTCTTGACTAATATGTCATTTCTTAATTGGGCGTGCCACACACAACTTCCAGCTGAAGATCACTCCGATACAAAATTATCTACACTATCCAGATAGAAATTGTTACAACTATAATGAATCAACATTTGGAAACGATGGTCCTTGGACTACTTGACCAATCTGTAAAGAAGTAAATGGCACAAGAAGGAAAATAACATCAAAATTGACGATTATCGTCATTAAAAACAATAAGTTACCGCCATTAAAGTGGTTGTTGGCCATGATAGTTGAACTGCATCAGGGATCCGATAACCACGTAAGAGTTGGTACAATTAAAACAGCAACAGGAATTATCAAATAACATAAGTTATGCTTACTTCCAATTAATTGAATCAACTAATTCAAAGCAGAAGGTATGTTTAAAACATCAGTTACAAGGCAGAAAAGCGGGTCTTGTGATAATTCTCGTAGCTATAATCACGTTAATAACAAGCAAAAGTAAACTCTTTAGAGCAGCAATGGACACAGGCTCTATACCGCGTTATTTATCTCTACACAAGCAGCAAACCTTCTAAGGCGAGGCAAAACAAGTTATTAATAAAATTTCGAGAATGGGAAGAAAAGAAGCAGTGGTCTGCAATCACCAATTTGTTAATACCGACCAAAGGTACATTTACAGGACATATACAACTTGCAGATCTAGAAAACAACAAGTCCAACATTTCAATTTTATAATCGGCGTTGACTACTTTTCAGGCTCACAAAAAAATGTCTGAAAGTTAAAGCAAATATTGGCCCAACTCAAAGGTAACAAATGACAGATCTTGCAAACAGCGGAGTATTTTTACTATAAAAATGAGCGTCCAAATCAGCTGAAATCTTAAATTAAGTTAAGAAAGCCTGGAAAGCTGATACAAAATGGGGTAATAAGCTACCAGAAACTGTAGAGATAAATTAAAAATATTATATGTAGCCAAATGAGCATGAGTCCTAAGCTGAACGATACCGCTAAAACCACATCTGCGCAAAAATTGGTGTTACATGGATTTTCGGATGCGTTGCAATAAAAATATGCAGCAGTGGTTTATGTAAGAACCACAAATGCTATTCAGCAAATTACATCCATATAATTTGTTGTTGTCAAAAACCAGAGTCACCTCAACCAAAACCAAACTAACAGATCAAGGAATAGAACTTAAATGAAGCGCATCTATTATTCCAGCTTCTAGTGTATGTCAAAAATACACTTTGCTTAGACGGATTCCACCATAATTTGGAGCTGGATAAGCGCTAACGTCACAAAATAAGAAACCTTTGTAGAAAATAATTGAGTGTATCAGGTTAAAAATATTTACGTCGAGTAGGAGGTTGAACGGCATCTTCTATTGTACCACAAAGCTCAATTTGGAAGAAAGGACCAAGATATTTACAGGAAAATTTAGATGCAGGCCATCGACACCCTTATATCAGGACCCTCAAATACAATCTGACAGCAAGAAGGGCAGTACGGATGACACCATTTGACACAAAATAATTATTGGGGAATAAGATACCAATATTTCGGTTTTAAGCCGTCATTAGCAAGGATAGCCTACCAAAGATTCAGGCCATCTAAGGGTTTGTATTGAGATATATATATACATATATATATATATATATATATATATATATATATATATATATATATATATATATATATATATATATATATATATATATATACATATATATATATATATATATATATATATATATATATATATATATATATATATATATATATATATATATATATATATATATATATATATATATATATATAGATATATATAAATATATATATATATATATATATATATATATATATATCTATATATCTATATATATATATATATTCGGATACCGCGACCAACTTTATTAATGCGTAGCGACATGCTTTAACAACAGAGAAAGAGAATTGAAACGCTAGAACCTTACATTTCAAGATAATTACAGCATAATTTAACCTTCTGTCATTTCCTTCTTCCTACTGCACTACAATATTTTGGTGAATTACGGAAGGCACGGCTAAAATGATTGAAGAATCACATGAAGAAGGTTAAAGAGGAACCCGCATTAACATTTGAAGAAGCAACACTAATGTCGGCTCAAATAGAAGCATGTATAAGCTCCCGAACAATAAAGGTTCTGTACGATAATTCCAAAAACTTGGAGTTTTTAATATATGGGCATTTTTAATTAGGTGAACCAACCACTTCCAGAGAAAAATTAAAATATTTGCTAGTTAAAAACATGTTGGCATTTGTACAAACATGTGAAGGAACTACCTCCACCATTGCATAAAATGTAAGAGTTCTCAGCCAAATGTAGCTGTAAGAGATGTCGTGCTGATACTGAAAAAAGCAGTGCCACTTGCGCGTTGGAAAATTGGAAAAATACAGAAGGTGCAAAGTGCTCAAATGGCTAGGTTTGTATCACGTCAATAAGTTGCAACCTAAAGACTCCTACATATCCTATAAACGACCAATTACAAAATTGTACAAGCTACCAAATAAAGAAAATAGTCCTTAGCCGCAACAAATAAGCAGCACAAACGAAACTCCAGATGTATAAAATTAAAAACACCTAACAACAATAACAACAGCTGAATCAGGCGCCAACCAGAGAGACAAGCAAAAAAAAAAGGCTTTCGTGACCATCTTGTGTCACATTGGCAGCGTTAATGGACCGATACAGATTGAGAATTTTGATCAAGGCTACTGCATATATTTTGGAGAAATCAGCAAGATTGAACTAACTAATAGACCTTAATTGTACCTTATGCATATTGGGATAAAACATCTAAGAAAGCCGCCTGATAGGTAACCTTGCGATTTAAAATAGGTAATCAATTACTGGTGGTATGTCATCTAATAAACAAGTGACAAGAACAAAACGAAGGATTGGTGAGCCAACAGTAAGCAAATCAAGATGAAGAATACATTCAAACATATAAAGAAACCAACCTCAATAATTGATAAAATTCAGAAAATTTTTTTAAGCACAATTCATCGCAAGTTAAACGAAAGATAGCCATCAGAGAACATACACCAGTTTTACGGGCTAGAACTTATTTATCTGTCCATTAAGTAAATTGCAGAGTTAATTATTCTCAACTTTGCTCTAAAAAATCAAAATTAATCGTAGACAAATTGACCCCATTCACTTGACCCCATTTACTCACTTTACTCTGTGATATTAACATACATATATACTCATATTTATGTACAAAAGCAATCTTGAGTAATTGAGTAAATGCATACTTAAATATCAACTCTACGTTACTTGAATTCACTCGACTCGACTTAAAATAATTATTGATTAGTTTAATAAATAAATTCACAACTATACGTTGCTAGTTTTATATATAATATGGTGTTGGTGGAAATGATTGTCTATTTCAGCTCATAATATATTTAAAAACTTAAAAACTTTATATGGCTGTACTTACTGTAGGTGGGCTACTGGAAAGGTCAATCATATAAAATAAGAAATATAGAGCTAGGCTGAATAATGAAGTTATCTTTTTAAAGGTGCACTTACTTAAGTACTTTATATGTAAAAACAACAATTCCCCTTTTACATATTTTTTTTTTTAGTTTTTCGTCTATCTGATCTGACGCCAACCAAACAACTACCATGACAATAGCCTTTTTTTACAGTTAAATACTATCAAATTTTACAATTATTATTTGGCAACCCTATTCTATATTTTTGTACTAATTATAATTCAGTGGCTTAATACTTAGTGTACCTTAGTGTATAATAAATGATAATTCAAATTGGAAACTAATCTTATTAATACAAAGGTAATAACTACTTCAACTACATAATTTAAACAATTGAGTTACATTTATAAACTAATGAATAAGTTAATTTAATGCTAATGTTGTAATTCAATTGTGTTATCCTACTAATAATAATTTAATTTTAGCTCAATTCGATGTTCACAAAAATTAAATTTCTCAAATTTCCATCCCATATCAACACTGCCAGTAGGGGATGTGACACCGATTAAAAGAAAGATTTTATCTGGTATCGCCTATCAGACAAAATATCATATATGATGAATTGGATAGGATGTTGTCTCTTGATGACATAGAGAACAGTCAGAGTTTTTAGTGTTCTCCCATCACACTGGTGTTAAAAGAAAATGGTAAAGCACGATTATGTCTGAATGCTCGAGAATTGAACAAGGTGACCGTCAAAGAGCGTACCATTTACCTCTTATTAATGGACTTTTGGGTCGTCGAGATCAAGTTCATTTTATTTCCACAGTTGATCTCAAAGACGCCTTTTGGCAAATCGGTTTAGATCCTAAGTCCAGAGATAAGACGGTATTTGCAGTACCAGGACGTCCCTTGTATCATTTCAAGATCATGTCATTTGGCTTTTGCAATGCCCCTCAAACATTATGTCGTCTCGTGCATCGGGTAATACCTTACCAGCTCCATGACAGAGTGCGTTTGTGTATTTGGATGATTTGTTAATTACCTCAGCAAATTTATCAGAACATTTTGATGACAGTTTCTAATTTATTAACCAAAGCGGGCTTAACCATAAATGTGACCAAAAGTCAATTCGCACTTAAAGAAGTAAACTAGCTCTTTAAGCGGAAACGGGGATCTTCGCACAAACCCAGATAATTGTATAAAGCGATTTTAAATTTTCCTACTCCTAAAACAACGAAACAAATCAGACGTTTTCTAGGAATGTGCGGATGGTACTGCTGATTTATTAAAAATTTTGCATCTCTGGCGGCCTCCCTCACAGATCTTACGAGTAAATCAGTGAAACATAAATGGTCTGCTGAAGCAGACACGGCTTTCACTTCCTTAAAAACAGCACTCTCTACTGCTCCTGTTTTGGCTAATCCAGACTACACCTGGCTTTTTTATATTCAGTGTCATACCAGTTCCGTTGGTGTCAGCAGTGTATTATTTCAATTGGATTCTGAAGGTGAGAAACATCCTCTTGAATATATCTCCCACAAACTAAACCATGCCCATCGGAATTACTCTGTAACCGAGCTCGAGTCTTATGCCGCAGTTTTAAGTCTACAAAATTTCCGACCGCACATCGAAGGGTATAAACTTACCATCTATACGGATCACGCCAGTCTGCGCTGGTTAATGTCACAGAAAGACCTCTCGGATCGGCTTGCAAGATGGAGTTTGAAATTACAACCCTTTAATTCTGAGATAGGATACCGCAAGGGTTCGGTTAACATCGTTCCAGACGCTCTTTCTTGTGCCTTCTGTGAGGGGTTCATAATAAACGACGGGGAAATGACTCCAAGGTTCAAATAACCCCTGGGACTTGTAAATCTATCGATGTTTCTAGTTTTACTCCTTCAAATGACATACCCGTTTTACATATTGATTTAAAGTCACCTTTTTTTCTGGATGATGAATATCTCGCTCAAATAAAACGCGTTAAACAGTTGTCCGATAAATCCCATAATTTCTTAATCCGAGATGATGAATTGCTAATTACTCCCTCCTATATGCTCACGTTATAGTGAGACGGATTTATCTAACTGGAAATTAGTGGTACCTCTATCACTAACTCCAAGCCTAGTGGAACATGCTCACGTGTCTCCAACCTCCGCACACCTGGGAATCGTTAAAACTCTTGAACGCTTGCAAAGACAAATTTATTGGCCTCAAATGGCTCGAAATGTAAAAGATTTCGTTTCTAATTGCACATCGGTTCAACAATGCCTGAATGATATTTTGTTTTGTGATTAAATGGGAATTGACTACTTCCAGTCTTTCTTCTATTATATTACTGCCATCTTCAATTTGTGTGCGTGTTTACATAAATCGCTGGAGTATTTCAACCATTTTGGACCCTCCCACCATACTTACCAATATCTGATACTAGTGTTTGGCATGTCTGCGTTTAAGTTTCAGCCTATTGCACATCTGCTCATTTATAAATGATGAAACGGAATACCGAATGTGCGTTTGGGTTTTCCTAAACACCTATAGACTCCATGATTTACGTTGAGACTGTTGAAACATCTACCGTCTGCTTTTATACATTGCCCGCGTTCGTTAACTGCCATAGCTTTAAACTTAGATCATTCTATTAGCAAATGGTTTCCCTTACAGACAAGGTACTTTAACTTTGAAGTGTCTTCCTCAGTGCTCACAAAACTTCGAGACGCTTTATTTGATCGCCCTAGATGTCCGTTTTGCTGGGTAACAACGTTATTAACCGATTCTAATTCATCAGCTCTATTTAGTAAAAATTTGAAAAATACTTTCAAAGAAGGTGAATATTCACTAGTTCCGCGGCCTCATAAACTTCGTGTTTCCTGATCTAATTTGTCCACTATCATGTACAGCAATCATTGATCTCTAGAGCTTCCATCTGGACCTAAAGCAGCAAGACCTCGGATAACTTCATCAGATGTATCCAATAATCTACGAATGCTTGTCGAAGCTAGATTTTTCACTGCGGGCTGGTCAATGAATGTTCGAATAAATGCCTTGATTATGTGCGATTTCCGATCATACCTTTCAACTTACTTCTTGAAGGCTTCAAAGTAATTGGTTTCTGTAATATTGAAATGTTTGACTAAATTGGTTGTTTCATCCTTTAGAATACCCTTAAAGGACTGAAATTTTTGAACGGCTCCTAAGGATGTATTGCCTTGGATGGTTTTCAAGCATGTATTGTCTTGGATTGTGTAATTTCCTGAGAAAGGCTCAATGTGTATCTTAGGCAACCTCATTTCTGTCCGTGCATTCATTGAGTTATTAATCGACATATTCATTGTTTTCCTAGCTTCTCCGCTAAGTAAGTCGTTATATTCATGAATGAGTAGATTCACCTTTCCTCCACCACAACATATTGTTCGCTGAACTTAACTATTCCCGACTCTTGCTCTGGATCGACCTCGAATATGCTTACTTCAGTTTTCTCGAATGTCTGGTTGCCAACTATCTGGTTGCCATCAGTGATTGTTTGTACCTACGTCATCTGCCCTTTAGAGTAGCACGTGTTTTTCTATCACGGCCGGAACACAACTGGATTTGCTTTGATGATGATGACTACTAAAATTTGGTCAATAGGGAAGTTCAACCTTGTCCAATTTACGTTGTTCAACCGACTGCACCTGTCAGGAACCTGGCCACCGCAATAACCAATACTCCAAGAGTCCGATAACTATGTCTCTTCCAATGTCGTTGCTGCTAAATATGTAGCAATCCTTATTCTATGGCATCAAAAGCTTCATTGACGTCAAAAGCTTTCATTATAAAGAAGCTTAAAACAATTCAACCAACTTAGTTTCATCTTAAACCAGCGATAACTTGACAATTCTAATTTCATTGTGGGTGTCAAAAAATACTTGTTTAGCAAACTAAAAATACGCTTAAGGAATAAGTTGATTGCCGTTTACTTCTTGCAACGAATAAAGAAATGTCAGAATTAATGTTCATTTGAAATGTTCATTTAATGTTCATTTGCGAAGGTGGTCCTTAAGTTGAAAAGCCACTTTAAAAAAGTGGTTGATAGAATCCCTCAAGATCCAGACTTGCTCATGATGGTGAAATTTTACCATTATCGTCGTAAATAGTTTGTTAAGTCTAATGAATGTTTTCGGGTAAATTGAAAAAACTTCGACTAAATTATTGTTGTGTGCGGATGATAGGAACATAATTATATGATGATGTTTGGGACTGCAGCTCATATGTCTTCAGTACTATTTGAATAAATCTTTGTGTAGTGTGCACTTAATAAACTGTAGCTTAATGTGGAAAAATATCGAGTTAATATTAATGAATATATAGAATTAAAATAAAAATTGCAAAATTGAAATTGATTGTGCGACACGATACGGTTCAAAATCTTTCTCGCAACCAAATGAATTAATCATTTTATTTCTCCTACATCACATATATGTAAACCCATCATTATTGTGTTATGACAAATTAAGTGATTTATGCATATATTGTTGTCACCTCATAAACCATAAAAACAATACAGTATGTGCGACCTTCAACAAACTATATAATGTCTAATTTTCCACGAGGCTTACCACCCACAACCACAAAACCATATATAAAGTTATAAATAAATCTAACCTAAATTATTTTTAAATTAATTTTTGTCTTATACTTATGTAATCGTGGCACCATTGCATGGTTTGATAATGATATAATTTAACGACGTTTTAGTTTCGTTTTTTTTTTGAGGGTTTTCTACATTTAATTCATCGAAATGGAACCGTCTTGCAAATTGTACACATGAATTTGGTGATTGTCAAATGGAAGTATATTTATACCAGTAGAGTATATAAAATTGGTGGTGCATGGAAATAAAAATGTCAAAGAATTTTTTTTTTTTTTTTTTTTGTAAAATGAAATCGAAATTTAAATTTTTGGTTTAATGTTTCTCAATTTGTTATGTCTTAGTTTTAAGTTGTTTATCAATAAGTTGCTTTTTACATAATTTGTGGATCAATTACATGCTATATTTAGGGTATATTAAAAGATTTTGTTCTACCCTAGGTTTTAAAATTGAAAGACGAATTTTGTCAAACAATGATTCGGAATATATTATTTTTATGAAGATGTGATGTTACTAGCACAAGGTGGATTTTTCTTACAAAATGGATACTGCTAAATTTTTAGATGTTCCTACCAAAAAAGTTAATGTGCGATGGTTCCGACAGCTTACTGAAGAAGCTATAAATGAGGTTTTGAATAGAGCTGCTGTATATAATATTATACAAATTAATTTAAATGTGGTAAAAGTTAGCAGAAGCGGTAAGAAAATTCCATTCAGAATTTGGAAGAGATAAGCATCCGTTATGCAATTATGGGCATTCCAAAAATTGTTGCAACTTTTTTAGAATTGGTTTGGTAAAGAAATAAAAACGGGTTAATCACAGTACAAACACATACCAATTCTTAATCGTTTACAGCAGTTACACATTTTATTAACCACTTTATTCAGAAATTTGCACAAGGATCTTCATTTTAAGGCTTACTAAATTCAAATAACTCTAAAAATAAAACTATCAAACTTTCTATGATGACACCAAATCGCTAATTGAGCAATGAAAAAAGCAATTTTGACAAAGTCAGGTTATAGTGGTGAAGTAAATTTTTATCGGTCTTGTTTTTTGCCCAAACAAATCTGTAAAAGCTAGAGTGAAGAAAATCCACGCGAAATAGTGGAAAATCCGATGCGCATTCACCAAAAATGATAGTATTAGTTAGTATACATATAGAGTAGTTTTTGAATCGATGAAGTTATTATACTATTTGGAAAACGATGAGCTCCATTTGCTGTACTGTAACAAAAACAATGGATATTTATTAACGTTTTTATATCGATTAGTTTCTGGAAGAAGGAACATTAAATGACCGTTCAGATTATGCGGTGCTATACCAACAATATATTAATGACCGATACAGGAAAACATTAAGGTGATCATTGAAGGAAGATAATTTTTACCCTTCATATCATTAACAAATTATTTACGAAGTCTTTTCACATTTTGTATGGCTCATCATAAGAATGACTAAAGCCGATTTTTACTCTGGCCACTCTAACAATAACTTAGTCACAGTACATCAAATTGTTAGGTATGAAAATATTGTTCGACCAGCAAATCGACTAGAGATGTCGAATCTGTCCTAAAGGAGAACAAATGAAACTTTGGTCGGTGTCCAGTCTTAATCATGTGGACAAAGCATCTTCCAACACCAAATGAAAGAAAGTGAAATTGGATTTTCTAAATGATTTCCCCGAATTAGTCATGTTCTGTTGCAGCTGTTCGCAATTCGAAAAAATGTTCAACTGGCCCAACGCATTTTTCGTTTAGTGTTATGGAAGTTTAGTTTTGTTTAGTGTTATGGAAGACCCAAATGATTCGATTCTTCATCGTGCACAGCAAGTGGAGCAACGTGTCCATCACCTTTTGGAAGCACAGAATGGCCAATTTTGGTGTTGGAGAAAACCACTTGTTTAGACGCCTTTATATCCATTAAAATTCACTGTTTTATGGGCTTTATGGTCTGATGGAGTCATTGACCTACATTTGTTTAACTAGAAATATCATAGAATATCCGACTGAAAATCCAAATAAATCTCGGCAAGTATATTAACCAACATAAATAAAAACGTGAAATGGCTAAGGTATAAGGACGTAAAGTTAATTTAGGCCACCATTTGTGTACCACAAAAATGTGGTGCTCCGTAAAATGGTGGATCAGTTGGCATACTAAATCCAACAGCTCCATTTAAATTTATTTGGCGTAGGTGGTAAAACTAATCAGAATGACGGAGTAAAGAAAGAAACATTGGAAGATTTTTAGTAAAGTATTTCGGGAAAGAGTGGAAGGAAAATCCAGAGTTCATTTTTTCGACATTTTATAGAAATTGTTTTATAAATTAACTTTCAACATTTAAAGAACAAAAATTAATCCTTAAAGTTTTAAATTATTAACAAATTTTTGATTAGCATGGAATGAACTTAGATGGAATAGTCACCGATTTGCAAACACCGGTCCCAGTTCCCATTTTGATGGAGGTAACTTTACGTCTCTGAAAATAATGACATCATATACTTTTAGGTTATATTTGTGGCCATTTCTGTCGCCGCTGAAATGATAAAGTAAAATCCCTGTGCGCATATTTATGCCCTAAGTTTTCTGATTTTTTCGACTAATCTCCAACGAAATAAAAGAATCAGTTACCCCGTTCTGATGTGGAATCGCTTTCATATAGGCCAATCGGTTCTTTAATAAAAAATCCATGTATTTGTTGAACTAAAAATTCAAACCATTCGCATAGTTCTTATTTAGTACCCACGCGTAAAGTTGGTTTCATTATCATAAACTCCGATGCGATATGATACTTCTTAATGCTGCAAGGAACGTGTTTGTTATCATGTGTTCCACAAGTTCTATGTGCATTACCTCGGTACAGAAATAGACAAATATTGCAACGTACTTTTTTGATGCTCTCTCCATGGTTGTGCTGACTTACATTAGCCCACAGTAGTCGACAAATATTTTGTATGGAACTGCCTTTGAAACTCAAGCTTCAGGTAACGAACTCATCATTTGCGAAGACTAAAGAGACTATAGAGACTTTAGACACTAACAATTGGCTTAATAATATAATAAGATGCTTTATTTAAAATTCTATATGTTTGTGTCCTCCAAACGATCATCTATAGTTATAGTAATTCTGCCTTAAGCATACATTTGGAAGAAGCTATTTAAAACAGGTTTGTGTTTATTGGTGATTGCCTTGCTATTTTACAGGAGTCGAATTTCATAGAAGAAATGTTTCTCTTGGGCCCAGCGAAATTAAATTGTCTCAGTATGATTGATACCTTTTCTGCTAAATTTGATAGCTTGCAATGGTCAAGTATTTCTAGTATAGTTCTTTGTGCTTTTTGCCTTATGATTTGCTTTCAGCCATATTGTGCTGGATTCAATCGTTGCTCTACATTATAGATAACAACTTCATAAGCTAGTTCGGTTGCGCCTGAGAGCCTTTATGTAGTTCGATTTCTTTACTTCCTTAAGAGATATTTCAATTTGTATTATTGTTGCAGCAATCCAGCCAAAAGGATCGAAAATATCGTCTGCTTAGAAATAATTCAAAATTATTCTACAGGTATCATCATGTTCATCAACTGCTTGCTGTTAATTTACTTTATGATCCGTGTTGCCAAAAATTCCGCGTTACCTGTGCTGTACGTTACGGTTAATAATTTATTATTACGAATTTCTTGTTGGGTAATCTTTTTGATACTATATCCTTTGTAAATCATCATCAAAAAGGTGTCCCAATGACATATTGGTTAAGATTTGACATATCGGTTATTTTGACAGAAACTTAGTATATTATTTCTAGTTGACGAAATGAGTTGTTTAATGCTACAACAAAAGTGGGAAATGTTGGAAATTTACTTCCATAATAAAGACAATTAGTTCAAAATCATTTTGCTCAAAAATCATCTTTTCGGACGAGGCACATTATCATCTCGGTGGAGATTGTGCTTTCAAACAAGAAAAAAGTAAATTAGGAAATATATTAAGCCGTTTTTGTTTTATGGCATTTTTAAATCTAACTTTTTACTGGGTCACCTTTTATACCTCACTCGCCAAAATTTGTTTATATATATATCTTTCCCAAATTTACAATAAAGACAATTTTATGTAGATTATCCTTAGAATTTTACCACAGTATCTTTGCCTTGTCGTAGGAGGCGACGAAACCAATGTTGGATCGTGCTAACTACCCGCATCCGTAAAAAACTTTCCTGTTGAAATAATCAATCAACAGAAATATGGAAACCACCAAAATTAAACTTCACCCCCGTTTATGTTAACGGACATGCAGTTTTGGATCAGTACGGGGAACGTGCAGTCGCTAGGAAAATCAAGCGCGTTGAATGGCTCAATATTAGCCATTAAACAGGATCGCATGGAATACACTTTCTAAGAAACTCGATGTTCATACAAAGTGGATGCCACATGTTTTAAGGCTATACATTGCTTTACAGTGTAGATAACCTCGGCAATCTTAGTGTTGGTTTTCTTGTTGGGCCCTAGTATAAAGTCTTTTCGGGCTTTCAATGTGACAAACGTCATATAGCACGACTTCAGATATAAAGTGATTGATGACTATAACCTGACAGCTGAGAAAAATCTGACAACTTATGTGAAAACATAGGTCCGGACTTAATTAGGAAATAATGATGTACTTGCAGTCGATCGAGTTTTATTCAATCACGAGATCAGGAATTTAATGAAAATTCCTGATCTCGTTCATGAAATAAAGGAACTTTAAGTATGTTAGCTCGGTCACGTTCTGTGAGCTCTTCCTAAAGGGATAAGACCGGCCTGTAAAACCATTTTCATCTGATTATAAATCACTTAAAATAGTATTGCAATCAGATGAATCAGTTAATTATCCAGAAAACTGGCTCAAAGATTTCAATCCAGCAGGATTTCCTCAACATATAAATTACGACTCAAAACAGGATCACCACAATAATGTTATTGAGAAATTTTTCCTCCAAAACTGTGCAATGGAACGAGCCTCCTGGTTAAAGCTGTATATAAAGCTACAATATTAACGGGATATAGTTGAAGAGAATCAGTTTTCATACCACGAATCCCACTAATCTTATGATGGATCTTTTTTTTGTATTTAATCCAACCAATCTTTTTCTGGGGCCAAAGCTCACCTCTTTCACGGTTAATTTTAATTTCTTTCTTTACGCCGTAGCCAAATCAAGGATGCACGAATCCAGGTTTGCTTTGAATAAACACCTGCATATTGCATTGCTCCAGCCAGCCTGTACTGACATGGACGATGGTTCAAACCATGGTTTTTACACTCCAACAGGAGAGTTCATCGTTATCTCCGCGTCGTAATCGCAAGTGATAAAAAATTCTTTTTTCAAAAAATCCCGCTGGGATTCGAACCTTGCATCAATTGCTCGGTTTTATGATCGATTTTCTAGAGGAATTTTTTCTAGCAGTTAAGTAGTCTTTCCACTTAATAAAAGATAACTAATGTGGTCAACAAATAAGTGGTACACAGTGGTTATGTAGATTCGAGTGACATAACGGGAGCTAGTAATTTATAGATCGATCGACCGAAATCAAAAATATTTTCGGTTCTTAGCGCAATAACAATGTAACTAAGTCAACTATAACTTTAAAATTTAAGACTATCCATACATAAATATTTTAGATCTGAACATATTTTGTCTGATTGAAGGCAACATACTTTTCTACATACAAATACCTATATAAATATATATATATATATATATATATATATATATATATATATATATATATATATATATAATATTATAATCTAAAATTTTTGCACGGTATCCTACAGCGTTACATCCTAACCTAGATACCGAAGCAGGTAATAATTTGCGATTATTTGAACGATTCGCTTCGATTACCATAAAAATCATCAACAAACGAAAAACAAAACAAAAAAAAAATAAAAAAACTCGCGATACATATTTTAATCGTGCAACTCATTAAAAATCTCACAACTAATTTTGCGATCTTAAAAAATAAAAATGTAATGATTTGGTTTTTTTTTGTCTTACATTTTTTTTATGTTTCTTCAAGGTCTTTATTAACGCTTCGTTTAACACTAATGACCGATTTTTGTTTTTGTTTTTATTTTCATTTTCGTTATACAATTTTTCTTCAACTTATATATATATATATATCCACTTTACATACATTAATCTAAAAGATGTTCATATCATTGTTGTGACGAAAAATAAAACAACAAAAGAATTAGAACAATTTTCAGGTTACTCGCTTTGCGATGTGTGGTGCATTGAAATCTCTTGTATATTTATATGTAACATAAATTAAATTTTTTTTTCTACTTATGCAAATCTTAATGCAATCGTTGATATTTAGACTTTGTATTTAGCAAAGTTTTTCATTCGGAAATGATGAAACTCTACTTATTTGCTATTACTTATTTATATACGATTCCACCTTCAACTTTTCATGTCTTATGTTATAAAGTTATATATATATATATATATATATATATATATATATATATATATATATATATATATATATATATATATATATATACATATATATATATATATATATATATATATATATATATATATATATATATATATATATTTAGTTGTTTTTTTATGTTTTTTTGGGTTGTTGGATGCATGAATCATGGTAAAAAAAAATAAAAATTATCCGCGTATTTACAATGTGTTACGTTTATTGTCGCGCGAGTTTTTTTTTTTTTTTTTGTATATATTTTTTGAAGGTGGAACATTAATTTTGGTTTTCTGTTATTTATAGAAATTTAAATTGTAATAAATCAAGTCTGAATTTATTTGTGATGCTGTAGGTAAGAGTTTAATATATATACATGTATTAAGTATATGATTTACGATCTCAAGTCATACAATTATTTAATTTTTTTTTTGGGTGCAAAGTAGTTTGTTTTTCTTAACTGTTTCCATAATTCATTTAAGAATTATGGTATACACAGAACAAACCAAACGATCTCAATATACTTTTATATTTAAAAAAAATTGTTTGGCTGAAAATATTGGAATGCAATATGCAACCGTTTTTTATATAGCATTTGGTCCTTATATATATATATATATATATATATATATATATATATATATATATATATATATATATATATATATATATATATATATATAATACATGATTGTGCTCATATACTTAATTAATTTGTTGAAGTCAATAACGTACATAAAATTCCATTCCAAAATTAATTGGATAATTTCACCGATATACAAACTGGATGACATAAACAATTAATCAATTTGAGATAAAAAAAAGAGAATATCAATCAAATTGAAAACTAGATTGTTTGGTACGCGAAATGAAATGGCATTTGAGATATTTTAGCGTGTTTTTGTAATGGAATTTTTCGTATTTTGCTACACTTCACATATATATCAACTCGACATGTTTGTATGTATATACATATGTGCAGATATATAATTATCTATAATAAAATGATTGTCTGATTTCAGATTTTCTTATATTTAGTCACAAAAGGAACTTATTTCATTATATTATAATGTCGACATTAAATTCGATGGTCCGTTCATGATTTGTTCTATGTAAATCCCATTTCAGAACATTTCGAGTTCATTGATTTCTTACAATCCTTCCGAGAGGGATATACACTAGTGCTAAAATTAGTACCCTCCTTCCCCTTCTTTTTGGTGGGACAGGAGGTAACTTTAAAATTAAAATAGAAACTCCTACTTTTTAGTGCAGATTCGGATTTTACGACTAAAAGTACGTAGGATTTCTTTGAAATATTTAATTCGATTCATGATAGATGGCACTGTAATAAACGATATTAAATTTTTTTCGATTTCTTCTACTGAGAACATATGCATACGATTCGGCAATATGTTTGCATCAAAATTAACGTTTTCAATGTAAATACTCGAAAAATTAGTCTTGAACAAATTAAATTTCTTAAATTTTAAATTACTGAAAAATGACTTGTCAAGAAACTACTTTTATCTTAACCCAGGAACATAATATGCAAATAAATGATTCTATTTTGTTTTAAAAATATCGATTAACCAGTTTACGTTAAGCACAAATACGAATTGGAGTATTTAACTGTACAGGAAAAAAATTAAATGATCCTTGTTTATAGAGAAGCTGACCTTAGTCTAGATAATATATATTCATTATTGCTAACATTTACAAGATATATAGAATTGGATATGATAACTTTACATTTTTCTGCTTTTAAGTATAATAGATTCCATCACACCAATGGTTAATGTCATCAATGTCCTTCTACACGTTGACTGCGTCATATAGAAAGGGTTACCCAATAAGAAGTTTTATTTTGAATAACCTGATGCTATTTGGGCAGTTGTCAATTTTGAAGCTGTCATCTTTTGACATTTGACAGGAAATTGAAATTGTTAAAATTCACTATAAAAATGGTGAATATTTTTCAGGCACAGTTCGAAAAACTAAAACACTTTTTGGCCGTCGTGAAGCAGCTTCTCGCCCGGCAATAGTGAAACTTGTGGAAAATTTTTAGCTGTTGGGACAAGTTAGTGATGTGAAGAATCGAAACCGTGTGTGCCGCTTAAGAAGAGCCATAGAGAAGGAGCTGGATTTCCTGGTGGAGGAAATCACAAATGCCTGTAACTTGTCCTTGGACACTGCTTGCCCCAAGAGAATACCTAAGGGGCAGCAGAAATCGGTATGGTGGTCCAGATATTTGGGAATCCTTTGTATAGGGTGTAGGCAAGCATTGATCAGAGAAAAAGGCTCTAGGGAAGATCAGGATTGAGACTCCTATAAGGAGCAGCTTAAAAGTATAAAAAGAAATTAAGGAAGGCGCAGAGGAGGTCTTGGAGCCTATTCTGTGATAAAATGGAAGGTGTTTCACAGATCTCGAGCTTCAGTAAAATCTTATCTAAGAGCCCAACGACCCCTAAGTACTTAATTAAACCATATGGGCTGTGGACAATGTCAAGTAGGGAATTATTGGCACTCCTGTTGGAAACCCATTTCCCAGGAAGTGTGGATGTGTCGACGGAGCTTGGTAAGAGTAGGGAAAAATTATCGTTGGGGTGCCCGGCGGAAATCGTGAGCAAAAACCGGATCCTATCGGCACTAAACGGCTTTAGACCCTATAAATCGGCAGGGCCGAAGGGTATTATTCCAGTGGAATTATAAAAACACTCGTCGAGCATTCTCCCATAGCTGGAGGTGATCTTCAGGGGGTGTTTCTTGAACAAGTACTATATGGTAGCCTACCTCAATAAAGAGAGCGCTTTTAACAATGTCAGGACGGAGGCAATTCAGGAAAGACTGTCTTTCTTAGATGTGGACTACCCTTTAAGAAGGTTGATAAATCAGATGCTAGAATGCAGGATTGTTAACGCGGAGATAGAGGAATTCATCATTAGGAGGCGAGTATTTAGAGGTACTCCACAAGGTGGTGTCCTATCACCTCTTCTCTGGGACATAGTAATCAATAGATTACTTTTGGAACTGGAAAGGGAGGGAATAGGGGTGATAGCGTATACAGATGACGTATGGATCATGATCTCAGGTAATTACCTACACACGATTAGGGAAGTCATGCAAAACAGAGCTTGTACTCTTCACCAAGAAATATAAAATTCCGGTAGTCGCCCCTCCTACCTTAGAAGACACGGCAGCCACCTTTACTGATAAGGCAAGATTTCTGGGCATAATTTTAGACAGTAGGCTAAATTGGAAGTCCAATATTTTAGAGAGAGTAAAGAAGTCTACCATGGCTCTGTACTCATGTAGGAACGCCGTCGGTAGGAGATGGGATTTAAAACCAGAGGTGGTACTCTGGCGCTTCACCGTTGTAGTCAGACCAATTCTAATGTATGGAGTGAGTGTGTGGTGGACAGCACTAGACAAGAAAACTTATAAAAACATGATAGGGAAGGTACAAAGAAAGGCTGGCTTGCTTATAAGCGGGGCACTGGTGACAACCCCTACACGTGTTCTGGAGGCTATGTTCTACCTTCTTGCTGTTGACAGCTTTGACAAGCAGAGAGCGGCAACTACGGCTGCACGATTCTCTGTCGTGTTTGATCGGACATGTCTACAGACGGGCCACTCGACGATTGGCAGTTCGTTTAAGGAAGACTTGACGAATCGAAAAAGGCTTCTGGACCCTTATCCGCTCGAGGGGATCCTGGTGGAACAGTTCAACAGCGGAAACTGGAAGTATACAATTCTACACTGACGGCTCTAAGCTAGACGGCAAAGCCGACCCTACGTAGACCTGACTTAAGTATAGTCGTGGTGATGTTCACAGGACACTGCCTCAGGGGGAAGCATGCAAGGAAGCTTGTGTCAATGGCAATTGACTTCTGTACAAGCTGTTTGGATGGGGAGGAGAAAGAAACTGTCAGCTACTTCCTCTGCTCATGCCCGGCGCTAGCTTATAGGAGGTACAAACTTCTGGGCAAGTATTGTTTCGACGGCCTTATGGATCTCGAGAACTGCAATGTGCAAGATATATTACGCTACATAAGTAGCTCTGAATGGTTCCAATGAAGGTGAGTGGGGAATAGGATCCTTTGATATCACAATGGACCGTGACCGTTCTAAGTGTGCTTTAGCGGCCACTCTAACTTAACCTAACCTAACCTTACACCAGTTACTAAACATCATAATATTTCAACTTTTCTAAAGAATAATTCAACTTTTCAAAGGAATGACTCAACTCAAACTACTAATTCAATATCCGTAATTTTAAGCATGGAAAAATCTACCCAATGTAAATATGAGGAAATTGAGTCAAATTATTATTCTAATGTCAGCGAGGATATGAGTAAGATGGAAATTTTGGTAAAATGATAAAAAATAGGCAGTAGCTTTTAACATACCACAGACTGGGTTTAAAGAGTTAATAGAGATTTATAATCACTCATTTCAGAAATATATTCTGCTAAGATTTTCAACTGATTCGTGGACTCTGTTACTCCACCACAGAAAACTGAAACTATTAAATTGAACCAATGGATGGAGGTTCAGATTGGCATACTGGAATAAAAATACTGTTTGGAATCGTATTTTAAAACATAACTTTTTGGTGTTTGAAAAGCGTGGTTACTAATTATGTATTTTTTCATGTGCCTGTGGTTTCGGGCTCCATTAAATATACTGCTTTTGTGACACCAGATGACCACTATGAATTTTTAAAAAGTCCGTTCGGTCTATGTAACTCGCCAGCCGTTATAATAGCGAAATTTTTAAATCAGTATAGTTGCAAAAGGAATGGTTTGCATCTTTATGGACGATTTAATTATACCTTCGAAAGATGAAGGGGAAGCGATGTCAAGGTTACAGAGTGTTTTTGGAAATGGCTTAAGCAGATTGGAAATAAAGTGGAGTAAATGCCAATTTTTGAAAACCAAAATTGAGTACCTATAGGGTACGAAGTGGAAAATGGATATGTTCGGCCAAGTCAAACTAAGATCGAGGCAGTAAACAAATTTCCGGCACCACACAACGGCAAGAAGTTGCAATCGTTTCTGGGACTCACCAGTTATTTTCGGAAATTTGTTGACAAATTTTCGCTAATAGCAAAACCGCTGTCAGACTTGCTTCGAAAGGATAGAAAGTTCGTTATTAATGAAAGGGAACTTGAGGCAAGTGATGAAGACCACTGATTTCACCCAGTCATCTATTACAGCAGAAAAACTACGAAGCATGAAGAGATGGATTTCAACAATACTGCAGGAAAGAAGGTATTCAAATTTTCCAACAACTACTGGTATGTCCACTGGAAATGGCCAAGTGGAACGTGTGAATAGCATCATAATACCTGCATTGGCAAAAATGTCATTAAGTAAGCCTGGTAATTAGTATACAAGCATATACAGAGATATTAATTGGGACAAAAACGAGATGTCTCAAAAATGCTAATTTACTGGAAATAATACAAGAAGAGTCAGCAAAACTATATAACATCGAACGTGATAAAATGAAGGAGGTTGCGAAGTTGGCGATCCTAAGAATTCAACAAGAGAATTCAATTAATTATAATAAGAATCGAAAGCGTGCCATAGAATTCAAATTTGGGGATTAAGTCGCGATAAAGAAAGCGCAATTTTTTTGAGGTTCTTGATGGAGGAAGATGATGATGAGATAGATGCAACAGATGACATGAAAGCTTTAAGTAAAGTTTCTGTATGTATATCGAGGTCGAATACAAGTGCAGGAGGGCCGAGTGGACATGCCGAAATACTTACCATTTTACTGTCTAGTCCTACCCTGGTTTGTTGTCATCGTCAATAATAAACTGTAACATACTCGCAAAAGTAAAATGAACGTACCGTAATGAATATAACAAGATACTTAATAATTGAACAAGATACGCAAAAAATACTTGTTCACTCTCGTTCGATAATTAAAACCGATAGCAAGTACGAAAAAAAATAAAATTAAATAAATAAAATTGCGTTTTGGAAGAGCTTTATTTTTCCTATTTAAGAACATCCCACCCCACACATATGTAAATGTAGCTCCTTTTCTTTGTGGGTTGTCAGTCTTGGTCCCCAAAACGTATTTTTCGAGTTAAAATCACCGCCAATAATATAATTAAACCCTAATAATTTAAACAACGAAATGTAGTCCCCTTTATTCTGATTATGCCTTGGAGGGCAATTCAAAAATTTTATTCTTTTTCACCATTTAGTTGAACATTGATAAAGGCTACTTGCACAATTTCTTCTTCAACTTTTATCCCTTCATCAATCAATTAATATGATGGCTTATAATATATTCTATGATTGACTAATTTCATATTTTTGCTATATGACGGGTTATCCAGCAACACTTTAACGAGATTGAGATATTTGGAATCGTTATCAAATTTGTCAACATCCGTATCAGCAATCAATTCACTAACTAACCCGTCTGCCTCTGATGAATAGAATGTATGTCCGAATAAAGCGTCCGGAAATGTTCGTTACCTTTTTTATATTTTATTTGAAAATTGAAGTCTTGTAGCTTTATACTCCATCGAGCAAGTCGTCCGGAGAGGTCATTTTGGTTCATAAGCCACTTTAAGCTTGCATGGTCAGTGGTAACTGTAAAGCGTAATCCTTCAACATACTACCTAAATTTTTTACGCTTAAAACTGCAGCAAGACACTCTAATTCCGTAACGTTATATTTACATTGCGTACCGTTGAACTTTTTTGAGAAGAAAGCAATTGGTCCAAACCAACTCCAATTCTGGAGGCATCACATTTAATGTAGAAATGTTTGTTGAAATCAGGATTGTATAATCAGGATTGTTTATTGAAGGCGCGTTCAGCATCTTCCGTCCATTGGAGTTTTTGGTTCTTTTTTAAAAGTCTAGTTAGTTTGCTCATATACATAAGTTATGATAATTTGGTAAATTGTATTTTTAGTTGGTTTATTGGAATGGACCTTGGACCACAGTATCATTTATTATTGACATATTTCTTATATTAGTCTTTATTTGTCGGTATTCCAACATACCTGCCTCGTCTGGTGCAATCTCAAGAATCAATCTAATAATAGCAGGATTGTTAATAACTCCTTGCTGTAGGCCAAGTCATGCAGCTAATATAGGCGCATTTTGGTTTATTCGATGAGCTACTGCTTCAACTCTCTGATCCAACCGAACATAATCGTCACTTAAAGGAATAGCTAACAGTCGATGCAAGTGACTGTGTGTGACTCCGTTTGAGCTAATATTATACTGCCTCAGAGAGGAACCGTATGTCCTTACAAGATAAAGGTATGCAATATAGTTCAAGTTTGGTCAATGATACACAACTAAATCAGTGGTAGATGGTGATAACACCCGTAAATATTTAATGATTTTTTGCCATATGTTGGTTAAATTTTCGAACGCGTCCATAAAATTCAAAGTTTCTGCGAGGATAGTCATATCAACATGCGCGGCCGTTTTTTGGCCTACATTTAAGAACTGAACTATCATATGAGTTGACGTCATACCTATATAGTGCAACATAGTCTGGGTGTGAGTGAATACGGGGTCTTTACGTAATATTACACAGCCTACCACCACCGCCCTTAATTTGGGGTAGCCGGCAAAAGTACGTGCTATAAATGGAATACAATCAAGGTTTATTAAATGTGGGCAGTTAGCTTCTGTAATTTAATATGACGAGTTAGAAGCTGCAAAGGCACTGACTCTTCTCTCCATAAACTGATTCACATGAACTCTCAACTTAAAGTTTTTGAATAAAGTGCAGCATATTGTGCATATATAACAATAAATTTTAACTGTATTAAGGAACGAGTTAGAATCTTAAGGGCATCTTTTTCTATCAAGATATCATTGGGCGGTAGTCCGGTCATCATAATTATCGTCCTGGTTACACGGTAATCTTGCTCAGGTTCACAAATTGCACTATTTACATCTGGGTTGATGAGGTAATCATTATACTTATCCGCAAACATTTCTAGACATGTGAATGGTGCTACGAGAACTAATATATTACCTTCAATAAAATTAAAAGGTGTGATAGATCGATTCTAAGCATTCAACATAAATCTTATGAATCAATGCCCGGTATATATCTGGTTATTGTTTGTTCTTTATACTGAATATTAAAAGTATCTTCATGATGGTCTAATCCTCTCCTTAGGTGGAAAACGGTCTTGTAAAATTTATATAATGCTGAAGCAGTATGCCTAGTGATAAACATAGCATCCGGATTTGGACCCCATCTAAAATAGAAGCAAAAAGGAACTGTTGGTGATGGGTAATTCCTCGATAACTATTAGGCAATACCAAGAATCGTTCTTCATTAATTACTAAAGCTTGAGCTACTTGGGCTAATGTAAAAACTTCTGTAAGAGCTTCATTAATGCCATTCTTAATTTTATTTTCCTTTATTATCCTTTTTAATTTAATAAAATATATATTTAGATTTATAAATATATATTTATATTTTGTTATTGTTTGTTTGATGTCTTATTGAGTCATAAATGATCCAAAAGATCTCTAAATGTTCAAATGGTGGTTTGATTGACGTGTTACCCAGCCATATCATCTTGAATACTGTAGTAAATTGATTTTGGCCATAAGCTATTTTGAGATTCAGATTATTGAATTCCAAGTTCTGGGGCCCTATTTGGGAATTCGAGTTTGAATGTGTGAGATTCGTATTGGATTTAAATAAAAATACAAATACGTACATTTCTGATTTAAACCCAATACGAATCGTATACACTCGTAATCGAATCGAGTTCCCAAATAGGGCCGCAGGTTGATTGTTTTCTTCCAAAATATGAACAGCGGCTTTAGCATTTGATGTCTCGTTGTTTGCTCTCATGTTTCTTTAGGTTATGGTTAATAACAGATACACGTGAATCATCATTTTCATTATTGAAGTTGCCGCGTGATGAAACACAATTTTTGATAGTGTATGGCATGTTATTCCGTTAATAGAAGCAGGTATCTATTTTGTACGGAACGGGTAGTTTTGTGTCCAAACAATTTAACTTTCAAACAGCTTTTGCGGCTGGTTGACCACTGGTTTGGTCTTGAATGCGAATATTGTTCAAAACCATTAACAATCAATCCCACCCCATACATATATAAATGTATATATATATATATATATATATATATATATATATATATATATATATATATATATATATATATATATTTATATATATATATATATATATATAATTATATATATGTATATATATATATATAAATATATACACATATATATATATATATATATATATATATATATATATATATATATATATATATATATATATATATAAAATAAATATATAAATATATATATATATATATATATATATATATATATATATATATATATATATATATATATATATATATATATATATATATATATATGAAATTAATTGCCTTGAGGGCTAAATATTTCAACTCATCGTCTTAATTATTGTCCAGCCTATATATAAATACAATATACATATATTTTTTATAATCAACCCAGCATAAATATCTACTAACTAGCCAACCAATTAATTTTGACTATAATTGATCATAATTCCACACCTTAAAACATCTTTACATTCTTCATCTTAATAAAATGTTAAATTATGATTTTATTTTTGCCAAGAGAAAGTTTAATTTTGTCGCTCTTATCGTTAAATATTTAAATTTTTTTATTTTAATTGTTATAAATTATTTTGACCACATACCGAGTTAAACTTTACATGAATATTTTGGTCCTAATGTGAGACGCATTGTCGCGTATCCATTTGTAATAAATAAGCGAATAAATTTCACATCTCAAGTGTACATAAAGTATTTACAAGAAATAAATAAATTGGGTTACAAGTACTTTATAAACTATATATACATATTCAAGTGTAAACACAATAAAGAGCGATGAAGGTGCGGCCACTCATCAACATCCATCCATCTCACTATTATCGGATTCAAATAAAATTCATTACATATTTCAATTTTACAAGGAAATGATATTCATCTCAAAAACCCTATTGTTTTAACCATTCAACAAGAACAATTTGTATACATAAAACAAACAACACATACACAAATCAAAAACATGCAACATTTTAATTTTTGTTTGGTTTTCTTGATTTTTTTTAAAGCTCCTGTAGTCGGGGCACCCTCATACCTCGAAAAATATTTATATTTAATTTCTGTACAAATAGAAATGAGCCTAGAACTCGGTCCATGAGCCCAATCAATTAATCAATACAGTATTTTAAGGTTTGAGCACATAACACCGGGTACACTAAATTTTTGTTGGGCTATGTACACTCGTCAATTATTTACAGTTCAGGCAATGTCCTTTTCTTTGTATTGTGCAAAGATGAAAAGGTAAATTACCCAGTCTTGACGAGGTGCGTAAAATTAATTTAATTTTTTTTGTATGATATTGGTCTAAAACCTTCAATACAGTATAAAACGGTATTAATCAAAAGCTCTGGTCATCAGTACAAATACCGCTTTAATAAAACTACATTTCATTTCTCGTAACTCACTGCTGGAATGCTCCAAATGAAGTGATTTGATTATAAGCATTCATTCTTTCTATCGGACACCACACATCACTTGATCCATCCTATAAGAAGAGCATCGTTGACTGTGTATAGTGCCTGTTTCTAATATATAATTGGTTATGCTTATCTCTAGGTTATTGCTATGTGACGGTTGCTCTGGATAGCGGAATGAGTCTTTTTGTAACCACTCAGGACCATTTTGCCCATAGATTAAAGTTTATGAGTTTTGATAGCAAACCTCGTTGTTTATATAACTCCAAGGGTTTTTAGAAAGAGAAGATAAAATATTTGCTGTATTCGATTAGCTAAAGTTAAGACTTAGTTTATAGCAGCAACCTTGATTTTTGCGTTCAACAAGCTGACTACAGTAGACTAAGACAGTCAATTAGGTTTTTCTGGTGTATCAAAAAATCCATGCAGTTCCGTTTTAATGATCATAGTCGACAAGATGCCACTGAATTTTTCACTATTTAAGGCCGGTAGAATCATCATCAGTGTCTACGGAAACCCAAATGTATGGTCCAGATAGCCAGATATAGGTATGGTCTCACCTTTAACACACCTGCTTCGGCACTTAATACCCCCATTAGGTATTGGAGTTTTTGAGCATGTGTAAGCTTCCGAAGACTGTCCGAATTTTTAATCGCAGAAGCTTAAAATGTCCTGCACCTAAATGAGGAGTGATATAGTGCTGCCATATTTTGATTCATCTAATGATTGGTCTTTGAATATTATACTCTCCTTTCTGTGCCACGTACTAAAATTGTTATCCATTTTGTAGTATTGCTTCTCAACTGGTTCCATTTCTGAAGATTCGTCTTTCCGTTCGCAAAATATTTTGGCTTCAATATCGACAAATTCTTGAAGAAGTTTGGAAACACGTGTAGTTTTTGTCTTGACTTCTTCTTTATTAGTAGTGTTAGATAGCTCCTTTGAACATTTTTCCAATCTCGTTATAAGACCCTTGAGAATACCATATCTACGCTTGATCAAGCCTGAAATGCATTCTAAAATAAATGAGTAACTAATGATGTTCACTTTCAGTTCGCTATTCAAAAATCATGTGGCTCTAAGGGTCTCAAAGCCTTCAAATGGTTAAAAGTAGCCTTTCTAATGAACATATACATAAATAAAGCGGCTTTTACAGGTCATTACTGGGTCGTACCGAGTCAACAGTCTGGCTCATCTGGATCCGATCATGAACTGGTTCTTCGTATTATTCTAGACAAACCGAAGAAGACTAGTCGTTTTGTACCACGAAGAGCCATTGTCGCCAACTGCGACCTCTTTGCCTACTAAATGGCATCCATTGCTTCTCGGTTTCTAAAGCCAGTGATTATATATTTGGTTTTAAACTCATTGATTTGAATCGCAACGGAAGCTAGGAATCTTGGTGGTTCTTCTAGCAAAAACAGCTACGAGCTTCCCTGCTATTATAAAATGGTTTCGAGCTTCTTTAAAGGCTATATCCTGTTGCTCGACAACAAGATGACATCCTTCATCTCACCAATCATTTTTAGGTTTAATTTTTACAATAACTAGAGTTGCCTTGGTAGGCACTTTCTCATTTTCGTTTACCAGACCTTTACAGTTAAAAGGTTTGTTTCGGTTTCCTGGAATCCCTGACATGTATGAAAACTGCCATCTTAACTGTGCAGTGAACAATTGATGATCACTACCTACAAATGGCACCTGACCGATAAAATCTCACATCTTGAATGTTCCGAGACCTTTTGTTAAAAATTAACAGATGGTCAATTTGAATTCGGGATCCCTTACGAGGGTATGTCTATGTTTCAAAGTGGGTTTTTTATGAGGAAATAATGTGCTAGCCACATTGAGGTCATGCGAGACCGCAAAGTACATCATTCTTTCCCCATTATCGGTTGCTAGATCGTGTTGTGAGTAAGGACCAATGATTTCACATAAATCAGTCTCATTTTTACCAGCTCTATAATATTAAGGTCATTAATTATTATTCTGACGTCGTGCGTTGGTACCAATCCCATCAGATCTTTCAAAGTTTTGTAAAAAGAGTCTTTATCTTTGGGTTGCATCATCAACTTTTTAATCCAAAATAAACTTTCCACCTGGCGCCCAAGAAAAGAACCAAGACTGAGGTTGCTGAGGTCATCTCCACTGTAAAACAATGCATACCATTGGGAGATGTCGTCTTTATTCCGTCTTTACCGGCTATCGAGTTTATTCTCGAAATAGTGGCATCAAACGTAATGATCTTCAACTGCATTTCCATTCAAGCGGAGGTTGGTTTTGATTTTGGTGATAGACATATATTTTTTTGTTGATTTTGGTGCGGATAGTCCCCCCAGGAATCCAGCCTTTGTTTAATCGCCTCCTACGACAAGCCAAGGAGGCCGTGGTGGAATTCTAAGGATAACATGCTCGTTTAGAAGTATTTTACTGGCCAAAAGAGTATCTCTCAACTACAGGGACCAACCTTAAGTGTATTAAATATAATTTGAAAAAAAAAAATGAGATTAAACCGGGTTCGTCGCCTAAGTCTTTTGTATTTTTATTTATTTATATATCTACAACTGTACAGCGATGGTCATATAAAGGAAGATCATATACGCTAAATCCCACAAATGACAAACATTGAAGTGCAATTAGAACAAACGGCTTTAGGATGAATTCAATTTTGGTCGAATGACATTACTGCATTAAAATATTAATACATTCCAACGAATAATTAATGCAAAAAAGTTGCAAAGGAGTTAGCCTTAAATCGTTATCTCGGGCAACCAAAGCAGAAAATTAAATACCTCCAATATTAAAATGGCTAATGTCGGGATCATTACTCACCGTCTACTTGTTAATAATGTTCCAAACCCAAAATTACTTTCCTCCCTGTATCAGGGATCAGGATATTTTGGCCGATATATTGGTTTTTCTTGCAACTATAGTTATTATAAATCTAATTCCAGGTGAGCACAGCTTGATATCGGCTTTCATTGGAAATTGTGCCATGCATTCATGGTTGCAGCTTCCAAAAAAACCTTTAAGAGGAGTAAACTTCCTAGTGAAGTTTCTAAATATATTAGGAAGAAAGAATAAAAATAGTATATTTTACTTGACTTCGGAATATGGAACGGCCATGAATACTGTATGAATGCATTAATTAGTTCAACACATTTGTCTAAACAAATTTTAATTATGGTATTAAAACTAATGCTTCGGGTACGGCTGAAGGTGCAGTTTTAGAGCATTACGACAAGAAAATTGGAGTAAATTGGGAATATATTTTGGAATATATCACTCTACTATTTCACCGTTTAGGTTGTAAGCTTAAACAAGTAGCCATAGACAATATCATCAGTAGACCTATCTGATGTGAATGTCGATGTAATTTTTTGGGCTAAAACTTGCATAGCTGGTCAAAAATCGAAAGTTGTGTAACACGTTCGATCTGAATTTGGGCGTTTTGTTCAACCATAGATATGTTCAACCATATTCGTATAAAGACTAAGTTCGCTACCACCATCAAATAATTTCACATTTTTGTTAACAATAGAAGACCGTTTTACTAGATGGCCGGAAGAAATACCGCAATAATAGATTTTTTTTTTTAGATAAACACATTGCTTAGGGATAATTCCCTGAATGGCTTACGCCGGTTTCAATTTATTTTCTCAATTTTCTGTAATGCACTGATTTTGATTTTATGGTGGATAACGTTCACGAAAATACAATGACTGACACATTAAAACTAATTTATCAATGCATTATGGTCAGGGAAAACTATATAAAACCCTGATCGAGAAAACATTACAAGTAAATATAAAACAATATTTAATCTTCTCGGCAGCTGTGGTGACAAACGCTGCTGGTATTAGAGATTTAATTTCGGAAGAACAGTGACCAAAATAATACTTGTAAGCGATAAAGCACTTACTTTGCGTTTGTGCTCTAATAAGTCAATTGATAAAGCGATATTTTTATCGGTAATCATGTGAATTCTATCAAGACATTTGAGATTTTGGAGCACCACCCCAGACATTTAAAAACTTATAAATATATTGTTGCGTGAGAATACCATTCTGTCACTGTATTTGTATACTTTTATCACAATATAAATTATTCTTTTTTTAATTTTAATAAAACGAAATAAGGAAACCTTGTTTTAATAAAAACAAAGAATTCAATACTTCTAGTTTTATATATAAAAATTAAAAATTATTTACAGCAAAGAAGTTAAACTTTCTTTAATGTGATAATAAAAAAAATCACTCGAAATGTCTAGGCCCAACATTCTAAGAGAGGAGGACCTACTAATTTGTATTCCGTTTATTATGGGTGGAACTCATTCGTTTTGCGATCTAACTAAATGTCATAAGACCTACACTTTGCGTGAAAGAAATTCCACATCTGATAAATTCAAAAGGGACCGCATGGACTCTAGCTTCTTAAACCTGATATTTTTAGTTATAGCTTCACCCTTTTTTTGAGATACAAAGATGGGTTGTGATAACCTGCAATGCACAAATAAATAAAAAAAACATGGCTCTATATGGGCCAATGACTACACTTACTGAGTCCTTCTAAAAACAAAATAAGGCATTCGATGGTATTATTGATGATATTCGATGAACCCAAAAAAATATGTTCAAGGTTATCGTGTTTTAAAAATACTTTTTATGCTAAATTGTGGAGAATTGCTCTCCGATTGTTGCTATTGTAACATTCAACTTCGCCTTTTTTATGAATAAACAAGTTGTATGCAGGAAACCCTTATTATATTCTGTTTTAAGTCGACTTGAAAGCATCCACATAAGAGCCAGATTCCACTGAAGATGGTAGATTTGCACCTTAATTATTAAACTAATATTTACGGATTTTAATTGATGCCTTTCATTATGTCTCGCATTTTGTTAGTTTTTCAATGACACATATTCAGAACAGGGCCTATAATTAGCAATATGATTACCTTTAAAACTTACCATACTTTTTCAGTGCAATATATCCTTTCTATTCATGTAACAATTTGTGGCCTCATGTAAGTCACAACATATATAAAATATAATACACACTGAAGACAACCTGCAATAAACGTCTTATAGAGGGTCCAAAAAATGGGCACTTATGACATTGAACTATAAGATTGATCATTTCAACTGCTCTTCAACTACTATTAATTTATATAGTAACCTCATGAGATTACAGATTCCCTTACTATTTGAATACTGATTTCACTACCTATATTTCAACACTAAACATTGTTTGAGAAATTCTCTTGGCATTAATATGGTTTTAGTACTTTTGGTGCAAAAGCCTTTCATACAATTTTCTGGTTCTTTGATGACTAAATTTAACAACTACTCTAGGACCTTTAGAGCTTTTTAATTAATGTATAAGTGCAGTATTATTTGCCTTACTATATCTAATGATTTAATGATAAACCGATATGATTCGACTGACTGTGTTTGGTTTCAACTAAAGTTCCCATTTACACTTCTGAGATAAGGAAATGACCTTTACTGATTTCATTTAGCTAATTTGCCAAAATATTACTTAATTTTTCATGCAGATAAATTGGAAGAAGTTTCTTGTTCTTGAAGTGTCCTCAAGTTTATCAGTATAGGGTCATCAAATCAGATGCATGTCTGCACTGGATCTTTAACAACGTGTTTAATCTTTTTTATGTCTTCAGACCAAATCATGTCCCGACCATGCTCGGTTTTTGATGCATTAGTTTAATTATATTGAACTAAAAAGTATAAATAGGCAAAGTTAACAAAAATTGCGTATACATTATAAAATGCTACTGGAACATTGCACATTAAAATGTCTGAGTTTGCAAAAAAAAAAATCAAAAACTCAACGAACTCAACGAACTCCGCCAGGTAGTTCTTTCCAGTGATATAATTTGATTTTGATTAAAAAACAATAGAAGGGTCGTCTAAGTCAAAAAATAATTCTCCGTCGTCGCCCAAAAAGAATTCCACTAACATCACAACTTCTAGTGGAACAAGATATGCGCAGAAAATCAAAGAATGATTCAATTGTAAGCCACACTTTAGATGGAACATCATACCAAAGAAAATCAGCCAACGGAAATTTCAAAAACTTATACTCAACAGCTTGATCAGTTTCCCACACAACGGTTGGAAAATATGATGAAAAATGAATGGGCAAAATGGATACCATCCTTAACATTCTAGCAACCATTGGCTCCAAATTATTCAATGGCCAGAATCTTTCAATTATCAATCTGGAATGCCAACGGATTGTCACAACATGGACAATAGTTGAAAGTTTTTTGAGAGATGAATAAATTGAAGTCATGCTAATATCCGAAAAGCATAAATCCAGCAGAAGTTTTCTAAAAATATCAGGTTAAACCATTTATGATACAAACCATTCTGATTGAACAGCACATGGTGGCACTCCAGTTATAATCAAAAACATAATTAAACACCATGAAATAACAAAGTATGAGAAGGAATTTATACAAGCAACTACTGTGGTAGTAGAAGATTGCGGCTAGGTCCTATAACAATTTCGGTCAAAACATGCAATAAAAGTGGAAAAACTTGATCATTTTTATACTCCTTTGGGTCATCGCTTAATAGCAGGGGCTGATTGTAACACAAAACACCAAGAATGGGGATCAAGATAGGTTGCAAAGAAAGACCGAGCGCCATTTAAATCAATTTAAAAAAATAACCGTAATCATGTGTCAACCTGTAAACCTACCTACATGCCTAGTTATAAAAGAAAGATTCCAGACGTCTTAGATTTCTGCGTGACAAAAGGAATAGCAAGTAACCACATTAAAATGATAATTGCCATGTTTGGATTTGTGATCGGACCACTCACCTCTCTTAATCACTTTAGCTAGAAAGATAAGGAATATACGCAGAAACAACCGATGTTAAGCAACAATAAATAACTGACTGGAACCAATTCAGATATAAGGGAACAGAAAATTTAAACATAAAATTCAAATTAAAGACGGAGGGTGTTATAGACCAAGCCGTGGAACATGTTAATGAATGTATTCAGTTGGCAGCTTGGAAGTCAACACCAGTAAAAAATGAGAAAGTAAAGAATGAAGAATGTTAAAATCTTGTCAAGAAAATGATGTTTAAGAACAAAAGCAAATTAAGACAGCAATGGCAACGATATAGACTAACAGAAGATAAACGCAAATTAAACAAGGCGCCAAACAGTTAAAAAAATGAGTCCATTCAAGAATATTTGTCGTGACTCTTACCAACAGAAAACACAGATTATTCACTGTCAAAAGCGACCCAAAAACTTGGTGAAGAAAAGGCTGATGTATATGCAGACCATTTCGAAAAAATATTTTAACCATAACCATCAGAAACTATGGTCGAAGAGAACAACAACGTTCAAATGCATTTAGAATTGCCATTGCAAATGAATCATACAATCACGAAATTTTTATCTTTGAAGTAAAAACAGAGAAAGTTAAATCCTAAAAAGGCGCCATAGGATATATTTATGATCTTATCAAAGGGAAGATTTTGGAAGAGTTACCATAGATAAGGGTATTTGCAAATAATACTATTTCACAAGTAATACTGATACCAAAACTAGGCAAGTCCCCAGAAGAAATACTAAAACTACTATTAAAGCGCCTAATGCCTATATTGCTGGAGAATCTGATTCCGCACCATCAGTTTGGATTTAGGCCAGAGCACTCAACAATAGAACAGGTACACAGAATAGTTCAAGTAATTCAAGAAGCGCTGGAAGAAAAAAGTATTGTTCTTCTGTATGTGTTCTGTATGGCATGTGTGATTTTCAATACAAAATAAAGCAATGCTTACCACGTGACTTCTATAGAATATTAACATCGTATTTAAAGGACAGATATTTTATTATAAAACATCAGGATGTTTATAAAAATGTCCGTCAAATTAAATCTGGTATACTACAGGGTAGCGTGCTTGACCCGATATTATATCTGCTATATACCTACAAGTAAACAAGTAACTGTCTCAACATTTGAAGATGACACAGCAATGCTCTCATCACATGAAAACCCCATCAAAGCTACAGAAGTTTTGCAGGAGAATATTAACAGTATTCAAGTATGGATGGCAAATGAAAGTTAGAGAAGCTAAGTTTAAACATGTTAACTTTACAATGCAAAGAGGAACATGTCCACCAATACCAATGAATAACCAGAATAAACTCAAACTGATAAAGTCAAATATTTTTGTGTTTACCTCGACAAACGTCTAACATGGCATAAACATATAAGGACCAAAAGAAAGCAGCTGGGGTATAAATTTAAAACTGTCAAAAATGCATTGCCTAGTATTTGAAAATAAACTACAACTTTATAAAATGATAATAAAACATATCTGGACGTAAGGTATACAGCTGTGGGGAATGGCCAGCAACTGGAATTAGGACATTCTTTAGCGGTTTCAATCTAAACTTCTAAGAATTATAGCAGATGTACCATGGTTTGTGTCAAATAATATAATTCACAGAGATCTCCAGGTCCAAAAAATACGGGAAGAAATTAGAAATTCCGGTGCCAGGTATCACACAAGATTTACAATTCATCCAAACGAACTAAGTAGTATTATTTGTAATGATTTCGTCTGCTTTTATGGATATTTTCGTGGTATGGCTCTGCGTTCAAGCAAAACTTGCAAGTTTTTTACGCTATTTACAGAATTTCCCCTGCGCCTCTCAATCATACCACCTGTTCCAATTAGCACCATCTAGGTAGCATTATGAGAAGGTTCAAAACTGGGACTCTGCTGCCCAAGGTACAAGCAATTCCTTAGGGAAGATTCACCATTTCACAGGCCACTATGGCTCCTCGAGGTAGATAATGACTGCGGACATCTTCTGGTTGTCTAGAACAATACAACTATCAAAACCGCGACTGAAACCAATGAAACCGGATTGTTGATACGGTACGAGCCAGCAATGGCCTGTAAAAACACTTTACTATTATTATTTTTATATTTTGAAAAAGAATTTATTGAAAGGATTAAAAAGAATTCATTAATCATTTCACAGAAGAACAAAACAAAATTTTTTTTAACCTCCTCTCCTCAATCATGCGATCGAAAGATTGTTATGTTACGATTTTGATTAAAAAAATTTGGTGTCTTACATACAAAACGTTTAACACTTTTCATCTCCTTCATCCCATTGTCTTCTTATGTACGTCTTCTTCATGATATGAATTAGTTTTGATTATTTGTTTGTTTTCTTACGAATTTATAATATTATGTGTGTACATACATAATAAACGAATCATTAATGATCGTCATGATCAATATATTGATGTTGATTTGTTGATGATGATGATGATGATGATGATGATCTGTGTGATCATTCATAATCACATTGGGGAGGGAATAGAATAATTTATTAAATTTTATTTTTTTTTGTTTTGTTTTCTTTGAAAATGAAAAATGATTTTTTATTCAAAACGACCTTAAACCGATAACCTCACTTAAGAATAATGTAAAGTTTTTTATTTTATTCTCTGTCTTGAATCGAATAGAATTGAGCTTTTTTTTACTTATATATCTACACATATTGTTTTGGATTATCTTTTTTTTAGATGATGTAATTTATTGTGTTTCGAGCTACAGCACAGAGAACATTTAACAAATATACATATTATATATATATATATATATATATATATATATATATATATATATATATATATATATATATATATATATATATATATATAAACTATTGAAATAAGAAACAAACAAAAAAACACTTTGCATCGAAACTCTATCAATAAATCTAAAGAAAAAATAAAACTTTTGTGTAACGGAATGTGTATAGAATATATGACTTAGAATAATTGTGTATTTTAGAAACACCTGTAAGAAGTGTGATTTATTAGGCGAAAGCTTTTAATTTGCTAAACACATATTTTTTGTCTTTTGTGTTTGATTCAATATTTATTTTATTATGTAAGCGGTCAATAAAAACACTCTTTGAGATTAGAATAAAAGATTAGATTATACGATTAGCCTGTTATATTTAAAATACTAATGTATTCATTATTTTAAAGGTGTATTTCGGTAGATAAATAAATTCGAGCTTATGGTAACTGTTAGAGAACAAAATTTTAAAGTGCCATTTGCAATATTTACTCAGATATAGATACAGTGATTTTCAGATACTCGCACCCTTAAATTATATATTTATGGTTAGCTGCAAATGCAAAGAAAGGAACCTTCAATTAGTATCATACAAATAATAAAGTACTTGTTGTTGAGGACACATCACTTATATTCAACTCATCACCTAATTTGAAATCACACATTATGAATAAGAACCATTTGATTATATACATTAACAAAAAAAAATACTTATCTCGAATAGTTATTATAGTTGTAACAAATATTTTAGGCAATAAATCTTACACACTGTTTGTTTATATTGATCAAATATTTTGACATTTGACATTGCAAAATCATCCAATTCATAATCTATAACAAACGTAAAATGAATGCGATCGGCAGTTTATGGCGCATCACAACTATGACATCTACAAGAAAAATAATAAAAAAAAAACCATAAAACACTACCAACCTCAAAATTGTAATTTTATCAAATTAATAAAAATGTAAAAAGATCTCTTTTCTGGAAATCACACCGAAGTAAAATTACCGAAGATCGTTACCAAAACAATCATCTGCAGTTACTTTGAGCGACTCAGATGAAAACTGCGACCATCTATTGAAATAGTTTTGGGAAATAGAGATAACAGAAATTGCAATATTTTGTCGCAAGAAGGGGAATTTTGCGAAAACCATTTTCGGGAGACGAACCGGGCCAATAATACCGGTCAATTTAAAGTGCGCTTACCATTTAAATTATCCCCTTCGCTTTTAGGAGACTCATTTAAATCTGCAATTCAGAGGAGTGCACTCCATGGAAAGAAGATTCATCAGAGACCAAGAATTTGCAACACTGTATAAGGATTTCATAAAGGAGTACGAATCGTTAGGACACATGAGAAAGATATCCGATAATGAAGTTACAGTAAAAGGATACTATCTACCTCACCATGGGGTAATGAAGAACTTCAGCAGCACAATCAAACTCAGAGTGTTATTCGTCGGTTGTTTGATTCCATCGGATGGCTTGCTCCAGTTACAGTACGAGCGAGAATATTTTTTCAAACCTTGTGGGTTCATTTAGACTGGGATGATGATTTACCAAGTGATTTATTGGTAGAATGAACTACGTTGCAACACAATCTAGCTAGCATAGAAAGCATTAAAATTAAAAGATACATAGGCACGACATCGAACTGCGAAGCAACTTTGCACGGATTCTCAGATGCCTCCAGAAATGCATATTCAGCGGTTGTTTACATTAAAACCACAATGTTAAACGGAAATGCCTGTAAAAGGCTGTTAACAACCAAAACCAAAGTCGCTCCTGTAAAACAGATCTCCATTCCACGTCTTGAACTTTGCGGAGCATTATTTTTTAGCAAATTCATATTTTAAAGCAAACCATGTCAATCAATATCACCCAAATTTACGCATGGATTGACTCCACTATAGTTTTGAGTTGGCTCGCAGCTCATCTCACGAGATGGACCACTTTTGTTAGGAACAAGACAGGTGAGATTTTATCACACATGAATCGTTCACGATGGAGACATGTTTGTTCACAGGAAAATCCTGCCGATTATGCATCGAGAGGTCTCGATCCGACAAATTAGTAAACGCAAATTTATGGTGGAATGGACCTGAATGGCTTGGAAATCCAACAACATGTCCAAAAGCCGTGATAAACCCAACAACCACAACAGATGAGCTGCGAAATCAATCATTACACGTACAAATTCAATCACCCAATATATTAGATGATATAATCGTGAAATCATCCACCTTTACCAAAATAGTGCGAATTTCGGCCTACATAATGCGATTCATAAATCTAAAATTAAAACGAATACCTAAAAATTACTTACCATACCATATCTTCTATGCTCAGAACTCCTAAAATCCACAACAATCATTATCTGACATATACAATCCAAACATTTCCAACCTTAAATTAGTACTCTTAAAGTTGAAAAAGAATTACCGATTACAAGTAACCTAAGATCCCTAAAACCCTTTTATGGTAAATCATTTATTCTGCGTGTTGGTGGGCAAATCAAAAACGCTGCAATTACTTATAATGTCAAACACCCTCCAATATTATCAGCAAAGGAAAAATTAGTAGAACTTATTGTAAGAGAACACCATGAAAAATACTTACATGCTGGGCCAACATTAATGATCGACAAAAATATTGGATTCTTGGATGAAGAAACCTCATCAGAAACGTTATCCACAGCTGTATCAAATGCACAAAATATTCTGCAAGGGAGTCAAACCAAGTAATGGGAGATCTTTCTAGTCCAATGGTCAAATTGGTCTGCCTTTCTATAAAGTTGGCGTAGATTATGCAGGTGCTATTTTAACACACACATGTAGAGGGAGAGGGCAGAAAACATATAAAAGCTACATTTGTATTTTTGTATATTTAGCTACAAAAGCAGTTCACATTGAACTGGTTTCAGACTTGCGAAGATTCGTTGCCCGCAGAGGGATATGTGCAGAGATACATAGCGATAATGTACGAAAATTTTATTGGAGGAAGAAACCATTTATACGAATTTTATACATTTCTTAGAAAAAATGCTAACTGTTTTTCTAATTTTTTATTGGCAGATCAAGTGCAAATTAAATGTATCCCTCTCAGCTCACCGCATTTTGGAGGATTGTGGGAGGCTGCAGTTAAGAGCATGAAATTCCATCTGTGGCGAGTTACCGATGGTCATATATTGACAACAGAAGAAATGGCAACCTTACTGACCGAATCGAGGCGATATTAAATTTCCGACCAATTTGTGTACTAGCCAGCGACAATTTGGACTACATCACTCCTGGCCACTTTCTTACTGGCCGCCCAACAACTCAGCTTCCAAATGAAAACCTGCTAAATGTCAAGCTTTCTAAATTATGCAGGTGGAAGCTCATTTACAAAATGAATCAACACATATATGGAAGAGATGGAGCCTCGAATACTTGACAAATCTACAACAGAGAAGTAAATTGCACATAAAACATAACAATATTTAAGAAAACGACACATAGTACTCATCAATTTACTTCCTTCAAAATGGTCACTGGGCAAAGTTGTAGAACTACATCCAGGCAACATTTCAAACTACCAAATTAAGAGTTTCTTTATAAAAATAATCTTTATTGGCACCTATACTATTATAAATCCATAAAAAGTCATGTGACCGTTGATTTTCGGGAGAAAAAAAGTATGAAACTAATTAACATTGTAAAATACCGACATAATTTCAACAGTTAAGTGTGAATGTTTGGTCGGGTGCGGTTTTGTAATGAGGATTAAAAATTGAAGGTCGGCAGATGCCACGTTCGAATTCAGACGGGTGAAGGTTGGAAAAGTGATTTTCAACTCCCAGTACAGGCTGGCTATGGAGCAATGCAATCTGCAAATGGATATTCAAAGAGAACCTGCCTTCGTGCGTATTTGATGGCTAGTGATGGCGTAAAGTAGAAAACTAATTTAACCGGGAAAGTATTGGGAGAGCTTTGGTCCCAGAACAGGTTACTTTACTAGCATCGCAACTTCACAACTAAATAATGTACAATTGAACAGCTGATATTTACAGTTAGACTCTGAATGTTTGAGATTATATAATTTCTGGAACCTTGCAAGAGGAACTAGTTTTTTTGACAGATGCCACAATAAACTTCTTTATAAGCTCTATACATTTGGGTTTTAATATCTGTTGAAAAAAGTTTATGGCGTAAAGTTTACTTAAAATGGTTAGAATCCACCTCTAAATACACAATTTATTTTTGCTCGTTTGTAAAGCTTTAAACAATTCTTTGCGTCCAAAGAATATAGCATTAAATTGTAGCCTTTGGAGAGGTTGACTTGATCAATTCATTCGAAATAAATGAATTTGAGATATTGAACAGTCTTACCATTCGCGTCGCTCAAAATTTGTTAAGATTTAAAATGTTGATTACATAGCTCATTTCCTAATAGTTCGGACTTACCTTATAGTGGAATCGCATATTTCTTAATGACCTGAATAACATAAATGGGTGCTTTAATTTTGCGCAATGTCTTTTGTATGCTGATGACATTAAAATTATTGGATAAATCAATAACATTTCTGATTGCGAAACTGGTTTTCGTATCACACTGGTTTGGGCAACAATATATCCAATCCATGCGGCAACAAACTTCATAGTTGGCTCCATCTGAACAGCAACACATTCAAGATGCATCTGTATTACCGAGACGCTCCAACTAGTATGCTGCAATTAGCGCCAACTTAACAAACCAAAAACGTAATCAACCACACCCACAAAAAGTATATTGCAACGCATAATATCAGCATTAGCTAAAAAATGGGTGTACAATGCAACAATCAAATCACACTAATCAAAGCACAGATCAAGCGTGTAAATGATAAAATCGGCCAAAATATGGCGATCGAAGTAAATACCGACAATGACGCACACAATTTGAAAACAATTGAACTGGGGCATGGCTTGTTTGCCAAAATCAATCGATTAACTTGGGATAGCAAAAGCATCCACCGCCTGGAATTCTAGACAGTAAAATAAATTAAAAATCAATCACCAAATTTCCGATTACAAATACAACAAGCAATTCTATAGAAAATACAAATTTCCACCATTAAAGCATCAACAACAACAAACACATTTGGACTTGATAATACTCCCAACATAGTGCTAAAACACTTACCAGACGAAATTAGTTTAGAACCGTGCGCAATCTACAATTAAGCTATAAAAAATCAAACGTTTCTCCATAATTTTAGTAAACTTCACGCATTAAAATTTCCCAAAATTAAAAAAAGGAAACCACAGGTTCAAAAAATCGAAAAAATGGCTGTAATTTCGTCACAACGAACGGCCTTGATACATCCAGTTTCACATTTGACATTTCACTAAAAAATTGAGTACAACAAGGCAATTTAACTGCACCAATATTATACAAACTGTAAACAGCAGATCTGCAGCCCGCTGTTAAACAGTGGCCATATAATGAAGAGTTTCACAGTTTGCCAGATTTGATATTTTTTCCGAAATTTCGGCCATATATTTATGGTTTTAGAATCAGATAGAATTATTTTTTGCCTGCCAGCACATCTTCTATTATATCTTTGGTTTTGTTAACTTATCAATCATAGATTGATCAATCATATTATAAATCATATTATCGATTGAGTCAAGATCTCCAAAAGAATATAATTGCAGGTCATCGGCATAGAGGTGATAGCACGTATTATTAGTTTTCTGAACGACTTTGCAAATTTCATTTATGTAAAGAGAGAACAATATTGGCCCCAAAATTGAACTTTGGGGAACTCCAGATGTAATGAACTTCATTTTGTATCTAAAGTTTAGATAATACTTTACGGATTGCCGCCTTTGTCGCAAGTAGGAAAATCGACAAGCACCTTTAGAAAAATTATACTCTTTGCACAGTTTGGTTACCAAAGTAGCATGATCAACCTTATCGAATGCCTTAGAGAAATCCAAAAGTGCTAGAATAGCAATCTTACCATCTTCTATGTTAGAGAAAATGTCGTCCACAACCTTTAACAGGGCTGTAGAAGTGCTATGATTCGCTCGAAATCCAGATTAATAGTTATTTAGTAAATTATATTTAGTTAAATGGTCATTTATTTGGTATTGCATAATTCTTTCCAAAAGTTTAGACAACACTGGTAATATGCTGATTGAGCGAAAATCACTCGCAGTAACTTGGTTCCGTATTTTAGGAATGGATGTGACCACAGCTATTTTCCACTTATCTGGAAAAACAGATTTAGTATAGAGTTGAATTTATTAGATAAGCTAAATGAGGAAATATTATTGACACAATTAGTTTAATGAAAATGAGCGGTATACCATCAGATCCAGCCGTGCCCGATTTAATTCTACCAAATTGAAGAAGAACTTCATCAACAGAAACATTACGAAAATTTAAGTCATTTTCAGAACTGTATTGTAATATATTTAAATCTAGCTTATTATCGTTTACAAGGAATACCGATCCAAACTAGTCATTAAACTCATCTGGAGTAATTTCAGGTTTAAAGTCCACAACATGAAAATGAATGTAAGTTCTAAAATTCCTCCAGAATAATATGGATGAGATATTTCCATTAAAACGATCATTGAAAAACTTTGGCTTGGTTGATTTAATCATATTATTTACTTTATTTCTAGCTCTGATATATTCCAACCAATTAAATTCTGTCTTATGTTGTTTCCAGTTCTTATGAAGAAAATCACGAATATTACGGTGCTTGAGAATGTCATTATTAGAATTAATCACACTTTTTTTATTTTTTTCTAAGAGCTTCCTAAGCGATGTAAAAATCTCCAGTAGTTCTTATATGAAATCATTAAAAATGATAGTTGCTCGTTTACATCGCATAAAGAATAAATCTTATTCCAGCTCAAAGAACTTGTGGCAATTGGTTAACAAAAGATTTTCTTATGCAGCAATTGCAAATTTATTTATGCTTTGGTTTGTGGCAAAGAAATTTCATTTCCATTCAATGTAGAAATCATGTTGATGGCCGTTTATGTTAACAATGTCTTTTTTGTTCTTTTTGAAGCAGCCATAATATTCAATTGATCAATTTGTTTTAAAAGCCATATGCAAAGGATTTAACTGCATATAAGGAACCATTCGCATGCTGATATTGTTATAGTATGCCACAATTTAAAATAATGTCACTTACTATAATAATTCGCTGCTTGTATAGACCTTTTGTGATAAACTCTTGATTAAAAATATTGTGGCTATATATGAAATTTTGTATATCGAAAAGAATTTCGGCAATATTGAAGATGTCAAATTTTCACCATGTATTTGTTTTTAAATGGCTAATTCTTGTTCCATCGATATGTTCCAGCGATTTTTAAAACTCATTCGTTAGGTGGCAGCTCTTTCCAAATAATTTGAAAATACATTTATTCTGAAATTTGCTCCCAACTATAGAATCACGTGTGTAATCATTTGTTCCCGAAAGCTGTCAACTGTAATATCCTTACACGATCTTGGTTTTTTTGACTCGAAAAAGCATCCACATCCTGTCAAATACTTTTATTTAGTTAGTACAATGTGTTTTTTAAAATTAAAGCATTTAACATAAGTGATTAGGCCAAAAATTTAATAATGGTAGAAATTAGAGTCTTCTCTGACATAAATGTTAATTCGTTTAAAGTTCCCAACCTCAAAAATTCACAAAAAAAAGTTCATCCAAAAATGTATGTAATTAAAAAAAAATTAAATCCGGTTCGTCGTCTAAGTCTTTCGTTTATTTTACTTAAAAAAATGTCAATTTTTTTTGTAATAAAAAAATTTCGAATATATATTTCAATTTGCGGTTAAAGATGTCGTTTAAGATGGTTAAGTTTGCTTAAGAATATGTCGTCTAAGTCTTTTATTTATTTAACCATATATAATAAAATTAAATCGTTTTTGAAGGTTTTAACAAGTGGTTAAATGTGGTGACGATTAAGTTTTGTTTGGAATGCCATCGTGCATGTGTTATTGAAACCTTGCAGTTTTTAAAATTGGTAATATTGTTTGCTGTAGTTTCCTCATTAAGAGCCGCAATAACTGAAATAAGTCATATATAACATCATTGTTAGGTGTAAAATTCATATACCGTAATTTAGTTTTAGCGCTTATACCATAGTTCAGTTTAAGCAGACATTTTTAGGACCCAATGGCAGTTTAGATGTTTTTAGTAGTCAGACTAATGCTATCTTATGTTTAGGATGCAGAGTATAATTCGACAAAACATTTTATTAATAAACGATTTTAAACAGGTTCGTCGTCTAAGTCTTTTGTATAATTGGCTATGCAATAAAAAATTAATTTCGATTATTTCAATTTTCGATTAGGCAAAGTCAAGTTTACATAAAGATATTTTCCTAGACGGGTGTATGTTTTTGTGATTTTATTTTTTTTTTTTTTAATTTTTTTACAGTTAACTTATTACATGTAACAAAAAGGACATCGATGAAATTTTTTATCTGTATTAAATTCACATAACGCACATTCAAAAAGTGACACAATTTCTTATTTTTCAGGAGATGCGAAGAACAATTTAATAATAAAAACATTTAATGAGGTTTTATAGAAAAATGCTAGAGGTTCTGCCTTTTCAACGTGTAATATCTTTTTATCCTTCCACTTTTAATTCACTCCAATACATTCCAATTTAATTCATAAACGCGTGACGGAGTTCGATTCTTTCTTACAGTTTTGATTAAAGTGGCGTATTGCTGTAGTACGTAGATTGGACAAGATTTGAGATGTCTTTTAATCTGCTTTCCTATAACATCGTTCACATTATCGCCTTCGTTTTGGGAGTGCCCACGTATGAAAAATTTGTGGGTTATACTAGTAGGCTGATAATAAATATTTATTTTTTTGCTGCCCGCCATTGTCTGAATAAAATTCTATCTCAAGTTCTGAATTATTAGAATTTTCAGATACCACCCTTATGTATTGAAGCACACCGCATCGGATTTCCACTTATGGTACAATTGTAACAGTTCAATTTACTTCTATAGTAAAATGAAATATAATTTATCCTCTCTAGGTAGAAACATTACTGATTGTAAGTCGTATACACAGCCACGTGTACACCATTTGGATTGTTTTTATCCTTCTCCTTTTCTTTGCGTGGAAATTCCTTTTCTTTTTGGTGAGTCTCGAATCTATCTACTTATCTTTTTTTCTTCATCGTCAGCATTAAGGGATTCACAAAGTTTACACTAATCTTTTTTAGGTACATCGTCAATGTGAGTCAGTTTCAGGCATGGCCGTGGTTGAACAAGATGGTATTGGATCTATGGTTAAGTTTCTAAAATCAGGTTAAATATAATATTCATCATTAATTATTGTTATATCCGACCCAAGCATGCAACATTCATGTTCATTCACTGCAGCACTAAAACATAGTTAAATTTTTTTGGAGGAATTAACTCAAAAACATACAGTATTTTGAGTTGTGTCACTTTTCGAATACATGTACGCTATTCATGATTCACTGCGTAATAAATTCACTGCATATGTTGCGTTATCTCCAAAAGATTCTCCATCATTATTGGCGAGATGTTGTCCTTTATATAAATTTTTACATGTTGCTGCAATATGCTTTGCTGATTGCACGTGCTTGTACGATACTAACTAACACATTTGACTCAATTTTTTTCATTGTGTATATGATTATAACTTTGACATTTGCTGCACTGAACTTTTCAGTTTTTTCGTTTTGCCACCTTTATGTTTTTCTATTTTGAAATTTTTTACAGCATATTGAATAAACTCTATGCTGCTTAGGTAATGCCTTATATACATAGCTCTTTATTAACAAATTGTTAGCGACATTAGCGCGTTTGAAGCAAAATATCATCATACATATCATTTTTGTATGTGGTCCTTAAATCAATCGGTATCGATTAGAAGCATGATGAGATAACTATCGAAACATTAGCATATGGACTGTGTGAATGCGACCTAATGCATCAGAGGAAATTACATTTGTGGGTAAATGTGAGGTAATGGATGACGGTAGTTTCTGGTAATTGCATCTGTTAGTAATACCCATGGAAACCAAAGCAAACATTTTCCATCAATTCTTTACACAAAGAAATGTTATTTAATGCTTCACAGGACCATAGATCATGTTCTTAGTAACAACCGCGTGTAAACCTGGATTTCATTCTATTTCAAGATTTTTCCATGAGATCTCATCAAAGATTTTATTCGGTTTTATTTTTTTAATCCATCAAATGAGAATATGTGCGTGTGGCAATTCACATTTTAGCCCTTACACTGAATACATTAAGCAACGTTTCTCGCTGAACATTTTTCACGATGAAAACCATCAGTGTGATTTCAATTATTGTTTAAAGATTATATTTAAGTTGTGTCATTATATATCTTAAACATCCGAAGTACGTTGGTGGGTGAATTGTAATTTGGCCGATATATAAAGTCATTTTAAAAAATTATTGTATTACTAGATTTGCGTCTAAAAATGTGTGGACTCATTTAACGGATTGGTTTTTATTTTAAGTAATTGTCACGTTGTAACGCTTCAACGAGTATTCAATGAAAAATATGTCACGCAATTGGTTTCTACTGACAATGATGTCTCATTCGTTGCATTTTGAATTTTCGTTTGACCTCAAAATGGCATGATACAAAGCCACTAATTTTATTAGTGCTAATGCCATCTGTTTGAACCGAATTGCTTTTGGATAATCGTTTTAAATTAATAAAATTTGTGGATCCTATATGATTTTGATTTTAATCGTACCAGCGTGATAGATACTATGTTATCGCCGTTCTATACATAACAGTTATAATAATTTTATAGTTTCAGAGGGTTATCTACTTGATTGTAATATGATTTTATCTGTATGCCTGATGACGATGACATTATTCATGGAATAATGGAGAAGGGGAAAAAACACACAAAACGATTATCATCACCATCTATCATAATAAGCGTGTATCAAATAATTATACCAATAATTATGTACCGTGTAACCAAATTTATATACCCAAACAAAAATCAACAATGGATTCCGGAATATTATCAATGTTACAATCGTGTGGCAGCCCACACTTTGAGAAGGTCTCACAAAGCCGGGCATACAAATTTAAATGTTAGCAAATCGCATACTTAAGTGGGAAGCCAAAATCATTCCAAACCAAGTGCAAATAGTCTATTACAATAACGACCAGTGATTATATTCATTTTATGTCCTTGGCATAAAACATTCCAAGGATCTTGCCCATTTCATCCATCTCTTCGTATATTACAGTGCCTATTCGCTAAGAGATTGTAACTTTTGTGAATTTTGGAGCTAGTTTGCTTGCGAAATTTTTGTGGGCACAACTTTGCACGAAATTACGGACGTACACTGTTTGACCTGGAGTATAAATATCCGCGTACGGCTTCGTAGATTATACGTCGAGGCATTCCGATTGTATGCTGTTTGCCGATTCCACAAGACGATGATTTGTGCCATCGTTAAACGGTTGGTTGGAGAGAAAATTTCAACCTCCTTATCACCTAATGCCTGCATGCTTGCAATTGCCCGAATGCTAAATAATGTGGGGAAAAACCCGTAGAATTTTGGATCACATTCCTCAAAGCTCCAGCTATTTCGTTTAGATGTTGATCGCAGTTTTTATGATCATTCTTTATGAGGATCGAATTGCTGACAACACAGATCGATTCACGCGTTCCGACGCGTTCGCTTGGGGAGAATATATTGCATAGAAATCGTGGTTTACTCCATACTTTTGAAGTAGTTCTGCTAATAATGCCGATTTAAACTGTAGGCCGTTATCGGAAAAAAATATTTCGGGTACACCGTGGACATGGAAAATTTTTTGTTCCAAGAACTGACATACTTTCGCGGCTGAAGCTGAACGCAATGGTTCGAGTATTGGATAACGAGTAAAATTATCCAAAATTATGAGCACGTGGGTAAAGTCATTTGAAGTACGTGGATTTGGACCTAAAAAGTCAATATACAATCTTTGGAATGGTCTGATTGGCTTGATAAACTTGCCCATTACTGACCGATTCAAGAAATTAACGGACTTGCTAATATTGCAGGTGTCACATTTATTAACAAAACAATGGAATTGATGTTGTAAAATTTCTAATGTTTTGGAAATTCCTTGGTGAGCAGTGGAAGGTGGATTGTATGCTTTGGTAATTAGGTCTTCGGTTAAGCTTGTTGGCACTAATAATTTCCATGGAGAAATGTCTGTTTAAGTATAGTCAGTATTAGTGAGTCGAACAAATATTCGTCCATTTTTTACCTTAAAATTCGTCCTGACTTTTGGGTCTCCTGACAGTGCCTTGATTTTATTCTGGTAGTCAGAATCTTTGAAAGCTGGTGAATTCTAGTTTATATGAAGGACACTATCTTTAGTTATCATCAGTTCCTCGATATTCACGCAAGACCATCAGGGACAACATTTTGGGTGCCTTTCCTGTATTCAATTGAAAACTTGTGGTATTGCAATTTTAACGCCTATCTACCTAAACGGTCTGAAAGGTCTTTTTGGTTCATCAGTCATTTTAAGCAGTTATTGTGGTGAATGAATAATCTTCGATGTAGGATCTAATTTCTTTAATTTAGAAGACATATTCGCAATCGGGTGCTCAACCTCCCCTCTTTTCTGAAATATCACGCTACCGATTCCGGTTGCATCACAATGAATATAAAAATGTTCTTCAAAATCTGAGTTAACCAATACCGGAGTTGAAATTAAAGATTGCTTAAGTAGTTAATTCCATTTAGGCTTCACATTTTTCCTCAATAGGTCACAAATGGGCGCTGCTAATGTCGAATAATTAGGTATGAACCTGCGGTATCAACCTGTTATCCCCAGAAATTGTCTTATTTGTTTGGTTATCTGTTTGGTTTAATTCCTATGATGGTCAGTACGATTAAAAATTCCAATCTGCTATCTCCTGTTAACGTATCTATAACCATGACTTAAATAGTCGACAACTAGCCATTCTTAAAAAAGTAATGGGCCAGTTTCCATCTAGTGAGAAACTGGGTTTAGGACAGACACACCTGGTCACACACAAAATAGATGTAGGTCAATCGCAACCAGCGATACTATGCTGTATCGCCAGTCAAACAAGCTGACATATACAGGGAGTTGGACCGAATGTTAGCATTGGGTGTAATCGAGGTGAGCCAAAGTTCTTGGTCATCCCCTGTGAGTCTCGTAAGTAAGGCCAACGGAAAGTTCCGGTTCTGCCTGGAAGCACGAAAGGTAAACGCAGTGACGGTGACTGATGCTTATCCATTGCCTCTGATCGACGGGTTATTAATAAATGTAAATGTCTTTTTGTCAAGTGTAAGATAAGGAATATACCCGTGGTGTAATTTTGATCACGACACAATTCTACATCAAACGAAGCAACAGCAGATTGATTCAATGATGACATACCCAATTAAAGAATATCCATCTTTTCCTGGAACTGTATTGGATACTGATGCTCAAAAGGATATAGCTTAGAGCATTTTCTGTCTTTCCTGCGTGATGAATTTGGATTCAGTGTACCGTACATTCCATGAATCATAAATTTTTTGTAACAACTTCATGCAAATCCTTATCGGCGTCATCATCGAGAATTTCAAAGCATTTTATATCGTCGATTTCGTTTGAAGTGATTTTGTTACAGAAACAGATAAGTATATTTGCGTGTAGCGATCCTTACTTTTGGCATTATGCACTGAGTATGTGCAGCAGTGCACAGGCCTAAACACTTAATGTTTTACCATGGAATCCATCCGCGATGACAGTTTCTGTCTGAAGTCCAGTGGAAGTCGCAAGCTAGATTGGATGTGAATATAAAGCCGTTTACTATTAGATCATTAATTATTTTTTATGGTAAATTTGTGGCCATTACTCGTATAGCTTAGGCCTAGATTGTTTATTTTCATAAGTGTGTTAAGCATATTTGTTTCATTTAACATTTTAGTGAGATTATTATATATTTCAGAATCTTCCACATTAATTTTCTTAAATTTTGTTTTAAACTTGGCTTTAGTGGGAATAATTGTTTCCATTTTCTCATAAAGAGAGTCATAATCTTTCCTTTTATCGATTTATACTGATCGATTATTACGAACCCACTAAGTTTCTCTGGCCAATTCATCCTCGACAGTAGTATAAACGATACTTTCTGGATAGTCCATTTTTACATTTTCTTTTAGATTTTTTACTTCACCCTTTATTTTCTTGTCTAGATTCCAATTTAGCTATGAGTAATTCCTCAATTTGAGGGCTCTTAATATTTTCTTGAGCCGTCTTAGCCATCTTTAACTGGAGTGTCGTAACATTGGAGATTTACAATTTTCATACTTTTTTGAAACATTCAAACTTTGATTCATTTTGTTATTATCTATATATATAGCAATAGTTGGTTCCCCCCAGAATCCATGGAGCCGACTTTCGAAGAGTGTGTATTTCCCTGAATATAAAGATTAGTTTTATTGTTGATTATTTTAATCATTGCTATTTGGTTTTGCTGAGTATATCGCTGAATATATCGTTGTCCGGGTGATATCACGTGGTGGTATACTAAAGACTTGGTAAATACAGTTACAACGCCGAAATATGGTTCATAACCATTGACGATCAGATGCCTATCCTAATGATGCTACCCCACCCTTAAGTATGTTTATTCGCAATCTTAACCGTGTAAAATATAATTCGAACAACAATTTTTATTAAATCGGGTTCGTCGCCTAAGTCTTTTGTATAATTTACTATACAATAAAACTTAAATCGATTTTAAGTATTTCAATTTGCGGTCAAAGGTGACGGTTTTAAATTCTGGGAAAATTTATATATTGCGTGTGCAATATTTACAGATTTTAGAAAATTAACGAAAAATTTCTCCGCATATTTTTTTTTTTTTGTATAACTATACCCAAAGCATCGTTAATTTAAGGTTAAACGGTCATCGCATATACACAAATTCGTATACGCCCGCGGCATTCCGTAAATCGTATATACTATATATAATTCTAACAACTTATGTTTAAATAAAAATAAAATAATAAAATTTCAGTTAATAAACTTAAAATTTATTTACAGTAAACACAATTTTTATATATATATATATATATGTATATAAGTATATATGCTTATAATTTTAAGTTCAGAAGACGAAGATGGTATCTTAAGATGCTTCTTTTTTTTAACCATATAATCCAATTAAAATAATAATTTAAGTTGTTGTTATTTTTATTAGCTTTGTGATCTATATAAATGTATCTCCCTATCTTTTTTTTCTTACCATTTTATTCTTATTCTTTATTATTATTTTTATTTTTTATTTATTTCGAAATGTGAATAAGTTTCTCTAGTTTTCTAGTTTTTCGTTAAATTGAAAAAAAAAATAAAAAAATAAAAATTCCAATTATAAAAATTATAAAATGTTTTTGGTTTTGTGTGTTTGAAACGACACAAAACGTTGAACACAAAAAAAAATGATGATGATGATGATGATGATCTTAAAGAAATAAAAAATAGTCTTCGTTCTGTGTGCAATATGATCATTTAAATTATGACAATCATAATCTTTAACATTCATTCACCCTCATTATCATAACTTATTTTAGTTTTTTTTTTTTTTTTTTTTTTTTTTAATTTTGGTTTCTTGCACACACAACAGAAAAACCGGCCAATTATAATGTTATTTGTTACAACGACTGAAAACAATGCGAAAACGGTATGGGATCGTTTCTGCGCACACATAAAATATATGAACACATTAAAATAGATATAGCGCTCATCTCGTTTTGTATATATATATATATATATATATATATATATATATATATATATATATATATATATATATATATATATATATATATATATATATATATATATATATATATATATATATATATATATATATATATATATATATATATATATATATATATATATATATATATATATATATATATATATATATATATATATATATATATATATATATATATATATATATATATATATATATATATATATATAGAAATATAATAGTGTACATGTTTATAATGTAAGATGATGATCAGTGTGCGGCGACATTCTACAAAAGTTACCCAAAGATTATTATAAACGATTTGTATATTTTCCATTTTCAATTTAATGTGGCAATGAATTACCATACTATAATTATATTTATATAATAAACAAATTATCGATATATACAACAAAACTATAAATAAGTATGCGCGCGATCTCACCTAATCCGATAATAACAATCGATTTGCAATTATTGTTTTTGCAAATAAGCAAACAAAAATAAAAATCAAATTAAATTGTTGAAAATTACATAATGATCGTAATTATATTATCGTCCAATTATTACTTAATAATTATAAATAATTAAATTAAAATTAAATAATAATTAATTATATATGACAAAAAAAAAATTAAATTATCGTCAATTAGTAGTGCATTAAAATTGTTTCGCTTTCAAAATATCATATTGCTGCGGTGATTAGTTAATCGATCCGATCGTTCATTAAGCAACTATATACATGCGGTATTACACCACAATGATCTCGATCGTTTTTATTTTTTATTTTTACCTCATTTACCCTTTTCGAATCTCGTTACGGTTGAATTCGCATAAAGTTTTAGTTTCGTTGTGATTCGACCGTGGAAACCTTTTGCATTTATGTAACTGATGTATACGAGATTTATGCAAACTAACGTCGTCGTTAATATCTTATCACGTGGAACATTGCGTGTGTGACGAAATAATGACGAAAACCAAAATTTTATTCCGCGTAAATAAAAGTCTAATTATCGTATATGGTGTGGGTGTGAATCGCTTGTGATTTTAAGCAATAAAAGCGCGATATACAAAAATTTCAAAAAAAAAAAAGCCCAACAATATATAATACCGTAAAATATCTTAAGATGTTACTTTATTTTATCTTTGCATTTTTTTGTAGGACAGTTTTTTTTTTCGTGCGGTTGATAATTTTAATGTTTAATTCGTTGAAATTTATAATCTTAATTTTTGTTGACATTTTTTTTGTTTCGTTTTCTTTTCGAAATTATAAGATGAAATTTATGGGAAATATAAATTTATGATTTAATTTGTTTTTTTTTTCTTCATTTGGTTAAGAAATTAATTAAAGAAAATTTTCTTATTTGTGTATTTAGTTTATTTGTATATAGCTATATAGTTTTTATTTTCGGTTGAAATTAATTAAGATAATAAAATATAAGTTTATGGATTTTTTTATTACAGTTTTTTTTTATGTTTTGTATAGTTGCAGTTGTCAAAGATCAAACATATACATATATATGTATTTGGTTTGCATGCATTATATCGTGGTTGGTATATGTAGAAATTAACCTAAAGTTTTTAAAAATCCAGAACATTTAAAAACCTTTGGTTTCTAAAGATGTAAAACACAGGTTTTATTACAATTTGATTTTATTGCAAAAATTCTAAAGCAATAAATCAATTGTTCACTAGTGCGCCGTCAGCCAAAGGTGGCATTATTGTTAGTAAAGCTGAAATGCTATAATTTTAATTTTGGCTTAGTGAATTATACTACAATTTCTTTAAATATGTGACGTTATTAAGTAAAACTGTATTCGTTTAAATTAAAACGGAAAATAATTGGGAATAATTGGTGTAATCGGTATCAAAACCATTACGGTATTTTTTTTTTGTAATTTGATCACTTTATCTTTAGTTCTGTAGCATATAATTTTGAAGAAGTTTGGTTTTGGAGAAGCATAATCGGAATACTAACTTTAGGTGCGATTCAATGTGCAGGAAAACCATTTGCAGTGAGAGAATTTAGAAATTATTTCAGATAATTTTTAGCATTATCTTGATCGACTACAGTGATCTCAGCCATTTATTGAAATAAGATTTTTGTTTAAATGAGATTTTTGTGTTCTGGTTCAGTGGAATGAGAAAATAAATTCCACTTATGTGGGATGAAATGCCCAATTTTCTCTTCACCGAATTTAGCACTGAGAAAAAAATTTTGTTTTTTGCCATTTTAATTGAAATAGTTTAGTTAGGTAGTTAGTTTTAGGTGGCCGCACAACAAAAAGACAAGGTCCGTAGTCCTACCACAGAAATTACTTCTTTGCACTACCCTACAGTAACCAATTTGAGCTTCTCACGAAGCAGTACATATCTCTAACGCTCAATTTACTGAGATCTGTTAGATCGCACAGGAGGTGAGCTCCCAAAAACTTGAGTCTATTTTGACATAGTCTAGGAAAGGTGCATAACAAATGAAGTATTGTTTCCTCCTCCTCTTCGTCGTTACAGCCTCGACAGTAATCAAGAAAGAAGGCTGGCATGCTTTCCAATAAGACAGTGTCCAGTAATGACACCCACAACTGTACTAAAATTATGCCGTTGCAAAGATATTATTTGATTAGACATTTTAAAGTCCAGATAAGGCCAAATCTGTCTAGTAATTACTCATGAGCTGCAATTTGCCCATCTATTGTTTGTAATTTTACGAGCTTCTTCTTTAAGGAGCAATTTTCATGTAGCAAGTGGTCCTTCAATGTCCACCTTGCACGGTAAGATGAGACCAGTGATACTTTGTCGCACGAGTTCATCGCCTTTCATATTTCTCGTAATATTGAAATGCCCTGACACCCATATAAAGTGGATATTGAACTGTTCAGCCATCTTGTTAAGAGATAAAAGGCAACTCCAAGCTACTTTTGACGTAATAAAGCCTGATTGTAAAACTTTAATAGCAGCCGGACTGTCCGTAAAAATGCCAATTTCTCTTACAGATATTACATGATACTTCATTCAGTATATAGTTTGCTTAATTGCTGTAATTTTTGCCTGAAAAATACTGCAATGATCGCAGGAAGGCAGAAAGAGAGATTTAAATTTAGTTCTTCGCAGGAAATCCCTCCGCCGACCTTTCCATCAATTTTTGAGCCAACTGTAAAAAGTTAATAAAGCCTGGCTTTAAAACTGTTCCTTTTACCCAATCCTCTCTGGAAGGAATAGCAGTTATAAATTTAACTTCGAAGTATGATGTCGAGATGGTGTAGTTGATAGATTTGGGGATTTTTTTATTCGTTAGAATAGATGAGTGTTCCATAATGTTACAGGACCACATAGAAATTGATTTAAGCCTTATGGCTGTGCTAGCAGCCACTTGCATAGCCAGGACATCCAGAGAGATTAGATGAAAGAGAATTTCTAGTGCTTGAGCTTCTAATTGTACCACTAATACACAAGGCAAAAGTTTTTTGCGCTTTTATCAACAAATTTTGGTTTGCCACTGTATTTAAGGTGGCCACCATACTGTGATTCCATACATTAGAAATGGTCTAACTAAAGAAGTGTAAAGCCAATGTACGATGTGAGGTTTTAGCCCCCATCCTTTTCCAATGACATTTTTACTGGAGTAGAGTGCTATCCTAGCCTTTTTTACTCTTTTAAGAATATTAGGCTTCCAGCTCAGTTTACTTAAAGATAAAAGTAGGTTTACAGCCTACATTACAGATTGATAGGTTAGTACTTAGAATCTAATCCAAAAGTGACTCACCTCTCTCATTTGTATCACTGCTCCCCAAATCGTATGATGTGAGTTCGCATCAGAACCAAAAATGACTGCAACTTTCCATTTTTTGAGCATCCATAACAAAACTGCGCACATTTGCAGGTGGGAGGTTTACCGCATAGTGCGGCCAGTACGCTTATATAAGCCAGAAGCTTACTTTACCGACGTCGATGCTGGCTGCTACTACATCTACATCGCCGTAATTTGCAAGCAGAAAGATATTGGGTTTGCTTTTTGGAAGAATGCATGATCGAATCCTACCTTTTTGATGTACAAACAGTAATTTGTAATTGGAAGCTCCGAGTCCAAGAACTCGATTCTCATTGACGCATGGTTCTTGAACCATAAGACGACATCAACGTCATCCTTTAATATTTGGAGCAACAAAAAAACAGCTGACGCTTCCTTACGTGATGAAAGATGATTTGAATAAACTTAAGCATTAAAGATTAGTTACAACCTCCCCCACATTGGAACCAGATTCTGTAGAATCAGATTCCAAACCGTTTGTGCAAAGTGACTCCATTGATAAAGGCAACTTAGTGCCCAAAGTCGTCCCTTCTTTTTTATCAGGATGCGACTGCATATCAATTGGGCAACCGTCCTTAGACGAGAATTTTTACATTGCGGAAGCATCCTCCTCTGGTTCTGGTGCCTCTGACTTATCGGCTCCATCCTTTTTAAAAACATTTAAGGTGACAGCACTGAAGCCGTAGCTTATCACACCACCTGTTTTGGCTAGCACCACCAAGGACGGTGTGTTGATGATAATGACAACTGATATGTTGTCCTCTTTAGCTTCTTCCACCCTGGCTATCATCCAGTTGGAAGTTGGCAAATCCAGATTGCTGATCTGCACCAATTCCAAAATATCTTGTAGAAAAACCACGCCTGAGCTCTAGGGCTACTGGGAATATCCTCCAACGAAATAACATCAAGTCTGGCTCTAGGCCAAACCTCTCCAAGGCTTCCAATTGCATTTTGTAGAGATCTAGAGAACTCTGGTTTGCACAGGCTACCAATTTGGCATGGTTTCTGTATCAACCCAGCATATAGAAGCCATTCCAGCGTTCTCCTTCATAATCTTAGGGAATAAGGATGCTTAAGCCTTTTTCACCTTCTTTCAAGTAGTGGGAGTGATGGTGCCATCCTCCTGAGCTTCATCAACCACCACTATAACTGTGGATCTTTTAGAACCTCACCAAAAACCTACCTGCAGTTACCTGCAATTTAGATCTTTTAGCTGCCTTCGGAGATTCATCCTGTGATGTCTGTCTTTTGGGCAGAGAGCATTCAGGTGAAGCTCCTGGTATTGCTTTGACAATTGTAGTAGCCCACGAAAGAATGGCTACATGTTTATCCGTTAATACATCCACCGGGATTTCCACTATCCTATCCTTTTCATGGCTTTCCATGCTTTTCTCTTAGTATTGAAAGTTGGTTTGGAGGAACCTGCTTTGTCTTTGTATAAATCCACTTCCAACCTTTAGGTAGAGAGGGCCTACAGACCCATTTCTCGTTATTTGGTTTGAAGGGACCTGTACTATTTTTGCACTTATTCCCTTCCCCAACTATAGGGAGAGAAGGCCTAAAGACCCGTTTCTCCTTATTTGAATTTTCTGCTTTTTTAAGAGTTCCGGACCCTTTATTTTTTATTTTAAGATCCATGTTTGTCCCACGAGAAGCGGAGAAAAATGGTGTCCATCCTTGCAGAGATCCGCAATACAAGAATAAGGCCAAAAACAACTGGAGGTCGCCAGGTATCCGCAGAGGCTCCGTTCAAGACTTGGCTTTCAGACTAGAAGCATTCAGAAAAAATATTTTCTATCATTTCGGTTCACACTTTGGATAATGCTATATTATTGATCAGCCTGTATTTAAGCTTGAACTTCTGAACAAAGTAATTAACAATTTCAGAAATTTTGTCTTAACTGTAATATTTTCACTGCCTTAATCACGATCTCACTTTATAATTTACCACTAATGGGGGTGATAACGTCTAGAAATGAAGAAAAATAAAGCGCTTGTCTATTTCCGCAATACTTCCGGACGATTACGTCTTATAAATACCATAAAAAAACTTCTATCAGATGATGCTGCCATCATCTGATAGAAGTCAGAGTTTTATAAATGATGTAAATTGTAAAGTCCCGGCCGTCGACAAAATATCTGAAATGTAAGTATGAATTGCAAGTAATTCCCGGTCAAATGTTGAATATTTATTTTTAAGCATATTTTTAAGTTTTAATTTCTTAAAGACCTCTATATGAGACCAAGTGTCGCTGACAGGTCCAATTAAAAGAAACATTAAATCACTGCCATGTTGATATTGTGTGGTCCTATCATATGCTGTTAAAATTTAAAGGAAAGGGTTATCCATTAAATATGGTCACAAAAAATGCATGTGCAAAACCATTTATCACATTTCTAGTCGACTAGTAACTCGGCTACCTCATTGGTCATTGATGTGTTATATCGTCCTAGATAAGCTGCAGTCTGTTTTTTGTCGGTGCCAATAAGAAACTTATACTAATTGACTTTCTATATCAAATACTCCAGAGCAGCTCGTAAACTGTTATCATATATGGATTAACGTTATGCATAACCCTCTGTAACTCATCAAAGAAACCAGAGTCGAAGTAAGCAATGATTTTGTCCCGTAACATTAGTTTGTTCAGTGCAATTAGCTATGAAATAAACTTACCAAACTGTACAAGTACATTAGTAACAAAAGGTAACAAAGAGTTGAGAATGTGGTACATTTGTTACTATATTTTAAAAATTCACATGAAAGAGCTTTCAATAACTTAATTTACTCCAAATGAAGTCATTTGAAAGGTGCTGGTTTATGCTGTAATATTTTGTTTAGAAAATCGTTCGATTTTGGATGATTTCCATTTACAAGCTCCACAAGTAGTTCTGGTGGTATTTGAGTTGCAGACAATTAAAGCTTTCAAGATGCATTACTCATCCACTATATATATACTATTTGGGAGACAAATAAAAAACTTGCCAACAAAATCATATACATTATACAATCCATACAACAAACAAAATATCACCTCAGATGACACTCCAGTCAATCGGCTTGAAAATCTATCTTCTTTTGAGAGTGACCACTAAAGGATTATGAGAAACGCCAACTTTGCATGACAAATGTGAAGCAAGTGGACATTTTATAGTATACGAATACCGTTAAATACGAATAAGACTTTAGAAACTTGAAAAAAGTTCTCTTTACACAAGACATATTTGGGGTAACCGAGAAGTTACCTATAAAGCTACCTGGGTTGTCTGATTCAGTCGGTAAGATTTTTAACGCTCCAAAATCTATTCAATGGAACGTAACAGTACATTGAAACTTTACACTGGAATTTCAACACTTTCTTGTTTGAATCAGATCAACCCTACAAGATGTATGGTGCCAGGTTTTCGAATGGTTCCAAACTAGATGGTACGATAAAATCTCGATTATCTCAAGTATCTATCAGACGTTTTAGAAAATTGCATTACAGTTGGCTTGCTCTTTTTACAGCCATTTAGCAGTTGTATTGATTGCCATAAAATGAAGAGTAACGCTGCGATGAAGACTGAAGACCTCTTCAATTTCATTGATCTCACTCATGTGGACAAAAAGGTGCATTTGCAGTAAACCTATATGGTCAAGCGTGTGTCATCGAGTGGAACACATTCTATACGGATTTGTTTTTGACTATATTGGAATCCTGAAATCGACAACACTGATGGGCTTATGGATATTTAAACACTTTTTTTGCCTTACGGTTCATTTAAACCAGTCAGCTGAACCTAATTTCAATTCGACTCAATTGCATCGAAAACTTTGGTTATTGTACCGAATGAAACGTATCAGCATTAGAAACAATCAGATTTTTCTGAACTTTCAAGCAATTTCAAGCAAAGCGTCATTTCGGTCATTGTAAGTGGTCACTTTATGATTCGCTACAGCTCACCTGCCTTATCGTTTACATGCTGGTTAGAGTCAAAAAATTGCTAGATTTTGATAAGCTAATAGATATTGCCATCACGACCATCATGAGCAGTCCACATGCTAATCCGGAATTGTAAGTTCTAGTACAATGTGATCAACGACGTTAACACAGCGTTATGTGTCACAAGCACGAATTCGTCAGACGTCGCTACCCTTCAAAATTTGTTTATTCATTCTAACTTCGTTAATTATGAATTTAAAATGCTCACTTTAACGGAAGATGAAGTGTTCAATGTTTTATTACAGCATGATAATTGTAAGAGTGCAGAACAGAGTGGAATTCGACCCGTTCCTATTATGATAGTTGAGTATTAATGGTCTGGCTGGTTCTCTAACTTTCATTTTTAATGAACGTGTTTGAACTGGATTTTTCCAGATCCTTAGGAGGTTTCCTTTATAAAATCGAATTTGGAAACTGGGAAAAGAAACTTGCATACTAGCTATCGTGGTTTTGCCATTCAAACAGTGGTTATAGAAAAATATACACTTCCAAATGGCCACCATAAAACAGGCACCAGCAGTGATAAGGGTTAGGGCCATCGTTACTGCCGATGAATGCTCTCCAATCTTTTTTTTCAACCGTGGAGTAAACAAAGACTCAACTGATTACCCCGAAACTATTTTGGAAGTTTTGCTTAAGCCTTGAGCATGCAAACATTTTCGGCGGCAAATCCTAGACATTCCAACAATATTCTCTACATCATTTCATAAAGTGAGGACAACGTTCCTAATTTTATGTATATAAGACAATATAACTGGCAGATTCTTTGGATGCAAATCCAATGGACTTTCTATCTAAGGAACTTTAAAAAGCAAGTTTGACAGCACATTCCAGTTGGTCAAAAACACAGTTCTATAGTAAAACGCCTTTCTAAAGTAAATATAAATGACATCTAGTTGAACATTTACCTCAACTACTTCCATGGCATGATAATTCGATCAAGCTTTATATCATAAAACGTTTTTTATAAAAAAAGCATGCATCAATGAAACATCACGGGCCGTCCATATAATAAAAGTTTCGATATAAACCGAGTTTACACTATAACATCACGTCAAATTGAACAACAAATTTACATTAGAATATTGATCTAACCTTAAATCATATAAATTGTTCTATTAATTTTCAATTATACGATCATCAAGACATCAACATAATATGCTATTGTATGTATACCATCCTCCCCCTCTCTGTCACCTCCCGCAGTTTAATCTATACTCAAACCTGGTTTTCATTTTAATATTTTCAATTTTCCTAATTATTAAATCGACTTCGCATATTACTCTATACACACACACATACTGATATTTATTTTCCACCTCCCCACCTGGTGTGCGCGATAAGGTCAAATCTTTAAAAAAGCAAATCAGAAATATAAATAAACTGATCTGTAATGTTTATGGTTCGCATAAAAATAAAATACAAAAGCAAAACACTATACAAATACACTGTTGTGAATATATACACATCTTTGATATAGGAAAAGACGATCGCTTAAAAAGAATCGCGCGCCCACGCTAAGATCATTTTCTTCATTTGTCTGTTTATTTAGTTTTGTGGTTGCTTTTGCGTTGTTGTTGCTGTTGCTGTTATTGTTATGATCGCTGGTGCTGTTATGATTATTATTATTGGTTGACTGTTTAGTAAATTGATAACAAGCTATTTGTAATATGTTAACAACTGCACAGCAGTAATGTTTATATATACCTGTGTGTGTGTGAAAAACTATCAGGGATGGACGACACTAAACAAATTTCCTGAATTTATATGAAACCGCACAAGATAATTTTTCAAATTATTTTCACATTGTCGCTGCCGCATCAAACATATATATACGAGAGTTGTGTTGTGTGTGATCTTTAACAAAATTATATATGATCTTCTTTCGTCCAAAATACCACAATATCTTAATGATAATTTGATTTGTCGGTAATGAAAAAAAAAAAAAAATCTAAAAATCTGGAGTGATCTTTGAATTTCCGTTTTTTATAATTTTGGTAAAGAATTTTTTTTTTTACGTTTCGTCTTCTGATCTCTCTACATATATACAAATATACGATCTCTATATATATGGTACATAATTTCAAGAAAATATGATTTAATGGCCCCCGGATGTCGGATTTATTATTTGTTTTTCTAAATTAGAGGGAACGGACACATAATTTGGTTTTGTTGTGGTATTAGATGTTATTATTTAAATGTAATATCAGTTCGAGTCGAGCTTATATAGAAAACACCAACAGTAGCTCCATAACAAAATTAGAGTATGGGAATGTGTAATTGATATGAGATTTGAAAGATTTTTTTTTTAACATTTTTTCACTATGATTTTCTGAATTTGGAGTTGAAGCAATTAAATGTAATGTAGCATGATGATTGGTTTGGTCTGGTTTTTGTTGAATATAAAAATGACAAATCATTTTCCTGTCTCTTATACATATATAGATAATTACTAAGTCGATGACAAGTTTTAAAAGAATTATATAATGGATGCAGAGTTAATACACCTATAACGGTTATGGTTAGGTGTTTGATCAAGATTAAAGGTTGTGTAAAAAATATTATGCCGACACATTTCAAAATTTGTCTATATATACCGACTCGTAAACTACATATGCAATTTATAATGAATTAGTAAATCATCCTTGAATCACATCCACACTATAGATCGCGTATTGCACTTCCCGCATTAAATTTGCATGATCTAATCTAAATTAAAATTTAAAAAAAACTAGGGAGCGCCCTCTATACACATTAAAAAATAAAAATTGTTACATACATCCGAAATCGATCAAACCGCGTTGTTATATTCAACTAAATTTTACTCTTCATTACCATCATGTAGGTTTTATGATAATTTTCATAATATGCGATCTCTGATTCATACCACAAATTTGAAATGTGTGTATAATAATATATGAATAAACTTGTAATAACAAAATGTTAAAATAACTAAAAGTCTGGGAAAATAGATCATCATAGATCATGTATGAATCATAAAATAAAAAATAAAAAACGCCCTATTATATTCTTAAGAGATCGCACATATATATATAAGAAGAAAATCTTGATTAAAAATATCAATAAATTATTAGATTTATAATAATAAAAAATATATAAGAACGAACCTACCACTCGATCAATATTTTTTTATATATACTATATATATAGTACCATAACGATCCGCGATCGATCGATCGATCTATATAGGTATGTACTCGCGCGTTTCCATACACATAAAGTTATATTGTGAATGTTGCACTTTTTTGTAAAAATTGCATTCATGTATTATTTCTTGTCGAAGTCGAAAATATGATTGTTTGACCTTTCTAAGACTATCGTTCGAATATCTCTATAATTTTTATTTTTTATTTTTTTAATTTTATTGGGATCTTCTTATACTTTACTATGACGTCTTGGGTCATAAAGATCAAAAATTATAAGAATAAAAAAAAAAATGGAATGAAATCGATGTCTGAGTGTGTATGCTGCAAGTACATACATTACATGTTTATATACATACATGTATAAATATATGGATATGGATGCCTTTTAATATATTTATTATTATTGTTAAGACTTACAGGTAACAAATCGAAGAAAATTGTATTCATAATAATTGTTTATAACAAATTACTTATTATATTACCTCCAATCTTATTATTATTATTATTATTACTACAATTGTTGTATTTAATGTTTTTGTTGTTGTTGTTGCTGGATTACCATATATAACATGTATATAATATATAAATCCACCTTTATACTATATGTACTAGTCGTATATATATATATATATGCATTTGATCTTAAAGACGATCTCTTAAAAAAGATTATATATTTTTATTATAAGACAAAAAATTATTTATTTTTCGATTTTAATCAAAATTATGATATTTTTTCATCTCGTATTTGTTGTTATTTTGTGTATAAATAAAAATAAAACACCTGTTTTGTTTATAACATTTTATATATTATATTATTATTATGTGGATATGAAGATATGATGCGGGATGTGCGCAGATTATCGTGGTAATTTTTTCCTCATTTTATTAATGTTGATATCATAATTTATTTATGTATTATATGGTATACAGGTGATTTCTTGTCATTCATGTTTTTGTAAGCTATTATTTATTTATATTTATATCCACGAGTTCCCGACCGATTTCCAGAATAATTTTGATTTTGGTAATAATTTTGACGTAATTGAAATAATTGTAACTTCCATATTTGTATTTGATATTAAGTAAACTTAATTCGTTTGATGAGCGATTACACACTCTTGAGGCTAAGGAAGTTATCCCTAAACAACATCAACTAATGCAATATCAACAAGAACTGCAGGTGGTCTTGGAAAAGCCAGGCAACTAACCAGCGTTCTACAACCATCCATATAAAGACCAATTCTACAGAAGATTCAAACTTAGCAAGCTATTTTTAAACTGCGTGATTGCAATGGAATTCTACACACATTTCGAGCATTATTGGATTCTCGATCAGAATCTAATTTTATTACTGAAAGGTGCCTTAATAAACTGCAGTTGTCAAAAATCCATATGTAGCTCAATAAGCATTAAGTGGTTTTGATATGCAGACATTGGTCGGACACAGTGTTCCGTGGAACCAGATTATGGTCGCACGTGGTACCTCGCATTTCATCGATTGTAAATAAAAACTATGCAATCAACATGACATCAACAAAATAAATCAAATGTCGCTAGCCAACCAAAATCTATTTGAATCCAGAGGCATCGATGTGCTGCTAGGAGTAAATATATTCTTTGATAGCTTAGACTTTTTTGAGAATTTATCAGCATACAACACCAAATTGGAAAAAATGGCAGCACAAATAAAAAAAAACATTTAATGGCTTGGTAGATGTAGACACCACATTAAAAAAAATTTGGGAGTTGGAGAATTTACCTATGGCCAGTAAATTAACCCCAGAAGAAAAAGAATGTGAACTACTATGATTCGAGGAGATTGCAATAAGTTTGTAGTTCGGCTTCCATTCAAGGGAAGTTTAAAGACCCTGGGTGCATCATACAATATAGCGATACATCGTTTGAAGTCAATGGAACGAAAGTTTCTAAAGGATAAGGACTTCAAGCAATTAAATTTCAATTTCATGGAAGAGAACAAAGCCTTAGGCCATATGAGTTTTATCGGTGAGTCGAATACAAAAAATTATTATATGCCACACCGCACGGAGTGATCAAGAATAGCTCAATAACAAAATTGCGTGGTGTGTTTGATGATAGCGCTAAATCTACCACAAATATATCATTAAATGAGTTGTTAAACATTGGCCCCAATTTTCAATCATCACTAATTGAAATTTTATTGAGGTTTCGGCAGCATAAATATGTGACACCAGGAGATATACAAAAAAATGTATTGTATGGTATGGATACATTCAGAAGGTGCAAAGGTTCAGCGAATTTTATGGAGAACGGAACCTTCAATGACGCTAAAAGAATATCGTTTAAATACTGTGACATACGGAACTACGTCCGCCGCGTACCTCACTACAAGATGCCTAAAGGAAGTATCACTTAGATTTGAGAATCCAAATTGCGAAGCAGCAGATGTTTATGTGGATGATGTTATGACCGGTTCGACCAGCACAGATCATCTAATCAACACTAAGGATCAAATTATTTCAACTTTATAGACATATGGCTTTAATTTATGGAAATTACGATCCAACACATCTGTAATAATCGCATCAAAGGATGCAAATTCAGAACTAGTAGCTGAAAGTATTAATAAAGAGATATCTACTGATGCAGATAAAGTAATCGGTATGATTTGGGATTCGACATCAGATATGTTCAGTTTTAAATTTCATCCAACCAACATATTTGTACACACTAAAAGAAGCCTACTGTCAGAATCCAGCAAAATCTTCGATCCCCTAGTTTTTCTTACACCAATAACAATAAAAATACAAATTTTGTTTCAGAAACTTTGGCTGTCATCAATGAAATGGGATGATGAGTTGCAGGACGATGTAAATTTGTTCTTGATTGGTTATAATCGCACTCCCGGCGCTGAAAAACATTTATCGCCAACCGACCGTCGGAAATATTGGAGACCTCCCAGTTTCAACGAGAATACTGGAATCACGTAAAATCAGAGTCTTTCTTCTGACATTGGTTAACATTGGTTAACATTGGCCCACATTGGTTAACTTTCTCTCAGAAGAAAGACTTAGTGAAACTCCAAGCACAACCATGATCAACCACCCTCAAGAAGAAAGGGAAGAGATATGAAATTTAGTTTGTTCAACAGGCATGGATTTTCTTATTTTCTTACAAATTTGGTCAATCGACATTCTAGCTTCTAAAGAGGTTGTTATGCATTAGCCAAACAAAGCAACCAAATACGTAGAAAAACTGAGGACAAGAATTCAACCAGAGATGTTAAAGCAGCACAATCCAATTATTCTTCCCAAAGACATACGAACAGCTGAAATACTACTTTGCAAGTAAATCCAGAGATATGAATTTGCTGAAGAGTATGAAGCATTGAAAGGTAATTGTTTAGTTTCGAAGCAAAGCCGCATTCGCAATCTGCATCCCCTTTTATATGAAGACGTGAATCTAAAGAAAACATAAAGGTTGATGATATCGTTTTCCTGACGGATGACAAGACCCCATCACTATACTGGCCACTAGCACGAATAATTAATGTACACTCTAAAGATGGCTGCAGGCAGTGTATTTAAACGACCAATACACAAGGTCTGCCTTTTACCATTCAGAAGCTGAAGTGGATCATAATCATTCAGGGTGGGCGGAATGTTGTCACAGCACAAACATACACGATCAAACTTTAATTTTCATACATTAAATGGGTTGGTATCATGCATTACATTGTTGTGTTTGATGGTCAAAACATTATAAATTTATCTTTTTTATGTTAACTGTGCCATCTATAATTTAAGTATTTATCAAACATTTTTGAATTATATAATTGACTTACCTATATATTTTCTTTGTTTGACAGAAGATAAAATTATAATATTAACTCAGTTGTTAAGTAGCTACCATAGTGAGTAAAGTCAATTGTAGAGAATGAAATAATCAAGAAAACTATTTACAAAGAAGATTATAATTTTTATTGAGTTTTCCGAAGAAACACAAAGGGAAATCTGAGTAAAAAATGAATCAATCAGTAACTGTCTAAAAAAACTAACTAACTAATGGCCCGAAATAATGCTGATAAAGTTCGATGTTTCGCGGGCACCTCGAAAAATATTCTAACCACATGATGATCAAACTTTAGAATCTCAAATAATAACGGTGGAATCTGAAAAAGAAAGTGAAGAAATTCTATCGTCTTCACCAAAAGAAGTCATGCATGAGATAAAATTCAATATGAATTCGAAAAAAGCTCGAGATTATGATCTTGTTACTACAGAAATTTTAAAAGAACTACCAAAGAAGGCTCTAGTTAAGCTTACTTACGAAACTTCATCTTACAGACCAATTTCATTGTTGCTAGTTATGTCTAAACTCTTTGAGAAGCTGCTGATTGAAAGGTTAAATTCGATTATCGGAAGGAATAACTTAATCCCAAATCATCAGTTCGGATTTCGTCGTCAACACTCAACAATACAACAGGTACACAGAGTAATCAATGTAATGGAGAAAGCACTTAAAGAGAAAAATGTCTGCTCCACGATATTTTTAGACATGGTGCAAGCTTTTGAAAAAATTTGGCATGAAGGACTTAATCATAAGTTAAGAAACTTCTTACCAATGCAATTCGCTAATATACTGGAATCATACTTGAAAGATAGATTCTTTAGAATTAAATTGGTTGAAACTTATTCGGAATTGAAAGAAATAAAAGCAGGTGTACCACAGGACAGTGTATTAGGACCGACTTTATATTTACTATACTCATAATCTACCTGAATTAGAAAAGAACACAGTGGCGACTTTTGCTGATGACACTGCAATCCTAGCTGTTGGAAAAAGCAACGAAAAATCAACACAAAATATAAAATCAGCTATCTTCGAAGCACATAAATGGACTAAAAGATGGCGAATTAAGCTAAATGAAACTAAATCAGTTCATATAAATTTTACCAACAAACGAGTTGAACATATACCTGTTTCAATAAATCGAGAAATAATACCGTATGCGAATACAGCTAAGTATCTAGGCATGACCCTGGATGCTAAACTTAGATTGAAGCTCCACGTCAAAAAAAAATGAAAAACTAAAACTAATATATAGACAAAAGCATTGGCTGATAGGCAGACACTCTTCTCTATCATCATACAATAAGCTGCTACTTTATAAGTAAATACTGAAACCAATATGGACTTATGGTATTGAACTTTGGGGTTGTACAAAACCCAGCAACGTCAATATCATACAAAGGTTTCAGAACAGGGTAATAAGGAACATCGTTGATGCACCATGGTACGTCAGGAATAGTGATCTACACAGAGACCTTAAAGTGGATCCCGTTTCAATTGAAATTAAAAAAATGGAAGGAAACGCGAAGAAAGACTCTAGCAACATGTGAATATAGAGGCAATCCAGCTGTTAACCAACACCAATATTATACGCAGACTAAAAAGAACCAAACCCTTTGAACTGAAAATAAGATAAATAAACTCAATTTAGTTAAAAAAAATAAAAAATTCTTTATAGTTTATTTGACGTGCGAATTCAGTAATAATTTTGACGTTTCGAGATAAACAACATTTCGAGATTCATAGACCGCTGGATATATTTGTTGGAATTTTATTTTTATTTTTTCGTTGACGGTTTCAAGATCCTTATGTAGCTTATCGTTTCTATTAAATCAAAGTGCATTGACAATGCATCGTAGTACTTTGTTCTGAAACGTTTGTATAATCGTAACGTTCTATTTCTTAGGTCTACACAGGTTTAAGAATTTGGCTTTATAAAGGCAGCTTATTGTGAATGGTAGTTCACTATTTCTTCCAATGAGCTAATATATTTTTGTAAATTTTATATCCAGTTCTTGCATTTTTTTTCTTGACATGCTCTTTCCATTTTAACTTGTCGTCGAGCGTCATAACCAGGTTTTCTGCCATGTTCATATGTGTTGTTTCCTAGGTGAAGGTTGTATGAACTGATTTTAGTTTCTTTGATTGTACTTCCAACCGCCATTATTGATATATCATTCGCAAAGTTTGTAATATCTGTTTATCCAGTAATAGGTATGTTATTCGTATAAAACAAATACAAGGCTGGTCCCAGTACACTCCCTCGTAGTATTCCTGCTTCAATTCTCTGAGTGAGAACTCTCCTTCATGTTTAGCCCTTAAATTTCTCCTTGATTGTATGATTTTAATATCTTATAGAACTGCTAAGGGAGGTCGTGATATATCAAAGGCTTGAGCAACATCATGGAAAACCCAGAATATTCCTTTTAGTTTTCGAACATCTTCTCAATCACGTTAATGACTCTGTGTACCTGCTCTAAGGTGGAGTGTTTCCCTCTGAAATCAAATTGGTGAGCTGGTATAAGGAGTATTTTTTCAATCAGAGGTTTCATCCTTTTTGAGGAGTAATTTTTCGAAGAGTTTGGGCAATGATGGTAATAAAAATATAGGTCTGTAAGACGTTTTCTCATTAGGCTTAGGTATCGTAACAACTTCTGCTATTTTTCACTGTTGTTGGAACAACGCTTGAATAACGCTAAATTTTTCGACAATGTGTGATATTGATTGGTGGTGGTGGTTTCTCTTTCTTACTCTTCCTCGTCGTTTTGGTACTCGATTAAACAACCACCTTTCGTTTTTTTGTTGTTGCTATTCCGGTTTAGGGCTTCTACTTCAAACAGAACTTCAGAACTAGTTTGGTAGTTCATCTTTAGGTTATCTTTAAGGTTTTTAACTTCTTCTTCAAGAAGTTGTAAATGGTGCTGCATCCATTGAATGGCTTTATTTAATTCTTTGTTTTCTTGTCTAGGCTCGTCTAGAGCTTTGATTACTTCTTCAGATTGGGAGTTATCAATAGTTACTTGGGACGCAGTCACAACGTCCGTAGCCATCTTAAATTGTAGTGTACCACTATTCACATTTGGAACCTTTAAAGATGATTGATTTGATGCTGTTAGCGACACATCTGTCTCGTTTTCTAGTTTTGTTAAGTTATTATTTCTTAATATTTTAATTCCCACGAGTGCACGAGTGGCACGAAAAGTAACGGTCACTCATGTCAGAGCTCTGTATTATTATAGAAAGGCTATGGGCTTAAACCGGATATCACCAAATTTGGAGCTCACAAACAATATGCACCCACGTAACTAAGTCACTTATAAAAACACCAACTTCAAAAATGTGATTTTATAACCATTTTGCAGACCAATTTCGAGTTATCCTATATGAATTTTTTATCGTTTGCTTCGTCGTTACAGTGAAGTAATTTTTGCGATGGATTTTTTGAGATTTCCTAACTTACTTATCGTAATATGGGTGTGTTTACCATTATCCATTTAGTGGGTGTGGTATATATTCATCCTTTATGAGAACTACTTGCTTTTTTATATTTGGTTGTTGCTTTATTTTAATGATGCTTCAATTTGATATAGCCAAGTGGTCAATTCTCCGAACGTTAGTGGTGCTGATGTGATGGTTTTCTTCATATGTTGTTTTACTAATTTTACACCTGCTTTATACATTTTTTTTATATCGCTTTATAAATTTGCAACATTTCTCTTTCGTGTTATGAAGCGTTTGAAGTTAGAGAGAAATCCATCTGATGTGAAATCATTAACTAATACTATATACATCGCCTTAGTTGTTAAACAGATGGAAATATAGCGATGTAACCTTTCTGGTTTTTTGATGCTCTGCCCTTTGACATTCAAAAATGTATAGGGCCGGCATAATGTATTCCCGTGTAGGTGAATGTTTGTAATGCAAACTTTGCCGAAGGTAGGCTTCCCATTAGTTGGGTCGCTCGTTCAGCATTAAATCATGAACACTTTTGCCTTAAAGAATCCAAAATTGTTTTCTTATAAAAGCAAGAGTTAAATCCATACCTGCATACAGAGTGCTTTTATGTACTTAATATATTATATATGGCATTAAGATGGTATAGTATCATTAGATATATTTTATTATACTTTTAAAAAATTGAATGCCGCAAATGACCTCTAATTTGCATAACTCTATTCTAATCCAGAAATTAATGCATGGACAAAAATTTGCTTTTACTGCCTACTGAACCTTTTCCTTTAATTTTTTAATACCATCTGCGAAGGCTGTATAGATTTATTAACTTTTACAATGTTGGTTTTCACCTCTTCTAATTAGCATTTGTTCTCTGATTATCCGTAAAACGACTGTTCAAAAATAAAGTGCCAAAATATAATTTGCGATTATTCTTTTTGATTTTGTGAAAGCAGTAAGTTTCCAATTCTAGTTGGATCTATTGTTATAGTGCTAAATACGAACACAGAACGGACTTACTTCTTCTCTAAATGCATTTTAGCTATTACCTTATCGAATGACCAGCAATCTGGCCCCGACATTCATTCAAAAATTTGTGGTATTCTTGTTTTAGTTGCGGGTTCTTTTCTAATCTCTGCTTCACCTCTCTACTATCTCCTAAACTAAAATTATTCTTTATTGGTATATGGTGACTTTAATTTGACTTATTTCTTCAATTTCTCAGAATTTTAGCAGCTCTAAATCAAGATTATTTTGAGATATCATAGTCAAAGCCACTGAATTTGAAGTTGGTTGTGGTTGTGTCATTCCCATAAGGATCCGTCCTAGTCCCGTTTTTTGAGCTAATAGATGATCTGGCGAGGTCATAATTACTTTAGTATATTTTCATAAATATCTGCACCTAAAGGATCACGTCGATAGATGGAGGTGTCTAGTAGTTTTGATCTGCCAATATTAGTTCCTTCCACGTGTTGTTGTTGATACCTTTTATTGGTTCAGCTGGCAGACGTTTAGTCAATTTCAGTCAAATGAACGCTTCTACCATCTGTTTGTAATTTGATGAGTAATGTGGTGATATTGCAATGAACACCATATATTTTATACTGCTGGTCGCCATTTCGCCAATTACAATGACATGCAGATTTACACAAAATTTTGATAAGTTTAGTAACTCGGCTGCTTCTTGGGTAATGAACGATGATTGTGACCCTAGATATATTAGGGCTGTTTTGCTCTTCTTTTAATCTGGAATTAATAATAGCCCAAAAATATGTAATTCCTGAGATATATAAATTGAATATCCGTCAACATACGTTTACCTTACTTATCGAAGCTCAAATCTTAGCCTCAACCAAAAAAAAGTCAGAGATTGCTGCATACTATCCGTTTAGTATTGGCTTCCAAAATGAGACCAAACCTATAAACTAGATGTGTTTTTACTTCTTGAGTGAAATCAAGAAACTTCAAGAATTTTCATTATTAGTTGAAAAGAAATCGGTAAGGTTTATTCTGACACCCATGCATGACAAAGAGTTTGTTCAACACCTTGTTTAACTTCAGCTTAAAAGCATTTGCAAAGTATTTTGACTATAGCAGTTGCAATAAGGTAAACAAAGCACGGTTTTCAGTGGTAATACGCTTTTATAAAGGGTTGGCCATCTATCGGTTTAAATTTGAACCACCAGTTATTTCGAAATGGCACGAAAATATCGAGCAAAATTTGGTGAACATGTGTTAAATGTGAACGTGCTAGTCGAATTGCAGAACGGCCGAAATGGTGCAGGTTCCAAACAATTGCACGACATTGTTTAATGGCAAAATTCCTGTTGACACATCGTCTATACATTACATTTCCTACACATTTTTGTCACTTTACTTCGAAGACCGAACTCATCGTGATTGTGTTCCAAAACATTACTCAAAATTACAAAAATCATATTTGCGTTTGAGCGAAGGTGTTATATTATTGGCTGAAAAAAACTTGTTTGTCAACTAAATGAATTTTCAAATTCAAAATAAGATAACTGGCGAATTGATGACACATACGAATCGGTTGATTCCGTTACTAACTAAGATGATGTTGTCAATTATCCAACGGAATTTTAAAATTCGTTGGAATTGCCCGGATTACCACCTCATAATCTGCAATTAAAAGTCGGATCGGTAATCATTACCAGCCAGAAGAAAATGAACAGCGTAATCGAAGCCACAATTTTGATAGGGAAGTACAAACGCGAAGATGAAAACTAAACGAATGAAATGAAAAATGTGATTGATGCCACGCATTGCTTTTGTGATTCCGACGACATGCCATTTGAATTTAATCGGTTAAAATTTTCAGTGCGGCTTGCATTTGCAATATCTATAAATAAATCACAATGGCAGTCGTTAAGTGTTTGTGGCATCAAACTGGAAAATCCAGGTTTTTTACATGGCCAATTGTATGGCCAATTATATATATATATATATATATATATATATATATATATATATATATATATATATATATATATATATATATATATTTTTTTTTATTTTTTTTTATTTTTTTTTCAGGGAACTTCTGCAGATTACAGTTAGATGGTGGCACACTTGAGTTGCTGGTAAGAGATGACCAAATGCAGAGCAGTTCAATAAAACTGTGGTTGTCTTATATTAACATGATTATTGGCTACTGGGAAACCGGACCAATTTCGTCACTACTGACATTCCTTTCCCTACCCCAACAAAAATTTTCTAAATTTATACTAATTTACTGCCACGGTGTCTGTAACCGGGTCGATCTCAATGATTAACTAATATCCTACCTTATCCTTCCAAGTGTATGTAAAAATGGGTGTACGGTAGGCATGTCCCAGAGAGAGAACTTAAAATATTTATTGGCCTGTATTGAGACAATTCTGAAGAAAAACTAACCTTTGGGAATGGAACTATCTGACTAAGCTTCCAGTCTGATAAGGAAGTGAACGTGAGGATAAAATTTAAAATAGGTTACTAATTATAGGTTTAACACTAAAAAACCTTATAAAAATAGAAATGTTTAAAAATTGTGTTAAGCGAGCCTAATTAACCCTACAACCCTATTACAAGCCTCGTAATATGCCAGATTAGACTGATTTGCTTCCAGTAGCCATGATGAACGAGTTGAGGGCACACTGCGTTAAAATCAATCGTGAAATTCCAGTGTGCCATGTGGCAGGACCCAGGATATTTATTGTTTCATTGTAATCAGTTTCAATCGCTAGATGCCCAAGAGCGCATGGAACTTGTGAAGAAGACCAACCGAAGTATCAACTGCCTTGGATGAAATCACCTTTTCGTTGGTAATCCCGAACTAAGCGCAAAAAATGAATCATAACACTCTTCTTCATGAAGCTGAAAAACTCGATGAACCAAAACGAGTACTCACGTCTACATCATCATATCAGGTAACAAGTATGCTTGTTCAGCAATCATTATGGCTTCGGAAAAACCATACCATGCAGGGCTCTCCTAGATTTCGGTTCCTTTGTCACCGAAGCACATGTGTTCAACGAATACAATTAAAAAAGAAAAGGGCAAAAATTCTAATAAGTTGGATTAGGCATATGTGGATGTGGTGTTTCTAAGGTCCAGGTTGCAATAAACATTTAACAATTTTTACATGGATTCACCATACAGGCACCCGTGATGTCAAAAATTATTAACATGATACCTCCTAAAAAATTGTCAGTTTATTTAATCTCGTAGACCAATTGGCTGATTCAAAATTTGATGAACCAAGTTCTATCAATGTACTCATTGGCACTGACCAATTTTTCCACATCATCAGAAACGGTCAAATCAAAATCAGCCCTAAAGAGCCTGTTCTTCAAAACACCGTATTCGGCTCGGTAGTTCCTGGTCAAATTATTCACTCTAATGATTATCTGCTAGCTTAATTTCAAACCTCAACGACATCAGAAACCGAGATGATAGACAATGATCGAAGCAAACGCAAATTGTGGGAGTTAGAATCACTCAAGTCTGTAGGAAAAGTTCGGTCTGCAGAAAAGGCTTTCTGTGAGGCTCATTTCTTCAAAAATTGTAAACGGAACCCTCCAAGCCGGTTTACGATCAAACTTCCCTTTATGAAATCACCAACAAACTTAGGCGAATCACTAACACTAGCAATCCAACGACTGAGAGCAATGAAGCATCGTTTTCCGAAACGAAGTTTCTCCAAGCAATACCACGAGTTTTTGGGTGAAGTCCCTATGCATGATAAACCAAGACTCGGATTTATTTGCCGCATAATGGTGTATTCCAAGCCCCGGGTATCACCAGAAAGAAACGGGTAGACAACGACGGCTCAGCCAAATCCAGCACTGGTCTATCACTGAATGATAGTTTAGTAATCGGGCCCACGATATATTCAAGTATATGTTATCATTATACGTTTCCGAGAGCAGAAGATCGCCTTTTCCGCCGACGTAGAAAAGATATAACGCCAGGTTGACGTTTCACCAAAGGATACCATTTTTCAACAAATTGTCTGGCGATGCAATCCATTCGTCGTTTCTATTTGACATTCGTAACATACAGTTTAGCCTCCGCATCGTTTCTCGCCGTGAAAGTTATTCAGCAAATAGCAAAAGAAAATGAAACCTTCTCACCTGCAGCCGCTTATGTCATAGCCAAGGACATATATGTAAATGACATTATGACCGGGGAAGATAATGAAAGTGCAGCGACAAAACATTGAGGCGAGTATAGATTCCTATCGCAAGAAAAAGTGTGATACGTTTGTGGATGTGGTAGGAAGATGGTATCTTGTCGCCCAAAGTACATTATTTTAAATTTATCACTAATAGTTAGCCGATTATGATAAAACCATTTACTAAGAAAATGTAGATGCTTTTTAAGAGCAAGAGTAATGTTGTAAGTATTATCAACCATTGGAACTGCGTAACTTAGAGCAAGATCATCGGCAAAAGCAGTTGGATATCCTACGGGATCAATTTCAAAAATTGAATTAAAATAAATCAAAAATAATAGTGTACCCAAAACTGATTCTTGGGGGACGCCATATTTAATAGTACTGGGATTACTTAGCTTATCATCTATTTTAACAATCTAACCCCGATTTAGAAGGTAGTTTGTAAACCAATTTTAAATGTTGCCTCTTATACCGATATAAGATAGTTTAGCTACATTGACATATATGTTTGTGTAAAAGCTTGGGATTCATCCACTGTTTCAAGTTTGTCTGTTTTGGATAAACAGTGATAGAAGTGGACGATTCTATGTGAGACCTAAGCATATCTACAAAACTTTTAAAAGCAGCGAGAGTACACGGAATTTCAATTTTCAAACTTTAAAATATATGTATATATATTATATATATATTTTATATATATATATATATATATATATATATATATATATATATATATATATATATATATATGTATATATATATATATATATATATAATATTCCTTTTTATCTTATTGTGCCCTAATTTTAACCAAAAATCCTACTATATTACTTCTCGATGAAGTGCCGATGCTTATCTATTTTACTGATTTTGATTATATTGGGTTCCAACATAATAATGGTTACCATACTTATTATAGTAATAAAACTAGCGATACACCTTTTTTTAAATAAAAATGTTAAGGAAACATAACGAAATGTTGAATAAGAAAATAATGTTGCATGATGTTGCATTGGAATTCATACGTAATTTTATTGGCGGTTTCTAGAATTATAGTTTTTAAATCAATACGCTACTTGCGTATATTTTTTATGCACTATTTTTTATGACTACATATTATATGTAAAATCAATTATTCGGGTTCGTTGTTTTTCCGCTCAACTAAAATGTAGTCTATTGTTGCTTACATGTAAAACAAAAACACATATTACATTTAAAAAAATTACATCGCTTACCGCACTAAATAAATATGACTTTCCCAAAAAAATGACAATTGAAATAAATCATCCTACTAACATGATAATTTTTCAAGCACCCAAGATCTTCCTTTTTAACTTCCAAAAACTATATATAAATGTATATAAGTATATTTATATTTATATATATAAGTTTGGTATAAGAATACAAAATAAAATCGTAAAACCACCTTCAACTTCTGTATGATTGTCTTACATTAAATAATTTATTTACTTATATTTCCAATTGTTATAAATTGTTTTCTTACAAGTATTGTTAAATTCTACGATTCATTTCTTAAACTATATATTCATAAAGGTAAATTTTATATGTATTCTCGCATGTATATATACCAACAACAATTGCCGTACATTTAACAGCAACAACAACAATACTATGAAGAAATAACAATAACATTAAGAAAATATATATAAGTTTACACTGTTATTAAAATGATCGTAGATTTTTACAACAACAGTTGACGATCGATCGTTGTACAATTAACTTGTGTGTGAAAGTGTTTGTTTTGATTGAGAGATTCTTCAAACGGTTTAACAGTTTTCTTTTATATAGCTATATGTTGTTTTTGTATTTATTTTGCATTTTTTGCGTATCAAAGAAAATTAATATTGTTACATCCCCGCGCGCGAATATATTAAATATATATTTAAAATAATATATAAGACTTGTGTTGTGTAATCATATTATGTATATATGCATTTGTGTTATCATATAATCTTCATTACCATGATCACATCATACTCATTATCTCATAACATTATATGGTACTAAAATACAGCTCATAGATCATACATGATCGTGTGTTTATTGGTGTTTATATTTTATATGATATATATACATATACTAATTTGTATTGTGTGTGAAAAACTTTTCTTAATTTTTTTTTTTTTTTTTTTTTGGGTTTTTATAAGAATCAAAAAAGAAATATAACAAATTTTAAAAAATTCGTCGATCATATCTCGATCGATTTAAAACGATCAATCATAACAGAATTAAAAATATAACAAAACATACGATTTGTTTTCTTTTCACTATAACATTATAGTGTACATGTTGAAAAATTTTTATTTTTGATTTTATAAAATTATCGATCATCAATCATCATTTGATCATTGTGTGCGATCGTGATTTTTTTTTGGAATTGTGATTTGTATTAAGGGTAAGTCATTTTATATTTACAGATTTAAATTTTATTTCTTTACGTTTTTGTTACAGATTTTCGAAATTTTAATTTTTTTCTTTTTTTTTATTCTCTTCAATAAATTGATCATTGACAGTATCCGGGCATTGTTTTGAATGTAGGATTTTCGATTTATGTTGGGCTCATTGTTATATCTCTGTTCTGATGTAGAAAGAATAAAATGTATACCATGGATTCGAAGCAAAATTGGGTAATTGTAACAATGTACCACCAGTCAACTGTATATATATAGATATACCTATATATTGTACATAAATAAATTTGCACAGTTTTAGGAACGGTATGATTTTGATTTCCTGAATGGATTTAATACGATTTATTACGAAATGATCGATTACTTCATTTTCTCACTCCCTTTTGTTACATTAAAATATACACGTATACGTTATAACGAATTGGTTCGATTTATTTTGTTCCAAATTACATCATTAGCTTGATTTTAAGATGTGACTATATGGTAGACCAAAAAAAAAAAAACGAACAGAAAATTTAAATCAAGGATAATTTTTGGTTAATTATGTTAAGTGAAAAAAAATATCTAACCTCATCAAATAAATCCCAAAAACAAAAATACTTTAATAACTTTTAAACCGCGCGCTTAATTAACACATTCTAAAAATGTTATAAACTTAACAACCTCTAGCCGTGATTGAGAGGATCAAAGTGTATCTCAACTGTTCATTGATCATAATTAGAAACTCAAACGAACCATCATGACGATGCTAATTACCACGTTTCAAAAGATTTATATAAAATTTTAAACATTTTGTGAGTTAATTGATTTCTTGAATTTAAATAGATTGAATGCGTATATATACGGCACCGACATAAAATTTAAAAAAAAGATGGGGTGCGAGGGAAGATCTCTATTTATCTAGCACACATGAAATAAATAAAAAAAAAATAGTTAAGAAGATTATAAAAAAGGGTTTTAATATTTTACATCCTTTTTTTTTTTTTTTGTTAACGAATATGATTTATGATCGAACTCGTTTAAATGGCAATAAATGGGATCATTTAAGTTGTAAAAGAGATTATGAACTGGATTGTATTCAACATTTTTACGGATGCATTCGAAGAAGCTAAAAATTTTTGTGTTGTTCGGTTAGTCTTATTATAAAGGTGATGGCTTCCTGACAATAAGACAATTATTATGGTTTGAACGGATTATATGTTGAATAGAAGGACAAAGGTTTTTTTTTGGAATTTTGAAGCTGAACTAATTTATAGGTTTTATGAGTCTGGTTTAGTTTTATTTTTAATTAGGTTAACTACTGTTAAAGGGAAAGATTTTTTTTTTACTTCTTGTATATTTAACACTCCAATATGCCTATTTAATATTTAAAATTGATCTTAGAGCGTAACGTTTGTGTAGAATAGACCAAAGTTCGCTATTGGAAAAGTGTAATCAATCATATTAAGTAAAGTTAAAAGTTATTTAATTTTGAAAGTGTAGCTTATAGGTTAGTAAAAGATCATCAAACTTTTTAAAAATTATAGTTTTTTTTCTAACACCATTTTCATAATAAACTGATTGATTTTATATACAGAATTCATTAGTAACGATGTGTATTTGAAAGGTAACGTTTTCAGTGGTTTTGGGAAAATTACTGGAAAATATTTTAAAACCTAAGTTGTTTCTTATATAAATAGGAATGTATACCAGAATGACGCTACATATTGGAGTTCCATTCTGTTAATGAACGTGTCCAAACCATATTAACCTTGATGATTTTATGAATCCGATGATGTCGACTTTATCGAGATCATTTTTGGTCTCGTGATTCATTCGCATTCTCCACATGGCGTCCTCCTTGATAGGACCGAGATTAATTTGAAAAATCTTACTTTCTGTTATACAGCAAGTTTTGGACTTGTGCTGTCAATGTCCAAGATTTACAATCAAAGTAAAATGCTCGGTAGCCTGCTACGATCTCCGATGACATGTCTACAAAAACGGTTTTGTTCGGTGATCAATGATCCCAGATATTTGAACTCATTTGCCCTCTGATATTTTGTTTTTCTTGAAATGAAATCTTTACTCTGCGTTCTCGTGTTGACCATATATTTGGTCTTCGCTTCATTGGTGTGAAAGGCAATTTGTTGTGCTGATATTTTGGAGAGAAGGAATTCTTTCAGTGAGACGATGTTGCGACCCAGAATGCAAATATCGTCAGCAAAGGCGAAAAGCTGGGTTGATTTGTAATATAGACAACTACGCTGCACTGTATCTAACTGACGGATGACATACTTTAATGAAAGGTTAAATATAATTTGAGCTATTGGGTCTCATTGCCTTCAAACAGCACGTTACACTTACTCATTCAATAAAAGTTTTCACATCGATACCAATTTTGGCAGTGTGCTCAGATTGGACATTACGTTCCATAATGCATTCCTCTTAATGATGTCATACGCCTGCTAGAAGTCTACGAATAGACTACGTACAGGGAAGTTCTTTACGTAGCTCTTTTCTAGGACCATCTTTAGATTGAAAATATGTTAGTACTGGTAGTGGGGTCACTTCGACGGTAATATCAGATTGATGCAAGATAGGTTGTTACTCAGGAGGTGGTGTCTGTCTTTTTAGAAGCGAAGAGAAATAATTCTTCCACACTTGCAGGACAGTTTTAGTGTCCATTTGTAACTCTCTTATTTTATTGCAAATAGCTCTGCTATGTGGATGGAATTCTATTATTTACCAATATCTATTTAGGCCTGAATTGTATGTGTTATGTGCCGGATGTTTATGCCAATTTCTATTTTTTTGCCTGCATGTCGCCGAAACGAGGCTTTTTTCGCGGTTATGTTGGCATCGTGAGATTGCCTTGTTTTATGTGAAAGATTTCGTTGACGTGCGTGATCTTTTCCCAGAAAAGCATCATTCAGCCAAAGCTTTTTAGGTCTAGATGAACTACGGCCAATAGAGGACATTGATTTACCAGTGCATGAATGCTTGCTCAGTGGTTGTTGTTTGATGTAGAGTTAAAGGAGTTTGGGCCAATGGTGCTACGATTTGTACTGGCAGCACTACCAATTTAAGCATTGAAGTCAACTTACACGATTTTAACGTCATATTCCGGTATTTTGCTCAAGTCAGAGAAACTCAATATCATAGAGAAACTATCCTCGACATGATCTGATTTCACCTTTGTGGGGATATGAACGTTTCTAAACGTAATATTAAAATGACGGTCATGAAACCTATTGAGCAAAAAACCTCAATTCAATATTATAATGCCCAACTTGGAGCAGATCTATTTCCAATTTTGCAAGTTCGTATTTTTTAAATTTATTTTACAGCATCCTTGAATTTTAGAGTTTGGTTCTAAACCGGCTTAACCTTAATTTTGGTACAATTGTTTTACTACCACGACTATTAAGATTATAAGGGACAATTTTGGTATCATGAATTGATTTTATCCATATAAATCGATAATACCTGACATCACTGCAACTACTAGACACATTTGATAATCCACAAAAAGGATGTGGTTTAGACGGTAAATATACAGCAACCACTCCTAGTCCTTTGGTCACACGGTTAGTTTTCACTTTTTTCCTAAATGATTTTGCCATTATAATGATGGCATTATAATTTTTAAAACTCATTGAAACTACCACATGTGCAACAGATTTTCAATCGGATCTAAATAGCTATAATACACAGACTTTGGTGGCTTTCGCCAGCAAATTATTTTTGGTAGTATAGATCGATTTAGAATTTTAAACATATGTTTAAAAAAACGCGTATGCCAACACAAAAACCAAAAATGTAACTCATAAATTAGCGACATTGATAAGTCACTGAGTGGTAGTTATATGTAAGAAATGTATGTGCTAAACATTCAAGAAAGTCGTAGTTTTACTTCTCTTGTAGACTTTTATTTAGTCTATAAGACTTTTATTATAGACTTGTCACGATTCATTTTGTGTGGCAAAAACTTGGCAAAAACAAAACGAATTAAGTTGATATTTATCATATCAAATGATTTAAGGTCCTTTCTTCTTCTATATACCTTTAGTATTATTGGGTTTTAATGACAGAACTAGCACCTCCCTTATTTGTTTGATGGTTATTTGTTATATTTCTAAAACGCCAATTCAAACTGATTAAATCAATTTTAGCAAATCCTTTCATCGAATATCTCAAACATAAGTGTCTTATAGTTGATTCCAATATGAACGTCAATATGGTTAAAATATTATATAATATTTACGATTTCTTAAAAAGCCACAGGTCTTTCAGTTTCATTTCCACTACAATCCATATACAGTGGCACTTGACTTGATCAATTTAATGTTTTGACATTGGATATCCTTAGGTTTGTGGAATCTACTCAATACTCTTTCCCAGACTCATCCGATGATGATGTATTTGCGATTATTTTTAAACTTAAATTAAAAATAATTTAATTTTATCATTAATCGATTGATGATAATTTTATATATAATTTATAAGTTCTATATAATCAAAAAATTGAATCATCGTACACCCAAAAAACTCTTTGAACAAAGCTGAAACATGATCATATTTTCTCAAACCATCGACCTATCTAACAACGTTGTTCAATGCCACTTGCATAACATACAGTGATGCAGAATCACTAAAAACTCACAATGTAAGACATGTGAAATTACTAAAGATTTTGCCAACATAGTTCTAGTATCTTTCGGGCATATGTTTTTATGTAGCTTTAAACCACATGAAATTGCATTTATTTTACTGCAAACATTTACTACTTGCAAATCTCACGTTAATTTATTTTTTATACAGATCCCCAAATTATCACTAATACTGAGAAACGGAATTTTCACGTTATTGATAAACAAGTCAGGTATTGTTGGAAATTTCCATTTAGAAATAAAAATTGCTTGTGTTTTACCAATATATCATGAGTTTCCGTTAGATTTGGACGAGTCTAAAATATGTGACAAATCCCGGTTAATATTATTGAACAGTTCCAAAATATTTTTAATAGAACCACCCAGGTATATCGGACATACATGTGATATTTGCAAAATTTAAATAGACACTAGCGGCCTATTGCATAGATAGCTGTTAATGATTGAGAGGTCAATATCGGATAAAGCATTAGACTTACTATTACTCAGTCCGATATGGTTAGTTAGTAAGTTAGATTTAGGTGGCCGCCCAACAAAAAGACGAGGAATAGACACATTTGGTCCGTAGCCTTACCACAGAAATTGCTTCTCCGCACTACCCTATTGTAACCAATTTGAGCTTCTCACGAAGCAGTAGATATCTCTAACGCTCAATTTACTGAGATGCTTTAAAATGAAATGAAGCATTGTTCCTCCTCTACTTCGCCGTTACAGCTTCGACAGTAATCATGAAAGAAAGCACCAAGTCTATTGCCATGCTTTACAATAAGACAGTGTCCAGTAATGACACGCATAACCGTGCTTATATTATGCCGTTGCATAGATATTAGCTGATTAGAACTTTTTAAGTCCAAATTAGGCAAAATCTGCCTAGTAATAACACATGAGGTACAATTTGCTCATCTATTTTTGTAATTTTACGAGTTTCTTCTTTAAGGAGCAATTGACATGTAGCAAGTGGTACTTTAATGTCCACCCTGCACGGTAAGATGAGGCAAGTAATACTTTGTCGTGCAAGTTCATCGGCTTTTATATTTCCCGTAAAACTGAAATGCCCTGGCACCCATATAAGTAAGATATTGAACTGTTCATCAATCTCGTTAAAAGATGAAAGACAACTCCGGGCTACTTTTGACGTGATAAAGCCTTATTGTAAAACTGTCCGTAAAAATGCCAATATCTCTTACAGATATTACATGATAATTCATCCAGTCTATGGTTTCCTTGATTGCTACAAGCTCTGCCTGAAAAATTCTGAAATGATCAGGGAGGCGGAAAGAGATATTTAAATTTAGTTCTTCGCAGAAAACCCCTCCGCCGACCTTTCCATCAATTTTCGAGCCATCTGTAAAAAAGTTGTTAAAGCCTGACTTTAAAACTGTTCCATTCACCCAATCCTCTCTGGAAAGAATAGCACCACTAATACACAAGGTAGCAGTACTTTGCACTTTCATCAGCAACTTTTTGTTGTTCTTTCGTAAGCATACTCGCCAAACCACGGTTACGAGTTTATAGTAATTTATAAATATAGCAATTATGAGGTGCGCTAAGGGCCTTTAGGCCTATAATATGAATTTTAGCTAACCATTAAATTATTGATTCGTTTATCAATAATGTAAACGTAAATGAAGCAACGCGACGTATCACAGGATAAACATTATAGTTAGACCACTGCTCATTCATAAATTTTTGGCAATCTAAATCTAATTTTTGGTAGTCTAAATTTAAAGCAAAACATGATTTATTAAAGTTTTTGAATATTTTAAAGCAGTATATCCTTAATTATGTACAGACCTCTTCAATTAAGAAGTCGGACGAAACCCATCATTGTTTAACTATAGTTACCAAAAAGGATTTATTCTTTCATATAAAGTCTGGCCGATCTAAAATTAAACTTTTGACAACAACTTAGGCTAAACAACAAACCGCCATAATTTGGTGCAATCACACCTGATTTATAATATAAAAATTAATCTTTTATAGCAGTATATATATATATATATATATATATATATATATATATATATATATATATATATATATATATATATATATATATATAAATATATATATATATATATATATATATATTTATATATATATATATATATATATATATTTATACAATCTAGGGATTGTGGCAGAACGTGCTAAAAGCCCTAAATATTAAGGCGTAAATATTGCAAAAGATATAGTGCTATTTTTATAGTACATTTATGAAAGACCTGTATAATTTGGTGCTTTATACTTTGAATGGAGACTTTATTCTTTTTGGCAGTTCCAGTCAAAACTTTTCAATAATTTAATTTAGTCTTAATGCAAATACAGAACAACTTTTAGAAATGACCCTTTACAAATAAAATTTTAAGATTTTTTTTTTAAATCTTCAATCGCTCATCAGTTCCTCATTCCTTATAATTTTATAATCTAATCGTTAAATACAGAACCTAAAGAATGGGCATTGTTTTGTATTTTAAATACTTCAATTACATGCGCACTAATGCATTCGGTATTCTAAGCTCATGCTTCTTAGATATTCCTTCCAGAAGGCCATTTAGTTTTATTTTAAAAATCCGGCCGAATTTCTACTGACTGTTATTGTTCCATGCTATATTCGTAATTTCAAATCGTTTTGTATTACATGTCATTATTATAAGGAAATTTGGTTTTCTGTACTTCCGATCAATGGCCATTGGATCTTGGTAATTTTTCTGCCATATTTTTCTTGAGTTTCCTTGAAATGTGGTTGGAAAAATAATTGCAGCTGTCTCAAGGCAGCAGACCTTGTGCTTCATTATTCAAGCGGATAGTTTGGAATTGAAGAGGAATATTAATTACCCAAATCCTCAACTGAATTGTTCTAAATTTGAGTCTAAAACATTAACAGATTCCATATTTCGATTATTTGGATCATTGTGTTATTACGGCGGTAATGAATGAGCAAATCTCTCTCAGGAAGAAGACCGGCTTCAGCATTTTTTTAAATGGTTTTTATTCGTTACGTCGCAGATTATTTTATCTGGGTTTGCGGAATTGAACAATACCTATGCTAACCTTTGATGGTGAATATAAAACCGTGGATTGCTGCATCACTAATGCTTTCTTTTTCTACTTTATATATAGAGTATTTAATATAGCTTCGCAATTTTGTCTTATACTATATATTAAATGGCCAATTTTTTAATGACCTTGAATAAATTATTTACCATGATATTTGTCCTTGCATAAATTTCATTAATATAAATAATATTTTCTAGAGTGCAACCAAAATATATAGATCACAAAAAAAGTGATACACAAAAATTCAAGTGTCACTCTTCAGATTGTCTCGGCCAAGTACTGCGCTTAAAAAAACAAATTTAAATTTAAAAAAAAAAGGTAGATCGAAACCTTAACAAAAAAAATGGTTTATTTACTCTCATCTCGAGATCGAATGGTTCCAATTATAATCAAAGTGAAAGATAATTAAAGATTTTCAAGCGTCAAAAGTCCGTTAATTTTATGTTTTTGTTTTCTTAACTTTAATTGGATTGAATTTAGTCTGCATATATGTTTATATATAGACGAAACTAAAAATTATAATGTCGCCTTAACACACACTATATATGTACTCCGGAAATCTAATCCAAATTTTTTTTTTTTTTAATTCATATATTGATGAATGAGACGAGTCATGTCATCTCAATCATAAATTTTTTTTTTTTTAGTTTTTTCATCTCTGGGTTGAAATTTGATTTCAATGTTTCAAGTGGTAAAGTAAAAAATTCAAAGTGGTTTTTACGTGATTCTTCTTTTCATGATAGATATTTCGTGTATTATTATAATTATAACTATTATTTATTGAAGAATATATATCTAAAATATAAACAAAAATTGTACAATACCGACCCAAGTATATGTTTTATACTATACAATTAACCGTTAAATATTTCCTGTAAAAAGTTTTTTTTTTTTTTGCTTTTCGGTTGACGATAATAATCATATAATATTTGACATGATATCGCTTTTAAAGATTTCACATAATTTTCAGGTCCCTTTCCGTGATTTTCACTTTGTTTTAATACAAAATAAAACGATCGATCGAACAACAAACAAGAACATGAAGAAAGATGGTATCATGTCATCATTATCATTAACGGTTTATTAATGTCTTAGATGTATATATATATAAAATTTTCCAACTAGATATATTCTCTATAAAAGGTGTCACAAAAATTTTCATGATCACAATAGATCACGATCGATATATGATTACATGTAATTCAATCCCAATTCCTTCCATTTACTATTAGTTTTGCTAGTTTGTTCTTATTGTTGTTGTATGGTTGGCTCGAACAAAATAGCGATGTGCAAAGACGACGAAGAAGAAGAAGAAGAAGAATATGATGAAGAGAACTAGACATGATCGCACAATGATGATTGTTGAATCGAAGAATTAAAGAAAATGTATAAATATACACACCCAATAATTGTGATCCTATCGATTAGTGATCATCGTATCGTACTACAAGGAACATTTTATAATGTTGCATGCGCGAATTGCATTCTACGATTTTGTTATGTTGATTAAATATACGCGGATGATCACCATCATCATTATATGCGATGATGGTGATCACGATGACCTTTGATCGTTTATAATTGTTGTGCAATACGTTTTATAAATTTGTATATATATAAAATAATATTTGTACAATGACAGTCAACCTGTTAAAAAAAAATAAGACTGTGTGCATATGCTAAAAAAAATTAGTTCACTGGCGGATCTGCAATTTCTTCATTTATTTATTTAATTTTATTTTCTTAAAGAAATCCATTAAAATAACATTCAATTAACATAAAATGACAAATTCTGTTTGACATTTAAAAGACGAAAAACTGTAGTAATTGTCTTTATATTGTGTGCAAGACCATTAAAACAACAACAAAAAGCGAATAGTAAGAAATATCGTTTAAATGTTGTATGATGTAAATTGAATGTAAATAGTTTTCAAAGTGTTGTTGTTGCTGGGATTCAATAGTTTTTTTTTTTACTTATATACATATTTAAAGATGATGATGAAGATCATCATGATCAATTCTAATTTTTTTGCTTGATCATTAATCTATTTTCAGTCAGAAAGCAACAACATTTTTTTTTTTTTTTTTGTAAAACTGAGAAAAGGTTAATTTACTTGGTGCAAAAATGGTGAGGTTGCTTGTTAATCGTGTCTGTATAAGCGGCACCTTGAACTGTACAATATTTTTGATGTCTGTTTTGTGAATATTATATAATTTAAGGAAATATAAGTTCCAAATTTATATAACATCGAAAAAAAAATTTAAAAATTATAAATTACTATGATCATTACATTAAAAAAAAAAAAATCAGTGATCGCGATCGATCTAAATTTCTTCATTTTTTCCCACACAATTATTTTTACCGATGCGGCTACTGTGTTATGTGTATCTTACTTATGGTTAGTAATTTTAAGTCTTTTAAATATTTTATTTTTAATGTTGGGAATTTAAAGAACCCAATAGTAAAATATAAAAAACGGCGATCTACTCTTCGATCGACTGAACTATTAAAATTATTTTACTCGCATCAAATAGTAATTTATATTAAATTATATTTAAAATATCAATGATCTCACATGATCATTAAGTTATTTTGACTGACTGTACGTACACACACACACATATATTTCTGCCAATTCATTCTGTGTGAATTTGTATAGTTAAAACGGCAAATTTATTTTTTCGTATAGTTCTAATTTCAACCTAATTTAATAAGATGATCACCTTTTTTCATCGAGCGCGCGGCATTTTCGATCTTTCGTGAATTTGCGTCTTTTTAATTTTTTTTTTTTTTGATTGTATTATATATTATTATGTTTTGGCGTTTATGTCGCTCACCCACTGTGATCGATCATAACTTGTAATATTTTATTTTTTTATTTTTTTTTGTTTTCGTCAAGTAATCATCAAACTGTTACGAATTATATTTGTGCGGTGCTATGGTGACACACCTTTACGTTAATGTGGAATGTGAAGTTTGGTTAAAATATGTTTGTAAAGGTGGATGTGGAGCGATGATATAATTGTAATATTTGGCCAGAACTTCAGATTATAGTTAAAGTTGCTTGGAGAAGTGATCCAATTCCTAATGTACTGTCACTAAAATGGCAGATTTCATTGTTACATTGTTACATGTCATGGCGACCGAGTGCTATGTGCAAATGCGCTCTATATACCGTATACATGTAGCGTTAGCGAATTATATGAATGTGCACGAAATATCTGAATAATTGTTTTTGTGTTTGTGTAACGATGATCGATACAGATTTGTTTACAAATTTGGTCTATTCTAAGTTTATTTTTCTGCTGTTAAACTAATTGTGAAAAATAGTTCACAAACATATACTACCACACCTTAAGGAATGTACAGTACTTGATCGGAAGTTTCACTAGCTTTTTGACTGATCGCTTGATATGGGTCTTGGATGTCTTCAAAGATACAACCCGAATAATACCATCAGCTATTATTTTACAAAGCATTCATTGACTAATTTGGATTTGTTTTCAATTTCCACTTAAACCGCTTTCTGTAATTTAGCTAGATATTCTCGATGTCGCATCGATCCCAAAAACCTTGTATGCGGTGTTGGATATTTTGCCACCTTAATAATCGCGATTTTGTGGGATGTCAGTTAACCGTGGTTCCAGTATAGTGCTAAATGACTCTCCAGTCAAAAAATGTGCAGGAGTTTATAGTTATAAGTCAGCTGGATCATCGTTTAATCTGCATAATGACCTTGAATTCAACAAACTCTCAATTTAAACTGTTATAGTGTTGTCACCTCTTCAAAGGTAAGATTGATATTGGTCACTCTTCTCAAATGGTATTTAAATGATTTTATTGTAGATAAACAACCCACAGACCACCAAAAGTGTGGAGGATTATACTGAAAAGAAATGCTTTTCGGCAAATTGAATTCAGAAATTATAGTACTATTTGTTTGTTGAATAATTTGGTTAGGCATTTCACGTCGTGAGATGAATCGTCTTAGAGCAACCAAAACTGAATCGGCACTAATACTGCTGACCACTTCTAGATGCACTGCTTTTACAGCTAAATATACATAGCCATGTACGCTTTTTCTGAAAGTGCATTTTTTTTGCTTGTCTTTATGTACAATGGCCCTACACGATCGAACACAGTTTTTAGGAATGTTGGACTTTAAGTGCATCGTTCAGCGTTTTGTATTCGATTTTGAACTCAGCCACCGAGGAATTTGAATACTCTCTATGATTGATAGAGTGTAAGCCACGTGCTAATAGTATTTTAAACAGGATGACTGTGGATGAGAGCCAACCTAGTGGATCATAAATAGTTGATGCTGTTGATAACAATTTTCGTTTCGTCCAATTAATATAACCATCGTATATATGAACCTTGAATAAAAAGGGTCAAGCTCTGAGTTCCATATAATTCCAAGTGTTTTAATAGACGACTCATCTTCAATTAACTTCAGGATGGCTCTTACTTGGTCCTTTGGAAATGAATTCAAAAATTCTAATGAGTTTGACTTCCATTTGCGTAGGTTGAAACCACTTTGCTTCAAAATATCATTGATTTGATTTCTCAGTAGTATTGTTTCTTAAAGATTTTCACAACCAGTTAACATATAATCAATGAGTGTAGAGTTTATATGTTTTAACTGGTTCCATCTGAGTTTCACGCCACAAAATTAATTGGAAATCGGTATCGTTGGTGTCTATCAAGATCTGCCGGTACATCTTTTCAATGTCTGCCGGTACATCTTCACCAATGCTATTGCGGGTTTTCTAAATTTTAACACAATGGTTGACAAGTCAGTTTGAATATTCGGCCCCACTTGCAAGATGTCATTCAGCTAAAAATGTATTGCAGTTTTGCGCGAACATTAAAGACAACTTTGTGGTACTACTATAGTTGGCTTATCTGCGGAAATAAATGACATATGACCTAAACCTACATACGCATTGATAAAAGCTTGATATGACTCAAAAATGCAAGATCTTTAGAAAATTTTCCACAACTAACCAATCAAATTTAGACGATTATAAGGTATATAATTTACAGTTTGTGGTTCTGGATTTAAAAGTTAAAAGAATACCTCGGCTCATGACCAAACGCATTCAATCAGATCAGACATCTTAGGGTCTTTTCGCTTATGTAAAAAGATTTCTTAGTCGTCTCGGTAACTGTAAGGTTTTATGCAGCGATAATGCAAATAATTTTACCTAAACACAAAATAAACTGAGTGAATTTTATATGGAATGTTTACATCTTGACTCTTTCGAGGTAATTTTTATATCTTAACTTTTCTTCAAAACGACGGTCTGAGTATTGGTCAAATTTAAATTTTCTGTAGGAGTAATAAAACGGTTTTAATTTTAATTATATTTGGCAAGTTGAAATCCTTAAAGTTAAGGAGTAAGCATCCTAGTTAGTAATTATCATAGTATTGCCATTCATCTAAAAGATTTACTCACATCTGTTCAACATAAATTTTTTCCTGAAAAGTTAACTGCTACAAATTTAGTTTCTTGCATAGCGATATTCTTTATAGCAAGATAGAGGAAGCTATGGTGATTTTAAGGCTTTTTGTAAAATGGATCAATTTTTTCTTATCAAAAAGCTATATAGTCACTTAATTCATTCAGTGTGGGATGTTGCTTCCGCGCTGTTTAGTTTTTAAGTGCAAAACAATTGTGTTGGTTGTAGTGATATTCTAGCAAGACTTAAGTTTTATGCTCTGCAACGCCAGATCTCACAGCTCGAGTGTGTTACATTAGTCCAACTTCGCAATATGCACAATGCACAATGTAATTCCTGTACTGTGCTCTAAATGTCAACGTGAAGTAAGAATCTCTCAATTCCGCGACTCACATTGTGTATATATTGAAGTAAGGTCAGCTTTGGGTAATTTTTATCTATAATCAGTATCTTTTTTTTAATATACTTTGATGAAGAAGTGCACTATATCAATTGGCTTGATTAAATCATGGAAAGCCTCAAAAACTTCCTATTATCATAACTGGCGACTTGAATGTTAAATTTAAACTTTGGCATCATAAGAACACAAACGTTCGGTAATACAGAACCTTGTGGCTTCGTGTATAAATTTAGCACGGGAAGGCTTAAAACTACTGAAGTACTTGACATTTCCACAAATAGAAATGGCCTGACAATTACACGTATTGTAAAGATACCACAAACTGTTTATTGGTTGCGCTGCTTTCTGACGACACATATGGCAAATGATACAGAAACGTGTAAAAAGGTTAGAGCACATACATTTGGAATATCAGGAACTTCTGACAAGAAGAAATGCAGCTTTTTCAGATGAAACCATGGACGCAGTAATTTTAATGAAATTCGACAAAGCACCTTTAAAGGAATGCTTAAAGGAATGCTCGATACTATAGAAGATCACCTTTAATGTCTGTGAATGAAGTGAAAATGTGAAAACCATTAAATGGCTTGGGATTGATTTTGATGAAAGACTCGGCGTCACGGCACATATCAAAAGGATTGTAGAAAGTATAAAGAAGTTATTCTTTACTTTGAAACTACTTACATATGCTGGCGCTAAGACAGAAAGAACTGTCACCATCGTAAATTTTTTAAGAGAAATTGAACAATTCGCTGGATGCAGAAGAACAACTAATAGTTTTATTCCAAACATCGAAGGAAAGGTGAAAAAGGCTTGTGTCAAAAGTGCACCATTTACGCAAATACTAACAGGGCATGGTAAAATAGCAACCTATTTTAAAAAGAAAAACAAACAGTTATGGCTGTGACCATGATAATAAAAACATGGAGCACTTACTCTACAGCCCTTATCGTTTCAAGAAGACGACAATTAATGATGGAGCTAATAACTCTAAAAACCATTATGGCTTTTAAAAGTTTATGTTTTTAACTAAGTCACATCGATTATTTTGTTATTAGAACCTATTCGGCTAGGACCCCTTGGAACGAAATAGAAATAATTGCAAATAACGGTATTGCAACAAAGTTATTATTTTTTTTTGTTTTGGAGCCAAAACTTTTTATGGAGTTTTACAAAAACAAATATCATGCCGGTCCAGATAAATTTCGAACGATTTGTCACCGAACAGCGCTTTAGTTTACTTCCAGAGTGTATAAGAGATGTTAAAGTTATTAAATCTGTCGACTGTGTCTTTTGTTTTTTTAGACCAATGATACAAAATGTAGATGAAAAAATGTTTTGGTGGAAAATACAACGATGCCGTTCATTTTGTATGGTTTTGTAAACATAAAGGACGAACAATCATCCTGACCAGTTTCAGATACTTTAAATCTCATTCATTTATGGTTATTAAATACTTATGTGCTTCTCTTCATACATACAAACACACATGCTTTTATCGAGATTTTAAATTATTTTATATACAAAATATTGTATTGACTCGTCGAGTAACATTGCATTTGTATTTGCGACTATGTATGTGTGTGGATGGGTAAATTCATCAATTTCACACTAATTCTGTCATAATTTCTCCATGGCATTATTTTGCAACCGCACTACACAAACCACAAAACCACTTTAAAATAATTCATCTCATCGTCGTCGTCGTCGTAGTCGTCTCGAAACCAAAAAAAAAACAAAACCGCAAACCTGCAACTACCTTTCGAATAATGTGTGTGTGTGTATAAGTTTAAAATACCATCATCTTCGCATAAAATGAAATTGAAAACTATAATTGCAAATAATACGATTAAAAAACAAAACGAAATCATTTCTACCGCGACGGCGCACTGTACCCAAAGTTTTGTCTTAGGTATACAATTTAACACCCAAGAGATACAAAACATTATAAAGCTACTGTGCGCACAATGTGTTTGTGTTTGCTAAGCTTTAGAAGTTCGAGGCGACGGTGACGTCATTTTTCGTGGTTTTTAAACTTAATAATATTTTTTTTTATTGTAATATTCCGAAGATTTCTTAATTGTTTTCTTACTTACTTGATTGTCTTCTTGTTTCATTTATTTATTTATTTATTTATTTATATACGAATTCTTGTTAATCAGCTTCTTTGCGTCGTATTTTTTTTAAATTTTTCTTTTGTTTTTGCATGCAATTACTGTTCTTTATTTTTGCTATTTGGAATAATTATAATTGAATAAATAATCATAATAATCATAATGATCTCATCTTAAAAATGTTATATCCGGTATTTTTTAACCGAATGATTTACCTTCTTTAGTGCATATATAATTTTTAAACTTCTCATATTATGATTGCATATATAGAGTATAGGATTGATATTTTTTGGCATATCTACCATGATTGCAAAATACATATGCAACTTAACCTGTGCTATAGTTCTAACTACATATTATTTATTCTATAATTTAAAAATAAAATCAAGAAGGTCTCAAAATAAGACTACTATAATTTAGTAAATTTTTTAATTTTTTTAAACCCAATCTTATACTGCTAACAGACTAGGGGTAAGCTAAGTGAGATTCGTGATATTTTTTCGAGATCAACTGTAATGTGTTTAGTTCGAGATTATCTAAACTTATTAAAATTGGGTTTTGTTTTTGAACACTGCAATCTTTTCTGGGCCGATGCTCGCCCAACTCTTTCGCAAGTTAATTTTTAACATCCTACCTTACGCTGTCACCAGCCAAATCGAGGACGCACAAATATGGGTTCGATATTAAATCCATCTGCACATTACATTGCTCCAGTCAGCCTTTACTGACATAGACGATGGTTCGGTCCATGGATTCTGCACTGACCAATAAATTTAAAAACTCATTTTTTGTTAAGAGTACGCGAATGTGGAATAAACTGAACGACGATACTTTTCTCTTGGAATACAATTTACAGAGATTACAACTTAATATCAAAAGTAAACAACTTGAAGACTGAAAACCTTTATTCCTTTTATTCCTCTTTTACCTTTTTCCCTCCTAATCCTTCCTTTTACCTTTTGCAGTAGTGCTGTGTGTTTGTTCTAAAACTTTCATATAAAGGATATACATACCTAAATCTTAAGTGCTCTGAACATTTATAAAAAAAAATCAAAAATTCCTATTTTAACGCACTTTTCAAATAGAAAACACTGAAGGATTTTAGAAAACACTGAAGGCAGTGAGATCGGTAGTGATATCATTAAATGTAATAGCCATTACTTGCTAATTTGAGTATTTTGGTACCGAATATATATAATTGAGTTTTCTGTCTTCCCTTCATTAATAATTGCTCTGTTAAGCGCCATGTTTTTTTCAAATTTCAATTTTAACTAGCAAATTAAAGAAACTTTAAGCTTGAATTTAGAATTATCTGGATGTTTTTTAGTGATTTTGCCAACTTATTTTTTAGTGAAATTTTTTCATATAACTCACTTAAAACCAATTTTGATTATTATCTGATTACGATCGGTGATGACGAAGAACACAACTATGACCCCCTGTTAGGTCCAATTTACTGCTCTTTTTTGGCACATGATGCATATTAGCAGTTTTCCAGATGGAAGGGAAAATGCCAGAAGACATAGATCGGTGAAACAGACTGATAGCTTAGACAAGGATTTACAGAAATATTTGAGGACAATTGGGGGAATACAATCCGGACCAGTTGACTTATTGGTGTTAATGTTTGCAAAGACTTTAGCGACAACTCTAGATCTAAATCTAGCTTTAAGACCAGCCGCAACTCTTCTCGAACTTTTTTTGATATTTTTTTTAGCTTGGGACACTGTTTGCGTAGCCAGATTTCTAGCTGCCTTAAATATAGCTAAATTTTCATTTGACGGGTTCTTAACATATTTGCGGTGAGAGGCTTCTTCATTGGGGGTTGTTGTTCTACAGTCATGATTATGCCAAGGATTGCCTGATTTTTTTTATTTGGCTTAGACAACTGGTATATAAAATTAAGTTATTTTCTAGTAGTCGATTGAGGTTTCAAACTGTTCCTGATAATCCTGCAATAAAAAAAAGTCGCAGCTAAATTTTGGTTTCACTCAAGAGGGTAATATTTTGAAGATGGTAAATAGTTGCTTGGGGACTTAGTGTTGTAAAGCCATTAAAATAATTCCAAAAAGTGCCAATTTGCAAAATTTGGATTATATTTGCTTTAAGTTAGACATTAATAAATGTTAAATTGAGGAAATTTGCACTAAATACTCATAGCTGGCCTACTCGCGTTTTTATTCGTCATTTTAATTCCACAAATTTTCGGGCGGCTGGGCATTCATGGGAAAAACGTTTTACATTTAGATGCTGTTTGCATACCTCGTTGTATAAGGATTATAATAAGCGCCTCACTGCTTCTTGGTTAAATGCAGGTATCAAAGAAAATTTGGAACAATTTTAAGGGGCTTGGTATTTTTAGCACCACTGATGTTTCAGCCATTGGATTCTCTGCTGATGATATATTGACAGAAATTTTTTGATTCTTTGGGAGTTCTTCGATTACCAGTTATAGTTTTTTAAAGTTCCTCTGTAGACGAATCCTTTATATTTTATTGTGTCGATTAATTTATGGTAAAATAAGCCATTTTTACAATTAAATCAGATTCTATTTGGATACTCACTATTTATTTATCTTTTTCTGCCACACGTTACATTTATCGTAAACCAGTGTTTAGTCAAACCCCTTTTCCCGAATTTAGGGAAGGTAGCTTCCATCATTCCTTTACCTAAAAACGATGTCGTCTCGGATATTAGGACCTATTTCTAAGGTTATTAACGGTTAAAACGCATATATAACGCATCAATATTTTAACGAAAATTATTAATTTAACCATACACTTAGCTTAACAATTATAACCGCTTTAGAAATTTTATTCTAGAAATTTTAGTTTTCGTTTTTTATAGTAAACTTAACGAAACTATTTCAGTTTAACGATCCAACGAAATATTTTTATATTTTGACCATATGACGATTTTTAGAACGTAACAAATAATTTGTTTTTAACATTACACAAAGAAATTAACGAGCATTTAACGAAACATTAAACGTTTTTAAAAGGAAGTTTATATTATAGATCGAAACATTTTTAAACTTCAAGTAATTTAAATTAAGACTTTGCCAATTATTTAATAGATTTTCTGCTCAAACTTATATTGCTCGGAAGGCCTAATTTAAGAGGATCTAACAGTTGTATATCAGTGGAATATTAATATGTTTTAAACTTTTGTTTGTTTGGATGAAAAAGCCAAAAACGATTTAAAGGCGGACTTAACGAAAATAACTTATAGAAAATTAGCAATTTAAACGATTAAAGGTTATTGATATTATTAGTAATTTGTTTAAACCATGCAATTTGATTATTTCGAAAAACACCTGTTCGTTAAGTTAACTTGACGAAGTTTTTTGAGTTTAACAAACCAACGAATATTTTTTTAATTTTGATTAGAACATTATACCAAAACTAACCAATAAAAAATTATTAAATTTTACTCAAATTACTTAACGAGCATTTAACGAAACCTATTGTAAAAGTGTTTCTTACAAGTTTTTGAAAGTAAATTAACGATTTAGTTAAAGGTATGGAAGATCACAAAATATTATTGGAGCTTGTAAAGTTTCCTCCATTTAAAATATAATAGATGTTGGTATGAAAAATACAAAATACAAACTAATGCTGATAGTTTCAATACGCATTAAGAATAAGTTTGAATAACTGATTTAAACGTGTTTATGAAACTAGTGATGGGTTTTGGCAATTGGAAATATCATTGTAACTTAACACTTTAATTAAACATTGAAAAACTTAACGAAACATTTTTTATATTAAATTATAGTGTGATAAAATGATTCATTTATTTATTTATTTATTAACAATTTAGAAAATTAAAATTGAAACGGTTTATTTACTTGGTAGCTTTTCGTCTTAAATTTTGGAGGCTCCAGGCATATTGTACTAAACAATTAAAAAATCAGTAAAGCTATATCTGTAGTATGGAGAATAAATGTTTAGCAATGTCATACAAATTTTGCTGAATTATTTGGAAACCGTGACAATATCAAGTATATTTCTTTTTTCTTTTTAACTCAATAGATTGCTAGCAATTCGGTTAAAAAGTCTAGCGCAACGAGTTTAAGTTTACATTGTTATAAGTTTTCCATTTGTGCCATTCCAACAAGAATGATCTAAAATCGAATAATAGTCTCATATTAGTTTGGGCGTTAAAGTTTCCAATTTCTCTTTTTAGAAATTAGAAATTTGTGTACGATATATAAAGCAGTCCTGAATCTCTCTTAAGTTGCCTGCAGGTGAAGATACATATTAAACTGTCGTACTGTGGTTAATGATTGGCCTCATTCCAATCATCCATTAATCTCTGTGGCTGACAAAACATATTGAAAAAGTTACGAAAATTGTGTTCGAAGATTGCTATGTCAGCATCAGGAAGATAGCAGCCATTCTTGGTGTCTTATTTGGATCGATGCAGAGTATTATCCACGAGCACCGAGAGTTCTGAATTTTATGCAGAAACATCATCGCATTGCAGTCGCTTAATAATTACTTTATTTAAAGTTTATAAATATGACATAAAGTAACAACCCAATAATCATCAATATGGCCCCCTTCAGACGAGTCAAAACCCAAAAAAAGTCGATTCTTTAATTATCGTGGAGTGATCTACTTCAAATTCCTTCCACTGAACCCAGCGGTAAATAAAGACAGAGGATTTGTATAAATATCGGCGAATAATTTAACCGTTTTCTTTTTATTGACGTATTCGGGTTACTATTTGATCAGAAAATTTTATTCTGACCAATATTCATTTGCAGTGCAAACGACCTAGCACAAAGCTGAGGTTCAAGCTTTCCTCATCGAAAACACAATTTAGACAATGAAATTAATGGGTAAACAATTTATGGCACTAAGAATCCAAATGACAAAGAACACGGAGTGGCACGACTATACTGATAAAAAAATTGATAACACACACGAACCTAATTAATACAAGAAAGAACATATTCTCGAAAGTTCTAAGGACTATATGCAATATTAGTGCTTTCGATTAGTATAAGTATGTATAGTACCTCATGTATAGTATGCCACTCTGGAGTAAAACATATTCATGCGAGAGGTCAAGACTAACTTTGCCAAAAGGCAACCATTTTTTTTTTAAATAATAGAAAAGCCGAGTTTGGATTAATTATCAGTTGGCTAAACTTCTTACCAACTGATAAAATTAAGATTCTTGGTCTAATTTACTTTTACAGAACGAAAGGCACTACTCTTACCAATTTTAAAGCATCGAATTACTATGATATGTCGTCTCATCCACCTTTAATCGTAGTGTTAAATTTTGATGATTTACCATAAACACGTCAAATGTGACTAATGTAGGAGGTTAATCGAACAAGCAATTTTTCTAGATATTCAGCTTAGCTTTATACCTGATTTTGATGAGGCTGCAGAGATTTTTAAACAATATTTTGAAGAGGGCTTCGAAAAATACTTCACTCACCGTAAACATTTATTGATAGGGACATATTACTCTTTTTATACGTGAAGGCAATGAAAATAAAAGGTCATCCATCAATTAAACTGACAACAGGAAATGTGCCAAAAAACTATGAATAAAAGCATAAGCTTTCGCTTTTCATCTAAAGAAAGAATTCTCACCTTATCAAGAGGCTATTAAATTTATATTACCGATGGAAAACGTCCTCTAAGATTTTAAAATCTTCCAACAACATCGTATTTTCTTTGAAAAAATGATACTGTCAAAACTTAAACCAGTAGTGGAAAAGCACCAAGTTATACCAGATCAATAATTAGGATTCCGAAAACCATATGGAACTTTTTAAGCAAGTGCAATTGTTTACTTAAATGATATTAGTGCAGTTTATCTACAAGGCGCACGGTCTTTGGACAACATTGTATTTGGTTTACTCAACCGATCTATCTATTACTAAAAAAGAAATAACATCACAATTTGCTGATGATACTGCCAGCTTTATGTCACTTAAAAACTTTGACAATGTCTCAAGACCATTACAAAATCTTTAAGAACTGGTAAACGGGGCTCATATAGGCGCTCAGGAGCATACATATAACTTTAAACAAGTACATCTACGCAATCTTACCGTGAAATACTCAGGAACTTTTTGTTATATCTAGTGCGGTACAATCGAAGAAATAACCAGTACTACTGATGCCATTATGGATGCATTACAAGTTCGCAAGATCAACGTAACTGGTTCATGTCCAGTCGAGGTAACACCAGCTGCTACATCATCAACCTGTTCAGGTTAAACTCGAAATTAATAAACTTACCAGAAACATGGAGAAACTAATATCGCAAAAGCCCAGAAATCGGAACCGAAGTCAAACACCAAGCAGTGGCGCACGAAGTCGCAGTTTAACGGCAGGATACTGCTGGTATCACGTGAAATTTGGAAAAGATTCCGTCTCGTTACCGTGAAGATGAAAAGGTTCATACAAATCAACCGAATCTACTGCCAATTGTCGCTAAGCAGATCATCCACAAGCTGGCATAATTAGACTTTCTGTCATCGACCGGAAATCTGCTCAATCATTCCTCATCGATTTTGGTGCCGATATCACACTGTTACCACCATGTCGAAAAAATTAACGCCTGGCCCAATTAAACATAACGCTGCAAACGGCTCGCCTATAAAATTCTATGGCACAATCAACCTCAAGCTAGACTTAGGCTTAAGACGATCATACAATTGGGAATTTTTTATAACTGACTTCCAAACGCTTTTATTGGGCTCCGATTTCATCTTAAACGAGGTATGCGATGGAACCAGAAAATTTGCAGAATTATTACGCAAATTTGGCGATTTAACGCACCTAGCAAAGGCTTATCAACTCGGAAGCTTTTCATCGCATCGTAACGTCGGACCAGCCAGTTTTCGCACGTCCAAAACGCTTAGTTCCCGTCAAATTGGTTGCTGCTCGAGCAGAATTCGAAATTCTGATGAAGCAAGGCATATTTCGATCCTTTTCAAGCAACTGGGCCACTCCGTTACACATAGACGCTAAACGCGCCCATGTGGTGACTACCGTAGCTGAAACGCACAAACCGTACGTGACCACTATATCCTATACCATTTATACAAGACTTCACTGCGAATTTATTTGGCAAGGAAATCTTTTCAAAGTTAGATTTGCAAAGGGCATTTCATCAAATCCGTATTCACCCAGATGACATACCAAAGACGGCTGATTCTTTGAGTTCACCGCTATGACCTTCGGCCTGAGTAACGCTCCACAGACATTCCAACGATTAATGCATGAAGTATTACGGGGACTCGAGTTTGTTTTCCATATCTCGTTGATATACTCATCACTTCCAAAAATTTGACTAAACATTAACAGCATCTGTGAATCATCTTAAGTTTTTGGTGCACTTGATTACACCACAGGGAATGTCCTTTACCGGAGAAGGTGGAAACAATTAAAAAAATTGCTAAGCCAACTCTAGCGCAGAACCTAAAAAAGGTCATTGCTGTAATCAATTTTTAACGCAAATTTCTACCTAACGTAGCCACAAGTTAGCAGAAACTTCAGTCAATGATCATCGGCAGTAAAAACAAAGACAAAACATCACTTAAATGGTCAACGGAATAGTGCATTCGAAAATTGCCAAAGTGATGTAGTCAACGCAGCGCATCTGACATTTCCAGCTCACCATAATGCACGTCTAGTACTTTATGTCGACGCATCTGATTATGCAGTGAGCGCTGCTCTGCATCAGAAAGCAAATGGAGTTTCTCGCAGCCATTGGGATTTTTTTCCAAAAAAATTTATAAGCGTACAAAGCAACTACAGCACTTATGACAGGGAGCTGTTAGCGGCATATTTCGGTGTTAAGCTCTTCCGGTATATGCTGGAGGCTCGAATTTTTGTTTTATTCACGGATCATAAACCGCATTCAAGCAAAATATGGAGAAGGCTTCACCTCGCCAAATACGTCATATTGAATTCATCGGTCAGTCTACTACTGACATACAATACGTCAATGGGAACGACAACGTAACAGCTGATTTATTATCACGAATTCAGCAAATCGACCAATTCGACTACGATCAGCTAGCCACCGACCAACGCTATGATGACGAGCTTCAAGAATGTTTAAACGGTAATATTGCAACTTCTCTTAATGAAGTTGATCTTATCATAACGATGATTATAGCAATTCACTAAATTTGTAACTATAGATCTCCGCAGAATAAAACAATCAAGCTTCAAAAACTGATTAAGAAAAGTCATTGGAGAATAAAACTAATAAATGATTTTGAACTTTTTATACGCGCTGCAGTATATGCAGAGAAATTTTAGTAGTGGCTATGACTTGAAATTTTTTTGTTAGTTTCTTCTTTAAACATATTTAAGAATAAACCCATTGTCAAAGGTAAATTACCTACTGCCATCAAGTATTACATAAAATATTTTCCGGAATTTTTCATAATGTGCAAATGACCCTAACACTTTTTTCTCATGAGACTAAATTATAAACAGATCTGATTCATTTCGTGATATAAAGCCCCCATCTCTTGTTATATAAATTCTTTTTAAAATCTGACTTTAAATAGTTGAAATATTTACTATTATTATTTTAATAGTAACACTATACATTTAAACAAATCATTCTTTGTTCATAAATACAACGAATCGAATCGAATCAATCACCCTTCGGCCGATGACTAATATTTTATATACCTATATATACCAAACTCGAATCAATTGACTTGAAAGCAACGTTTAAAGTGTCATCAATTTACACTCTACTCATAATTGTAACAATTAATTAACACTCAATTGATAGTTTCCCGCATTTAACAATATAATCACATAGCTAATTAGATCATCATTGTGTATGGCTGCAGGTGAGAGAAACGATATACCGAATACACACCGTATTTTATATATAGTGTCAATTTGAATGTGTAGATGTGACTTTTTATTTAATCTTACATATTGCTTCGACCTATTTTATAAAAACCGTCTTCTTCCAAAAGCAAGAATTTTTTTTTTCAACTTGTTTTAATATAATTTCTAATTTATATTTAAGAGTTCATCTTCAAGACACAAAAAAAAAAAAAAAAAATGGCAAAAATAAATATAAGAAACGAGAAGAAATGAAGATGATCTACAAAAAGAATAAAAATTGGAATTTTTTTTTAACTTTGTGCACAGAGAGCACCAACAACAATACGTAATGCTTATAAATATATAAGAGAGATGGGGATGAAGAAGAAGAAATGAATTTATTTTTTATATATGTATATAGAGAAAAATAGACATATGTGTACTCCCAATGACCTCGTACTGTTATAAGGTCAAAGAATTCCCATAACAGCAATTTCCTATATAAGAAGAATTCTTTCTTATGGTACGTACGTATATATATATATGTTGTAAATATGTATGTATGTATATCGATTTTTCAATCGTATTTTTTCAATTTTTTACGGTCAATCAAATAGATTTTTTTTTCTCCATGATCAAATGTGATCTCTTCCGTCGGATGAATTGTATTTGATCAGAAAACAAAAAAAAAAATTGTGGAAAAAACTATTTCTATTTTTTTTTTTATAATTGTGTGATTGTGATCATCGCCACACAATTCATTCAATAGCAGAAAATAAAAATTGCAAAATAATCATTTTATAAATGATCAAAACACTTTTTTTGTAATTTTATTTTTGTCATTGTCGCGCCGATCAACAAATCACAAAAAAAAAAAATAAAAATCTTTAAATTGTGATCTAATTGATCAAGTGATTCTAATCATCGAGCGCATGATTTTGATTTGTATATAACATTTTTTTTTTGGCTTAATTAAGATCAATTCAGAATTGTGGTGAGATCGATCGCGCACATATGTATAATATGAAGATTAAATCAGTTATGGATATTAAACAAGTATGTGTATGGGAAATGTTGTGTGTGATTTTTGTATTGTCTTGGGCGGTCTACACCAAACACGAACACACCTTTTGTTGAACTGATCCGATAAATATTGTTGGTATAACATCTTCAGGCCCTTTACGATTATATCTCTGTTTCGATATAACATATATAATATATAGTGATCTAAAACCATATATGCATACAAAATGTAATTATTGATTTCACATACACCTTAATTACCCTAGAAAATTTCAAAATCAATCTTCCATTAAATTAACATTAATTCATTTTCACCTTGACTAAACCGAAAATTAAGTAAAATTTAAAAAAAAAAAAATTAACGTCGAATAGGAATAAGAAAAAAAAAACAAACAAATTTATATTTATATTACCAAAGTCTGTGCTCGTCAAATGCGCAGACAAAAGATCACTTGATCTTCACAACATTTTAGTTTTTTTTTTTAATCTACTTTAAGGTAAACACAAACAATAGCACAATTCACTTTCTAACCTAAAAAACCAAAATAAAAACATTAAAATTGTATGCTCAATTGTTTTCTTGAAAAATTTATTTATAACCGACTTAAAGAAACTCTGACAATTCAATTCAAGAAAAAAAAAAATAATAAAAAATTATTTCAAATCATTCATTCAACCAAAACGCGATCGTTTTATAATTTTATAAATTTTTATGTATATATATATATATGTATGTTTATTGTTCGTTTTACAAAAAAATTATGTAATTTTATTAATTTTGTTGTTGTACATGTGGATATACATTGTACGTATATAAAAACAACAAGTGATCGCAATTTTATGGTTCGATGATCAATTTTTTCGAATTTTTTTGTTTTGATCGTGTAAAAAAAAAAGTTGTAATTAAATTAGCCTAATTTTGTACTTTTAAATCACGATTGCGATCATATGAATATATATATTTTTTTAATTTTCAAGATCATGTATGATCAACATTTAAATTTTAATTTATATATTACGGATGATCATCTGTGGTGGAGCACAATATAATTAAATTTTATTTCCGTGCTATAATTTTTAGTTAACGCAGCATAACCTATATGCTGATGTTGGATATCAGTGCGGCTGATTGGTTTCTGAACTTTCCGCCGCCGTTGAATCGCCCGGGTTCAATTGGAAGATTGATCAATTTTATAATTGGCCTTTTTGTCTTGATTGTAACAACTCTCGTAAAACCATCAGACCCAGAAAGGAAGTAAAATATTCGAGACTTCAATGCTTCCATATATCATGACTCATGCTTTGAATTATTTGCCATCGGGATAAATGAGACGTTTTTAGAAGTTATATCGAGTTCAGAAATTTTGTGGCATCTTGTCCAATTAAGAAATGTGATGGAATAAGAGCATTTATGTCATCTGAAGGCAACACGCATAGCGGCGGAAGTACATTATGCTCTTTAATTCGGAGAGTAATGTCATCATCTCTTCCATTGTGAGTATTGATTCCAGATTCCACCAAAATGAGGTGCACGAGGTGTTATATAAAACCAAGTCCCAAATGAGTAGTGAACCAGCAATGTCAACTCCTATACTTTTAAGAATAGACGAATTGATTGAATTTTGCCCAATTTCTTATTAGAGGAGTTTTAACAGTTATCTCGATGTCGAGTGCATGTTATACATTGATGAACAATTCTTCGTATAGCTTTCTTTGAACTATCCAATATTGTTGGCATAAAATTGCTATAGTAACAAGGATGTGCCAGCATGTTTAAAATCTTTGATTATGGATGACTTGGGTGACATTATTATTGGATGTTTGGTCGAAGACGCCTAGGAAGTATGCAGAAATTAAAAAAAAATGATACGTGGATTATTTTTTTCGCAGTTAGAAACAATTCAAAACTTCTGATTGTCTTTTGTGTCTTCCACCTAGAAATAAATCTCATGATATATGCTATAATTCTGGTTAGTTTATGAAATGATGTACATTTGGAGACCAATTCTTTGAAGATCTCACGTTCTTCTATATAGCGGTATGAATCACACGTGGAGGTTCATCTTTATTTTCGTCATCATACTATGGCTGGATTGGACAAGATTCTTTAATGCTCTTTATAGCCAATGAGGTCCACTCCACCACAGAACAATTTGGGCCAAAAAACTCGTATGACACTCCCACTTTCTTGACTGGCACCACAGAATCCATGCATCTCAATTTTTGTCCCTTTCATTGTTTGAGTAAATCATTATTTTTTTCCACCCCGAAACTTGTTTCACTTTCAACTGTTTCGTTTCCTTATCTGGCAAAGCTATAGATTCTAAAATTTAGATCATCCAAATCTATATTTTAGAATCCATAGCTTTTGAATAAATATTTTAATTTTGATGCTGATTACAGAGCGATCCAATGTGAGTTTGACGAGAATGTGAACGCATCGGTGTGTGGATCCCAGGACATTCCTAATACCTTTATAGACTCAATTTGTTCATCTTGGCTGGGAAATTATTAGTTGACAGTCGTTCGATCAGTGAAAATTATGGCATTATTTTTGGTTGGAGGATCATTTAGGAGGATTTGTTCCCCTTAAACTAAATTACGTTTTGTTTCGTCTTCTGTCCATGTTATCAAATCGTCTATATATATAACGGGTTTTCCAATAAGAGGTTTCATTTTGATAAAAAAACTAGTATTTTTTAAGAGAAATCAATGAAAATTTTTTCATTGTAAAAAGGAAGGTATGCCAAACGATATGAGCCAAATGGCCACCACGACTACACTTGCAGCACCATATCCTTTTCATGAAATTTCCCATGACCAATTCGCACATATTTTCAGCTGTACGTCCACGATAACTTCACGAATTCCATCTTTAAGGTCTTGAATCGATTGTGGAGCATTGACATAGAGCTTATCTTTCACGTGCCAATTGTGATCACCTCTTCGAGAAATAACTCGGTCAGGAAACTTTTCTTGCCAAATTACGATTGTTTCGTTGCTTGTGTGGCACGTAGTGCCATCTTGCTGAAAATAAACGTCGTCCATATCAATATCTTCCAATTATAGCTATAAAAATCATAAATCATAGCTTGGAAGCACAATCCATTCACCGTAACAGTTGCACCAGCCACATTTTCGAAAAAGTAAGGTCCAATTACACCGCCAGCCCAAAAACCGCACAAAACAGTGACACGTTGAGGATGGGGAGGCTGTTCAACAATCATTTTTGGATTTTCTAAGGCCCAAATGGGACATTTTTGCTTATTAACGTAGCCTCCTAGGTGAAAATGGACCTCATCACTGAAGATGATTTTTCGACGAAAATCCAGTTCATTTTGATGCATTTTGGTGCATGCAGTTTATGCATGGTGATCGACCGACTTGAGTTCTTGTGTTAACTGAACTTAAAAAACCTTAAGACCTAAGTCTTTATGCAAAATACGGTGTAATGTCGTTATTGAAATGTCTAATTGCAAAAATTCGGCGATGGATCGACCAACCTGGGTTTTATTCAACACTACGGGCTACAGCAGCAATATTTTCAGTGGTTCTTCACATCATTTGCTTATCCCAACAGCTCTTTTTCCACCAGTTTCACTATTGCCGGCCGAAAAGGTGCTTCGCGACGGCCAAGTCTGCTTTAGTTTTACGAACTTACATGTGACTTCAAAATTTTTACCATTTTTGTAGTGAATTCTAACAATTTCAATGCATTGTTGTAGCGTGTATAGTACCATTTTTAGTAATTGCGTAGTTTTTACTTGTCAAATGTCAAAAGATGTCAAAATTGACAGCTGCCCAAATAGCAGGCTTTCAAAATGAAACTTCTTATGTGTGATTATTGGGTTAACCCTGTTTGTTGTTTAGTTTTGCCGTTAAAGCGATTAGCATCATTATTTGGCCTTCTTTCGCCGTTTCGTTTAATGCCTGTGTAGCCAAAAATGGAGCAGTCGTTAGTCCGTAATTTGCTCAACATCAATTGAAAACACGATTAGATGTTCTATGAACCTGAGTAAAGTTGATTAAAGACTTGACTGATTGGTTGGACCAACAGCAAGGCAAATCATTTATAGAAATTCGAGATGAGTTTTTAGCAGAGCCATCAAATAAAATTTTTAATTTTGTTGTTGCGCTAGAATTTTGGAGCACTCCATGATGTGGCAGATAAAAACCTAAATTGATGATTTCTTTCGATGGGACTTCCATATCCTTGAGTGACTCAAAAACAGAAATACAATTTTGGTATAAAGTTTTAAAAATTCAGGTTCACGCGTGCATAGCAACGTTCCATGCTTCTTATTTGTTGAATAGCTGTGGTTCACGATTGATTTTGGTAAGTTTTTGGAGGTTTACAATATATCTACCGTTACTTATTAGTAATTTGTTACTGCGGTTGTAATAGACCCTATCTCCTACAATTTTCCACAAGTGTTTGATCCATATTAACACAAATATGATCAGCGGTGGAAGCTCCCATGAAAATTAAATAAGATTTTCGCGAACTACTGGTTTTTCCAGCAGCAACCCACTCAAAAATGCATTTGTTCATTTATACTTGATTTTATTTGGTTATTTTATAGAAATTTAAGGAAATAGTCGGTATTAATGAAAACGTCAACGTGACTTGATTTATGAAAGTGGGGATCAGCCAACTTAAGTCCGTCTAGACTTTTAATATGAATATTGATATATATATATATATATATATATATATATATATATATATATATATATATATATATATATATATATATATATATATATATATATATATATATATATATATATATATATAAATATATATATATATATATATATATATATATATATATATATATATATATATATATATATATATTTATATGTATATATGATTATTAAGTGATTTTTGGTATCACTAGTGCTTTGATCGAACATTTTTGTTCAAAGTCGGGTTTAACTAAAAAATGTATGATTCCCTTAGTAACACTGACTTTGGATTCACCAATAGCACTTATGGATAAACGAACATCCTTATTTTTTAAGTTTAATTTCTGTGTAGATACTTCCGTGATGAAGCTTACTTGAAATCCTGATTCTACAGTAGAGCTCCAAAGCTGATAATGTTACCGAAAGAATCTATAACATTTAAATATTTGCAGTAGGTAAGATAGTCTGACATATTTCTTGTTAATAATTTACAGCGACATTGTTTGGTGCATACTTTGACGTGGACTGACCTGTGAAGTCTTTATCATATTGAGAGGGGCATTTAAAAACAGAATGCTTCTGACTTAGGTAATTAAAATTCTAGGCATAAATTGCGTCAATTTTAAAAAAATCAGCAACAATGTATCATAGATATTTCTATTTTAGTAGTGGCTTCCGCCCAGTGTCCCCTTGATTTATCATCCTACTTCTTTAATAAGATCTATATGAGCCAAAAACCTTGCGATTCATCAACGTCTTCCAAGGCTCTGAGACCACGAATTACTTCGACGAATGTGTCCCTAAAGCTTTTGGACTTCATTCGAAGTGCAAATTATCGATTGCTCAATGAAAGTGCTAATATTTATGTGGTGTTTCAAAGTGGCAGCTTTTCTTCGCAACAATCTCTTTAACTATTAGAACTTTTGCACTGCATTTAGGGAGAGATAATCAAAGGTCAAAAAATGATTGCTTAACTCTATGCATACTCTCTTAAAAATAGTGGGAATATTTAGGTAGGTTAACTTCTGACCTTGAGCCAAATTGTGAAGCGTTGTTGGAAGTATCACTATAGCTGGATGATGCCACTAACCACGTTAAAATTATTTTCTCTTGTTATAGATGATTTAACGCTGCCACTGTATTTTAATAATTTTTCTCTAAAATAGAGTTAGAGAGGTTTGCGTAAATTTACGGAGCAGCCGTAGTATATCAGCATTAAAGTGGATGCAAAAGGGTAAACAATTCACAGTTTTACAAATTAACCACTTAGCAATGTATGAGCAAAGAACCGGAATTAAAATCAATCTTAATGTGTCAAGGCCGTGGTACCAAATGTATGTGTGATTCACATAAATATGGCAACAAATTTCAAGAACTAAAATTTACATGTCGATTCAAAAATTAGAGAGATGGAACAATCATCCTATTGATCGTAAAAACTCTCAATAAATTAGCCATTCAGTATGCCTTTCAGATGATTTATTAAAAGATATTACCGTTTCCGAAATTTTACCGTTTCCTTTTTAATAACGATTGGATCAAGTGAAACGATTAATTTAAACGATTAATTTTCAAGCATGGTAATTGATTGACCAATCAAAAAATTATGACCTGGTGTGAAGTGGTTATAATCATCATCATGATAGAGATCTCCCAGAGGCCGGGAATTGAGTAGCATCTTGTTTTCTTTAATCGCATGGTAAAGAATTTCTGATAGGTGCAATTCTCTGAAGTTTGATCTAATGATTCGTTGAATTTATTGTCATGGTATTTTACGGTGCAATATTAGGGGAATATCATATAAAAAGGCGATGATTGCAACATTTGGCAGTCGTTTACCTCTTCTATTGTTAGGAATGCAAAATGTTCCTTATATAGGTTCTCAGCGGTGAGTAATCGGCAATTTTTTGTAATATTGCGTTTCACTATGTCGTGGTTTGGTTTTACTGCACCACTCTTACTATTATTCATCGGAAGTAAGATGCAGTGGAATTACTCTTGCAAACTTATCTTTGATTAGTAAAAATACTGATTCCTTTATATTGGGTTGTTTATCTGGCAGTTTTGATCTCCTTTGAAACCTTATTAAATATTCTGCCGACCATCTTTTCCAAAATGGAATGGGATATTAATAAACTGTATAAGTTCTATTTTGTGGTTATTTATAAATTGGTCAAGTCTGGTTCTGGAATGGTTATTTTTATGTGAATGGATAGTAGTTCCAATGATTTTGAGCTTAGAGAAGCTTCGATTTGAGCTATTAGAGCAATTCCAATTGTAACAATTCTTAATCCGAGAGTACATGAAGATGGTGTTTGATGGATTTTATTTCTGTTTCCATCATTCATCATTAACCTCCAAAGTGAGAGCGAATTAAATCAAAGACCAGTTCGAGATGCACTATATTGGTTGCCATGCATAGAGTGCCATGTATCCTTTGCAAGGAGCACTTTGTCAAATTTAAAATTGACATAGGCCTAGCAAAGTCTATCCCGCCATTTTTAAATGGAGGCAATGCAAGTACTCCTTCTTGCAGTAATTTTTGAGAGGCTTTTTGTTTATATCAATCACTCTTTATGGAATTGTGTATTATATGCCAGATGGAATTCTTGGCGTGCAATATTCAGTAAGTTCTTGCCTAAAGTTGGTCAGAGTTACCTGATTTCCTCCGCAAGCACATTATTAGTTCATAATCTTGTATTGGAAGAAAATCGAGTATCGCATTATGCAATATACTTTGAACAAGCCGTTGCATTGATGCAAATCGATTAAATTCGATGATACGTCGTTTTATTGTAGCTAAAAATGTATTTATAGTTTTTCGTTCCGTGCTACCAGCTTGTTCCATTTTTGAGTGCCGATAAGTGTTGTGGTATATTTTGAATGTTACAAATGTTTTATGATATTGCAACTTTCTTTTTATCCAGCTTAATACTGCCATTGAATCCTGCAATTAATACAGCCATCGAAATTTGAGTGAAGTATATTGTTTCATCCTACTTCGGTTGCCTATTAATCTTAAAGCATCATTTTTACCTGGACAACAACTGATGCTACCCAGCCAAGCGGGTCAAACAATATAGATGATCCTGATAAATTGGTCCCTTTGGGTATTGTTGTTTTTTAGTTTCTGACAAAACCCCTAAATTGAACACGGTCTTTTATGGGTAGTATCAAACCACCGCTTCTTTTTTTTTCGGCCAATTTGATACAGATTTTGACAAAACTATTCAATTTTTCGATGTTGATTTCACATTTGTCCCTAAAGCATTTAGAACGAAGAACATTTTCTTTTGCAAAATGCTCCAAAATTAATTTTTGGGGTTACATCTGTGTTGTTCCATGATTATTATTATTAACCGCCCACTAAACATTTTTTAGGTCATCATCCCAAATTCGATGGTGCATAAATTTTATGTTTTTGTTTTTTTGTTTCATGTTCTTTACAATATTTACAATAATTAGCAAATTTCGTTAATGCTGCTCCTCTGTCACTCAAAAGTCACATTGCAGTTATTTTAGGTACTGGTTGATTCGACAGCTTTCATCACAATTAAATAATTATTTCTCAAGTTATCTTTCAGGAAAATCCCGAATGGTCTAAATGAGTTTACTACACGCCATTAGGTTTGTTTAGGCACAACTCACATTCTATTTTCCATTAACCAATCAGATTAGACGTCCTTTTTGTACTCGCAAAAAATTAAAACATCAAGGCCTCATAAATTCAGTTTTTTAATTGGTCAAACGCTGATTGAAAGCTCGTTGGTACATTAAAAATTAATATGATTTTTTGTTAGTTGGGTCAGTGGGTACTATATTAATGCAAAACTAGACTGACAAACTTCCGAAAATAACTCGCTTTTGCCAGACCAAGGCAAAAATTCATAATGCCTAACAGAAGTTGTGAAAACTGAAAACGATATGAAAAACTTTGGTTTCGGAATCTGGTACTATGTTCAGAAGACAAATCTATCACTGTAAAATTGCTGCAAGGTTTTAATCTTTGCAACATGAACTAGTAACGGAAACCAATTTCTATAATCATTCCTTTATTCAAACGTCTGCCAAGCACGATCGGACTAGAATACTCAGGCCAAGTACGGAAAAATATAACTCGAATATTTAAAAACGGAGAGTCCAGCAAATTGAATTTAATTTTGGAGCTGAATTCATTTTTATTCTAATTAAGGATACCTTTGAAAGGCTTTTCAAAAATTGCATTGACACCAATTGCATTGGTGTCATTTTGACTGATCGAGTTGAGTGGCATTATACAGTAAATATTCCAATAATTTCATATAAAGCAACAACAAATTACGGTTTCTGTTAAAAGGTTCATGTACCAATTATTTCGTTCGTAACAAAATGAGTACCATATAGCTGTTGAATGTTTTATACAAATGTCTGCTCGATTACCTAATGACAGTTTTAGAATCTGTTGGGTATACCTTTAAACGGCTTATATAACATAAAACCCATCTTAAAAAGTCATATCCCTCCAACATCTGTCAACATAATTATTTTTATTTATATATAGCCAAGTAAAAATTTGGCAATATTACATAACTGTTATTTTGTCGCAAATAAAACCATCGATCTCAATCGATCATCATAAAATCTTATCTTTGCAAAAGTAAATCCGTAAAAAACAGAAAACCCAAATAAAATTAAAAAAATTTAAGAGGATACCTAGATGTTTCCTTGAAATTTGGCAAATTACCTAATCTTTTGTTGATTTCAGACCCTATAGACAATACGGCATGCCAATTATATGATATAATAACGGTAATTTTTTTTCTGCACTAATAAAAGGTCGATTTATTTTTTTATAGTTTACAGTCTGCAATATTACATAAGATCGCAACCTCAAATTTTTGCATGACGATTTTGTTTTTTAGACCGTCCTCGCCCATATTTACCATTTTTTAGTGTTCTGCGTTTACAACATAATGACACTTAAGAAATTAATTTACCTTTAAAAGTTAGTTTTGTGTTTGCTTGTGAGTGTGTGTGTTTGTGCGCCGATCGTATATAGATTCTGTTTATTAGGTAGTTTATCGTATATAGTAGTTTTATATTATTTTATTTTTAGACCAAGGTGAAATATATCTTCAAAATAAATCAACATAGAATTAAGATATTTCACATGATTATTGCAAAAAATTGCATGTAAACAACATACATTATATTCGCGATATATAATATATAAGAAAATACAATGTGCGCAGAACCAATTGTCTTAAAGAGTTTTTTTTTTTTTGTTTATTCAGTTCAAAGTCAAATCAGTTGATATTTATATATATATATATATATATATATATATATATATATATATATATATATATATATATATATATATATATATATAATATATATATATATATATATATATATATATATATATATATATATATATATATATATATTTATATATATATATATATATATATAATAATTGAACGCGTTCGAATTCAATTTGCACGTCTGTGGAAATCAATGGAATTCGTAGTGGGTGAATTTTATGCATCCGGTATTTTCATAGACGGCAACTTTTCCATAGCTGATATCTAACAATTGGTTCGAGAATGTATCTGCTGATGGATCTTGTAGCATTTGGACGCGCATGTTTATTTTTAATCATGTTTATGTCAGGAAGTGTTTGCCTGAAATAACCTAAAAGGAGTAACAAAAATGCAGCCGAATAGTTTGTCGTTGTTTTTTATATTTTTGAGTGTTCTGTTCAACGCCTTAAGAGAATATTTGTGTGCCATAGTGCATTCAGATGATGAAACAGCCAATATGATGCCATTATTTGATCGTATTTTGGAGAGAATTAGTGAAATGAGAAATGTTTTTCCAGTTCCATCTGGTGCATCGAAAAATAAAGAATCCACCTTGTCTCGCCGGAATGGCCAGCATAATGCGGTCGTAGATGATTTTTTGTTTATGAGTTAGTAGTGGGACATTGCGAGAAACAATCGCTGCTATTTCTGCAGTATCGTACTTCACGATTCATTTTGGTGTCCATTAAATCAGATACCACTTCGATTTGGTGAAATCATACCGAAATGACTGAGTAGTAAATTGACAATGAGAAAGCAAAGATCCTCGACAGCAATCAATGCTTCATTGTACATATAGCACAGCTAAAAGTAATCGTTAGATGGTTGCACCGTGTACGAAACTTATCCCACAACTTGTCTGCTCATCCCGAGAAACATGTTGTCAACACTACAGCCGAAAGTATCCACACGATTACATAATTCGGAAAATTCCGTGAGTGTAGGTTTTAGTTTATTTATGGCTCGCTAAGTTGCTATCTCGCTTGTGAAAAATACGTAATGAACTTTTGCAGGAAGGACGGCTAAATGTATAACTGCTGGATCCCGTTAATGAATTTGGAAACCAAAGATATGCCGGTCTTTAGGGCGTATTTTGTCGACTAACCAAATCAAAATGTATGCATGAGGTAATCTTCGCTTTTGCCGTGGAACAGAATTCATCCAGCAACGTGTGGGACCGAATACGAATAATTTTCAGTCATGATGATGTATTGGATTTTGGCGTTGCAATAAAAAATATGTAATCTCCTGTCACTCTGAATTTGTATGCACAAAAGTCATGGAATCCTGTATGTATTCTTGCATATAACGTGGACTGCGTATATACGTACGATAATGGTAGAATAATAAAGTTACCGATTTCAGCGGTTTCGGCATCGCTCATGATAGTGTCTCGCAAGTGAATGTAATTTTCTTTGCATGAAGCTTCTGTTGATTGTTTCGTAGGAATTGCAATTGTTCGTTCTCTACCTTCGCGTACATGTCGACCATAAAGTGTTGGCACAGCTCATGACATCGCAGAATTACGTTGTCCTGACCGCGTTGAATCATCATATGCTATAGACGGTATGAACGGTATGTGTCGGTGATGACCTCTACATTATTGTTTCTTCTTCCATCACCAACCATGATTCCAGCAACGTCGTTAACAGCAGGCGCATTAAATCTACGCACCTGCTCTCCAGCTGGTGTTTTATCAGGATTGATGACAATAGCGTGATTGTCACTTTGCAATTCGTGCATGTATGAAGAATTTGAATTATTCATTGTGCTCATTTAATAGGGCGTCCAGTTCGCCAACGATGCTAGCATTAGGTGAATTGAGGTTATTGAAGCCGCAACGTGCATCCACACGACTGATATCCTCACCGCCTATGAAATAAATTTGTAAACATTTTTTGTAGTTTGTTTGACAATGAGCCTACTTTTTGATACACTTGGCCTTTGATTTTAAACGTTGAATTGATTTGTTGACCATTTGCCGCAGTATTGTGAACTATTTCTGTGGCTCCGAACGAAGTCATTTGAAAGCATGAATTGAATGAGTGAATGGACTACAGGAACAAGGTTGAATCTGGATCAAAGCCGTTCAATTCTGATGGTGTCTAAATTTCTGGTAGTTGCATTTTTCCTAATGCGCAACACATCCTGGCTGAATCGTGTTTGAATTTGAAACGAGCGAACGAAGCGGATGAGATTTGGGGTTATATAGGTATTTTTTGATGCCAAATTAAAAAAAAAATACGAAAAAAAGGTTTGCCAAAAAAATAGAAATAGGAAAAATATTCTGGATATAGGGACATCCTAAACACCTAGCGGTATGAAATATGCTTTACGATCTATACTCATACCTACCAAATATACATAAAAATCATTCGAGCCATTTCGTGGCATAAGATTTTTATATATATTATATATGTATATTTATATATATATATATATATATATATATATATATATATATATATATATATATATATATATATATATATATATATAAATATATATATATATATATATATATATATATATATATATATATATATATTTATATAAATATATATATATATATATATATATATATATATATATATATATATATATATATATATATATATATATATATTATGTATGAAAGTATGTATGTGTATGTACTACCTTCATTTTTAGATTCGTCTATTGACCTTGTATTAAATATGATTGTCTTTCATCGTCTGACTCAATATAAAGCAGGCCAAATATTCATATTCGTATAATAACACGATATATATTTTAGTGCTTCCCAATATGTCTTCTTTATAGGGTGATATGAATTTGGTTTCTAGCTATATATTGCGTACGCTTTATAATCGCAGCTTCTCTGCACTGTTTATTTTGTATTCGGCCATCTTTGCCTATTAAAATCCTTCTGTTTTCTTCTTGCACCTTGGTAATTTGCAAATCATGCATCCTCTATTCGATTGCATCTCGTTCATCAAAAAATCTATTTTCAAATGCTTCACTCCGATATTTCTGCTGTTTTCGGTTTTTGGACCCAAATATCAATTCAAATGGGATTCTTTTGAAAGCCTTCGGCCAATGATAGTTAATATCCATCTTGATTTTGTTGGTGTACTTATACTAATTTCTGGGTCCTAGAAGGAAATTTTTGTATGAACGGAAATTTGGTGCATTGTAGAGTTAAGACATCTAAACTTCAAAATTCATTTCTAATTTCGCCATTATGATACATTCTAATCATTTGTGCAATCTACATAACAGACTAATAGGTCTATAGAAGTAAAATCCTTCGTGGCATGAAAACTGGTATAGTTTTTGCTAATTTCTATGAGTTGGAGAATATAAGATGGCGCAAATAATCCATAATTATAACATGTACATCTTTTTTTTCAATATCTGGTAGATATTTTAATAACAGTTTTTGAATCTAACCTGGTCCTGGAAGTTTTAGAGGGCAAATAGACTTTAGTATTATAGTAATATCATTTACAGATATATCCAATAGGGAGTTATCACTATTTCGTTTTGTTTTGTTGATTAAGTTAATGCTAGTTTGCACTTCAACAGAGGGCATTGGATTTGTGGAACTATGAACACTTGCGTATTTTGTTCACTTAAAAACAGATTTAGCTTATGACCTACAAACTAAAATTTAGGTGGCGGGATTTCGAGATTTTTATTTTTTAAATTTCTTGGTGAGTTCTAAAATTGTCTGAGTTGTTTATCTATTTCGTGATTCTAATTTATGCTGGCGGTTTACAGTAACTAGTTCAACCATTTTTTGGTGATGAGTTTTAGTATACTAAAAATCTACTTTGTTACTGGCCACCTAGATCTAGCCATGAAATCGAAATAATTTTAAAATTTCAATACATAATACTAGGCGCCGAACTGGAAGTAAACTGATTTTAGGAGTGTAGGAATTTCTAGCCTTTTAGTTTTAAGTCAAAGTTGAAATTCTGAAGTTAAATGTTAAAAAGCTTTTAATGTTATAATTTATAAATTTTAAGTATAAGTTTTAAAAGCATTTAAATGGATATCACTGTAGCATTTAAAATGCATGTTGCTATGCAAGTATTGTTTTTTTTGTTTGCACATAGTATAGGTTTTATAATTTACAATATTCGTTGAAAGACAAAATTGAACACTCAAAAGCAGATATTTTTACTTGGTTAGTTTACCAGAAGTAACCATTCCCTGTCTAATATTTTACTTATCTCGCAATATTCTCTGAATCTTGTTGATCTAAATATCAATGTACCACTGTCTGTCACTATGTGGTATGAATTTCCCAAATTGTCTTTCAAGGATTTGTGCAAACAACTGTTAAGCATTTTGAATATCACCAGGGTTTTGATTTATTTCACAGAAGCTATCACAGAGTTCTTTGAAAAAATATCATTTGAAATAATTTATCATCTTGGCAGCCCCAAAGAACTTCACCTCTTTTACTTTTCTTATTATTTCTGCAAGAATTGCCCTAATTGGGCAATTGGCTAACAATTGGCTGTTAATTTTAATTATAATACCACATTTTCTAATGTAATCTTCGTATTCTCAATATTTTAAAAGTTTAAGTTTTTCGTCTTTCATCTGGTTTGGTAAATTATCATATTTCTCCTGTGCTACTTTTCTCGTTTGACAATAAGTAGAAAGTTAGATGAGATTTCATATAGAAATTCAGGTATTTTAGAAAAGTCTCAAATTCCAACTTGGAAGCATCACTGTGTACCTTAGTCTCGGTATTCAGATTGCATATCGACAATTATCTAAAATACCCAGTTATAGCCGCAGGTATTTTAGAATTTGTTTGACTGAACTATATAGGCTCCAAAAAACTTTGGACAGCTTTGGCATTTAAAGGTAAAGGTTTAATTGATCCGGAGGAAACTTCGTATTCTAAGTAGTTCAGTTTACAATAATTAAACTGACATATTGTGGATTTCTTGATTTTATCTAAGATTTTAGATTGGGCATCGTCGGTATTAGAAGATCGTCCTTATTTAATTACCTCCAATTTTCGTGTCTTGCCATATCATATACACAAATCTTTGGAACACTAAGTAGTCTTCTTTTAGAGGAAAACCTTATTTATAGCCTTCAAAAGTAAAGGAAAAGCCGTTTAGTGGTGTTCTTTTCTTCAAGAACCTCTAGGCTGTCAAAGGCGTTGAAGAGGCTGAAACGAATTAAAACTTTATAGGTTTCTAATATGGCATGCATGAAAATGGGAATTTCATATATTTACAATGGCTTTGACATTACATGCATTATGGCCGCGAAATATTATTTAACAATTAAGCGTGATCTCAACAGATGATTTTGCAAGATAGCAATGGTTAAAGCTGCGGTGTTTGGATCGGGAGGTATAACACGTTCAAATTCTAACGGACAAGAGATGTAAAGAGATTTGTATCTCTTGTTTGCGATTAATGATGAAGATGAACACATTTATGACAACCTGTTAGAGTGCAGAATCTATGGGCAGAACCTACGTTCATGTCGTTATAGGCGAGCTGAAGCAATACATTGTGCAAATGCATGGTTTTATAATTATATGATTTTATGATTTATTTTGCAAAAATATAACCTTGAGGTTTTCAATGTTTGTTTATTTTGCCATAGAAGTGGACGGTATCCCCAATAATATCACTTTTACTAGTAAACCTATAAATTTTGGGTGACGAGAAGCATGAGGAATGAAAATTTTGTACTGCTCCTTAAAGAAAGCAGTAGTTTGCCAAAGGATTTGGATGAACTGTAATACAACGGTACAAAACAAACAAGTTAAAAGTATTCCGGATTTATGCGGTATTATATTTATATTGGCAATTGGCAAACTTTTTATAGTTTGTAATAAAGTAGGAAGCTAATAAAAATATATATTATGCCGCTTTATAATTCTTAGGAGTTAACGAAAATGGATATAGTGCGGTATCGCAGAAGGATGTTGGATACTTGATGTTGGATCATTTTAAGTTATGAGTCGCATTTTACTGAATTGCGTTAGCGATGGTACTTTAGACTCTAGTGTAGATATAAATAAATATACATTTTTTATAAACTGCGTATATATATCTCATAAAGTATCGAAAATGAAAACCTGGGTGGAATTTATTTTTATTTATATATTTATTTTCTTATATACATTATTCGCGCAACGATAAATTGTCACATATATATATATATATATATATATATATATATATATATATATATATATATATATATATATATATATATATATATATATATATATATATATATATATATATATATATATACGTATATATATATATATATATATATATATATATATATATATATATATATATATATATATATATATATATATATATATATATATATATATATATTTATACACACAAATTTAACACCAAATGGTCAAAGATTTGTTTATTCCATAATTTTTACTTGTTTCGACTGATAAAAATCAAAAAAAATAAAAAATGCACGAATTCAATTTTCCCAAACGAAAAAAAAAAAAAAGTTAAAAAAATTAAAACAACAAAAAAAAAACCTAACAAGTCTCCTTTAACTGATAAACTATAAAAAATCGCGAAGAAAATTGTGAACATCGACAAACAACAAACACAAGACAAAAAATAATAAAAAATTTAAAAAGACAAGCAAAACACTTTAATCTTTTTTTTTTTTTTGGTTGACTGGTTTTTTTTTTTTTTTGTGCAGGTTTACTTGCAACAGAAAATTTAACAAACACCCAAATGAGATGCATACTGCACAAAAAATAAAAGAAATTATGTATTTAAAATTGTGCAACCAGAAAATTTGCAAAGTAGCTGAAATTTTGTGATTAAGCAGTATATAGCATGAGCATTTATGTTACGAATTTATAATCGATATTGCATCGTGTTGCATAATGTTTATTGATGAAACAACATTTAATTTGGGTAGTTCATAAAGCGATTATAGATGTGGTGTTTAAAGTGGATAGCTTTCGGCATATAACGGCGAGTTTCTTAAGAGAAAACTTTACTTCTATAAATAAACGCGAGAGTTAAATGTTTAATTGTTTGCGCGAGTTAAAGTAACATGGTCTGAGGAGTGGTCCATTATCCTTCTCGGATTACAAAGTTCAGTTCACGAATACGTTAGTTTTAGCCCTTTGGTTGTATCTACATTAGTTGTAGCCTCCTGTCTTGTCTTGGGGCTGATCAGAAATTATGCTGATCCGACTTTCACTGCTGAAGAGTTTTTTAACCGATTTCGAGAGATTATTATAGATGTTCATACACCATCAATCCGCACAGATCTTTGAAACATATACACGTCTTAAAACCGATAGAGAACTACAGCCATGTCTACGTGTAAACCGACCAAGTGAGACAACCAATAACATTCACATACAAAGGAATATTCAGAATTGACGCCATAAAGACTTTCTCAACACCTACAACAGTTCGTCATACTCAACGGTTCATAGAAATGGTCAACTGATACAATCAGTTAATACGCAAAGCTCACTAAAATATTCGCCCTAGTCCATTCACAGCCAAAAACAACAATTTTCAATTGGCTCGATATATGCCAATAGAATATTAACAGAGCAAAAAAGAATTGGACTCTAGGGTAACGCTTTCAGTTCACCCTTAAAGATATTTCAACATCATGAAGATGTTGAACAAATTCTGGCAACCAAAACCTCGAGTAAAGCAATTTGTAATGTACAGATTGTATTCAAAGTGAACCTGTATTCGTGTGACCTCGGTTTGACTGGTGACGGCGTAAGGTAAGACGTTACAAAAACTAATAGCGAAAGAGTTGGGTGTGCTTCGGCCCCATAACAGATAGCATAGATATATACAAAAAAAAATTTTATTAAACATTTGGGTGGAGTTGATGAATCTGACCAAGTTTATGATGGACATTCTAGCGGTTAGGTTCGTTCAAACTGAAATACAATTTTGGGATCGGAAAATAGTCAGCGACATAAAATTTCGAAAATGTGGCCATGTTCTTGTCTATAAGAAGGTGATAAACTCAGTCGTCGGCATTTTTACGTCGCCCCCCCATGACGAAAACTGGACACCCAAACGGACACCTTTGTCAAACGCCATTTCAGAGATTCCGTTTATGCATCAGTGAAATAAGAAGTTTTAAATTAAGGTCAGAACAGTTTCAGGGTTGATCAGGGTCTCGTTGGCAAATCTTCAAAAATCACCAAATGCTCCGGTGGTTGTTCTTTGCCCAAAGGAGAGACATTTCAAGACCCAACAAAAAACTAGCCAACCCATGAGCTGAAATTGTTTCCAGCGTTAAAACGTACGGCATGAAATATTTTAAATTAAGTCTACAGGACTTAAAATTCTGTTCTATTCTGCGAGCAAAATCCTCGGTCCGAGAATTGTGTCATGTTAGTTAGGAACATACTGAACATAAACAACTTCTTGATCAACTTGATGTCGATTAAAGTGATGCCTTAAATTGATATGCTTTTTTCGTGGATGATGACTTTGGGCGTAAGGTTTAAAGCCCTCTATAATCACATTAACCAATGGTTTTTTTTTATGCTCCATGAATCAATTCATATTCTGGAATTTTGAACTATACAATAATTTATGGAATGCTGCTGATAAACATGGATGCTCAAGTTTCGTGATAGTCAGAGAAATATTTTGTTGCTTTTTTGAGTTCCATGTTATTGCTCCTTTGTGTATTTTGAACACATATCAATCTTCGCCTTTCTTTGATGGCTATTTAAACTACTAAGCACACTTGCTGCATAAAAATGGTCGGCCCTTTCACGTGTATCAACTGCCTGAAATATTTTGCTCCCAATAACCTCCTAGTAAGGTTCGTTTTTCACCTGGTCTATATCTGCGATCCATTTTGTGACATCAAGTTCTTTGTCAACCTCTGATTCATGTCTAAAGAGTACCTTTACTTAAAGACCAGGTTATTTATACGTTTATCTTAATGTGGCTGGCTTCATCCACATCTTTGGTTATAAGAGACTTCATCTGTTTCTGAGAACACCTTCATCTTTTGATAAAATATAAGTATATCGTCAACAAAAAATTATTGCCAAAAATAAGTGACAGATTTGGTCATTCCAAAATCTCTCAGAACTCGAAATAATTTCACGTTCCAAAACCTACTATAGCTAGTTTCAATCCATACAGGGGTTTATTTAACTTACAAAACATCTATTCTTTTCGGTAAAATATATCCTTTTATTACCAGTCGAACCTTATATCTTACAACTCGTCCTTTATCATCTTTGTGGGTATTAGAATCCAACTTGCAAATAATCGGTTCAGTTTTGGGAGGCAATAATACCCTAATTCACACACGGACAAAACATTTTGAATTAGAGCATCATAATCGTTTTGCATCCTTGATTTTTACAAAATTGCATGTGTCCTCGATAAAGATTTTTCAACGGTCATAGAATCTTTAAACTCCACTATTTTTGACACTGACATACTTGTCGGTCTATGACAATTATCGCTTATTAATACTATATTCTCACTATCGCTAGCGCTGCGATCAATTTGAATCAGTTGTCGCTGAATTTGGATAAGTTTTCAGCATTTCCAGCGACAATTGAGTCTTGCTGTTCTTGTACATTGTCATTTAATTTTTCAGGATGTTCCAATAGCATTTCTGCATAAAGATCATAATAACCAAGACTGGTATTGACAGTCGCTATTTAAGCTCGCCGCTGTTTTATTTACCCAACATCTCGAGTCTTTACTTTGGCCTTCTTAATAGGATGATACAACCAGCAAGTTTTAGAACCTTAATAAAGTTCAAACATATAATGCATTCTTCTGATTTATCGACAAACTTCTTGCGTTTCTTTTTTGGAATTACTTCCAAAATCATTTAAATATCAAAGTACATTTTGTCTGCCTCTATTTCAGATGTCGTATGGAATCTGATTGTTTACTGCCCTAAGCTTTATCCGATTCCTCAAATACGCCGCCACTATATCCGAATGAAGAATTTTGATTTTTCGATCAGTATGATTCTCAATCATAGGCATAGGTTCGTAAATGTTTAAAGGGTTTGTTGTTGAAGTCGATCACTCTTTTCGCGTAATATTTGTTTAATTTATTAAATGTAAGCATTTGAGTAGTTGAGTGTATTGTGATATATGCGGGCATTGCTCGGTAACAATTACATCTATAGATGGTCGTCTTTTTGTTGAATTTTAAAAAAAATTCTTATTTGTGTGAGTGTTATGATATTGTAAATATGGTATGGTGAATTATATATGGTATTGTAACATGTAACTGGATGTTATATTTTTTCAAAAAATTTGTCTTGTTTTTTCAGGTAATCATTGTTGCCTTAAAAAATGTATAGGGCTTCCCGTCATACGCCGGTATTTGTTTTTCCGGTTAATGGTTTTTAATAAACGTTTTTGGTCGCTTTATGTGTAATCGTAGGTTTGTGATTCATGGTTCCAAAGAAATCATAATTTTACATTTGGTTACACTTTGGAAACACTTTTCCGTGATGTGAGATTTTGAGAGGAGGGATTTGCTCAACATATCGAGCAAATTTAGCTTAGGATGATTTTTTTTAGTTAAAATAATTTATTAAAGATATAAGTCAAAAATCTAATATTGACGAATTAAAATTACGTACACGTGTAGTAATTAAAAAACGTCGGTCTTTGTCTCTAATTTCTATTAAGCAATTGATTCTATCTGACAACGTAGAAAACGAAGAAAATAAAATGTCCAAATTAAATGTTGAGTTAGCACTTAAATTAATTCCAGATTTCGATTGGTAACTCTGACCAATTGCATGAATTTCTATTTTGTTGGGACGTAGTTTGATGGGTCAGCGCAGACAATGAAGGTAACAAATTTTTAAACCTGTTTCTTGAAAAATGAATTTTCTTGAACAGTGTATGACATTATAAAATACACAAAATTTGAAACATGCGGGAATATTTGAAATTTAAAAAAAAATTTAAGTACTCGCGATCATGCGAACAACTCCTAATCGAATAATATTAATCAGCAATGGAATGAAAGTGTAACTGCAGCTACCACAATCATAAACCTACATACAAAAACATGCCTTAAAGCATTTCTCGAAGGACTGAACGAATCGATAAAAATTATAATAAAAGCTTGCCAATTCAATAAACTCCAAAATGCCATGAATTAAGCGGTGGAAGAGGAACTAATATACTAAATAGCCGATGCAAAATACCGATAATCACGTTAAAAAATACGTTAAACTAAATCTTGTTTTTTCCTGGTAGATACTGGTGCCAACATGAGTCTAGTTAAACGATATTATATCAAAGAAGATACGTTATGTTATATCCGAATAAAAAGTGTAAGGTAAAAGGAATTACTATATGGAAACAATGGACACCATTGCAAGATGTGATGCTAACATGAACATTTCGAATTCTTCAATTATTCCACATTCATTTCAAATTGTTGCTAACTCTTTCCCCATTTCGCGTGTGCTGGAATTATTGAAAAAGATTTCTTATCCCAGCGTAAACTTAAAATTAAGTGTTCCAATTACAATCTTGAAGTTCCCAACCAAGACAAATCAGTTGTATTATATAAAGTTAACTACCAGATATGTCAGTTTCGTGAAATTTTAAGTGGAGTTTATACTACCAAGTTCACAAAATAATTTTACTACTTTAAGTCTCATTAGCACCAACGATTACCAATAATAGTAATCGATTAGAAATAATACAATCATCTCTTAGTCTAAATTACCTTAACTTGGAGTAAGAAAAAATCAATCTTAAACATTTGCCAAAAATATAATGAAATATTTTATTTACCTGGGGATAAAGTTACGGCAACGAATGTTATTTACCATAAAATTCGAATAGAGTCAAACCAACCCCCTATAAACAATACCGATTGCCTACATCGACCAAAACTGAAATAGATAGGCAGATTTTTGAAAAGCTGGATGATGAAATAAATGAGCCCATTAAAAGTCCATGGAATTTTCCTGTCATTGTAGTGCTAAAAAAACAAAAAGCGGCGAATCGTCGTTGATTTCCAAAAGTTAAACATTATCACCGTAAACGACGTTTTTCTGATACCTAATCGGACATCTTAGACCATCTTGTCAAATCAAAATACTTTACAACTATAGATGGACGCTAATGGATATCACCAGATATATCTAGATAACTATGACAAAAAAAATGGCTTTAGTTCTTCGTTAGGCCATTTTCATTTCAAAAAAAGGCCAAATGGATTAAAGGGTACACCAAAGCTACTTTTCAGCATATTCAAGTAGACAAATTGCATATTCAAGTAGGGTTCTCAATAAGGCGGAAAATAATTATCCTATACGATTGAAAAGGAACTTTTAGCGATGGTGTGGGCAGTTGAACATTTTCGGCCGTATGTTTATGGTCACTTATTCACAATTGTCACGGGTCATAAGCCATAAGATCATCCCGCCTGATGAGGTGGCATATTAGGTTGGATGATTTCGATTACTATGGGAATCTTAATGCAGATGCACTCAGCAGGATTAAAATGAATACAAACGATCCAGATGTACACATTGTTACTCGATTACAACAAAAGCTACTTTATGATAACAAATTAAACCAATCAACTTCAGACTTTACTACAAAAAAATATTTTTGGTCATAGTCGGACCCCTTCCTTTAATCTATCACGAAAATAAATACATTTTAACTGTTCAAGATGATTTGACTAAATTTTCGATGGCTTTTCCAATAGAAAATAAAGAAGCAAATACTATAACTCGAATATTTGTCGAAAAATTAATTTATTCTAACTTTATGAGCGAACTATTTACTTATGTCTGTAAATTATTAAGGTGTCAAAAATTAAATGCATCAGCTTATCATTCAGAAACAAACGGAGCTTTAAAGTGTTCGCACCAAACCTGGGGTGAATATTTGAAAATTGTTGTCCGGGTATATAAACCAATTATAATTACGTGTTGTTTATAATTACGTTGTTTATAATTACGATGATTATCTGTTTGAATTAAAAAATCGTAAGTAAAATTTTTTCGACCTTGCTAGAATCTTATCAATCCGAAACAAAGATCTAAAGCTTATTATGATTAACGACAAAAGAAAAAACCTTTAATATTGCAATGACTTACGAAAAAATAAACTTTCTCATCTTTGGCTTATGGACCTTTTGAAATTAAGGAAATTCCTTCTCCAGTAACTTCACAATAGTCAATTATTATGGTGCATCTTTTCTTAAGCATCCCTAAAAATATAAGCATCCCTAAGAATATCTAAAATATTCTTAATATCTTTTACCTTCTTGGGCAGTATAGAAAGTTTCGTACATCGCTTTAATTTTGTCATATAGGATTGGGTTTTTGTTTCGTTACAAGTGACCTTATGGCCCAGGAAAGTAACTTCCCTGTGTACGAATTCTGATTTGTTCAGTTGGACCTTTATATTTGTAATCTGATACTTTACTTAAACTTGTCAAAAGTTCCTAAATTTACGTACAAAAGACGAAATGCTCCTATAAAGCAAGCATTTTGTAACTTGCCAAGTACATTATCCATGACTAACCACTATCCACAAACGGATGTCGTTTGTTGTAAACTTCGATTTCTTGTATAACCCAGAGGCCAAACCTAATGTGGTGAAGTATATACGGATTAGCCCAATTATCTAAAATGCTCGTGATGTTTGAGAGTGAATATCTGGTCCATTTCTTTTAGGTATAATCCATGCATAGTTCTTCTATATTCCTTTGCTCTCCTCTAAACGATTGCTTTTCATTGAGCATTGGTCGCCGTAACCAGTGGTCATTTTTTGTGATTTAAACTAGGTGCGATTTTGAGACCAATGGTACCTGAGAATCGTACACGTGGATCCACTATCAGCCATTCAATTGGGTTGAAACAATTATAGTCACCTATAGTTTCTTCTGTCAGGAGAGTGATTTTCTCTAATATTATGTAAGACTGGAATTTGTAAGGAGTATATTTTTGTTTAATTTTCTGCATGACTTGTTTGAATCCCTCGGAGAAGGGTCCTATATGCATATCTCCGCAGTCTGTATTTGACAACTTTTAAACATAGCATTTGACACATGGCTAGCCTTCGCTGGCTAGTCACATGCTTAAACGTATAGCTCACACATATTGTTGTAAAGTAAACTGCTTTTAAATATTATTCAGTTTTTTTTCATCTATAGGGGCCAACACCAAGATTGCCAAGATTATCTAAACTGTAAAGGAATATTTGGTCATGGAACACATAGATTTCACTTTTTAGTCATCGAGTTTCTTGTGGTTTAAGGAACATTTCTCCGTTGGCTATATATAGTTACGTAATTTTGGCTGTTTATTTCCTGGTTGGTGCAATATTGTATGTTGCTGAGTTCAAAGTCAGTGTATGAAACCGTTTTTATACGTAGTTCATAAATTTTTTTTTTTTTTATTTATTTTATTTTATTACAATCTAGTCTCCTGGACTTAATTTGTTTCTGACTTAGTTTACTAAAAAAAATATATCTATTACTCCACCCATTGTTGTTTCACAGTTTCTGGTAGGTTGTTGTTTATGCCACATCGTTATTGTGGATCTAAATCAGCAAACTGTTGTTTGTCCTAACGATTAAACCAGTTCAAAGGGTTTGGTTCTTTTCAATCTGCGTAAAATATTAGTGTTGGTTAACAACTGAACTGCCTCTATATTCACATGTTGGTATGGAGTCTTTTTTCGTGTTTCCTTACATTTTTTTGTTTAATTTTTATTGAAATGGGGTTTATTTTAAGGTCTCTCTGTAGTTAACTATTCCTGACGTACCATGGTGCATCGACAATATTCCTTAGTACCATGTTCTGAAACCTTTGAATGATATTAACGTTGCTGGGTCTTGTACAGCCCCAAAGTTCTTTACCATAAGTCCATATTGGTTTCAGTATTTGCGTATAAAGTAGCAGCTTATTGTATGATGATATAGAGGAGTGTCTCCCTATCGGCCAATGCATTTTTCTATATTTTAGTTTTAGTTTTTCATTTTCTTTTCTGTCCTGGACCTTCCATAGTTTAGCCCTAATTTTATCTCATGCATGACTTTTTTTGGTGAAGTCAATAGAATTTCTTCACTTCCTTTTTCAGATTCCACCGTTATTATTTGAGATTCTAAAATTTGATCATCATGTGGTTGGAATATTTTTTTGAGGTGCTCCGCAAAACATTGAACTTTATCTTCGTTATTTCGAGAACCTTTCTATTCTTATTGGAGGGTTCTGCATTATTGACCTTTTAATTTTTTTGGTTGCTTTCCAAAGTGAATAATCAGTCCTGCTATCATTAGTTAGTTTTGTTAGACAGTTACTGATTGACTCATCTTTTACTGTTTGGATTTACCTTCTTAACTGTTGAGTTTAATTTAGTTTTATATTGAGGAGCTCGTGTTTGCTGCCATATTCTTCTCGCTCTTCTTTTTTCTGCCAAGAGTTCTGTAATTTTTTTAGGGTAGTTGTTTCCTTTTATTTTATATTTAATTTTTGGGGTACTTTCGCAGGCTGATTGTTGTATATCATTTACAAATTTTTGAACTTCGTTTTCTATTTGCTCCTCGCTTTTTAATGGAACATTTAGGCTAATGTTTTCTTCTAAGGACTCTGCCTAAAGTATTCTCAACAAGTGTGTTTATTTATTATGCTTGGATTTCCATCTTTTTGAATAATTTTTTCACTTAATGTCAAAAGTATAGGAGAATGGTCCGAGTTTAGGTCTCGACTTTCGCCTACTTGTTTTTCGAATGGTTGGTTTTCTATTTATATTTGAATTTTTATCATTCATTCTTTTAAACTTGATCCTTTGCAATTCAATAGCAACACTGCATTCTCTATAGTTAGCGGGATAATTTTCTCCATTTGGCCTGCCCAACTTTTGGTAGTACGCAATCTCTTGTATGATAATTTCCGATACATTTGGCACATCTTGGTTCCTTATTGCAGTATTTTTGTGTATGTCCATACGCTTGGCATTGATGACATTGTGGTATAAGCCTAGACCTTCTTAAAGGCTGTATAATCACTCTGCATCCTAATATAATCATCTCATCGGCATCGAAGGTCAACATAAACATATTAAGAGGTGCTTTGTTCCGTTTTTTTAGTTGAATTGATACAAGAGCTTTAAATCCCTGAGCTTTTAAGTCATCAATTATCTTTTCTATTTTACATGTGGAATGAAGGTTTTTAGCCATCACTCTGATTGGTCTAGTTTGTTTGTCTTCAAATGTGTGCCAATAGTGCTTTTCTTCATTGAGCATTTTTGTTACTTGTCGGTAACTTTCAATATCTTTCAAGTTTATTTTGATGTCATTTCCATTCATCAACTTTGCGTTAAACTGATCTGTTGCAGTTATTATTGTTTTTATTTTTTCATATTGTAAGTCATAATCTTTGATTTCATTTATTACTATTGGTGGGGGTTCAGGTAGTGTTTGTGGCCTTTTTGTTATAACCTTTGGAACATTCAGTTGTAATTGAGGCAGAGATGGAGTATTATTTCGTTTCCTTTTGTTCCTTCGATTTATAACTCTTACAAACTTCGTTTCTCTAGCTAGTTCTTCTTCATCTGTATGGTACTTTTGCACAGCTGTAGTTATTATATGCGTCTTTTGGTTATTGACTTCCTTTGATTTAAAGTGTACTTACTTCGTTTTCTAGAACTTTTATTCGCTCCTGCATCCAGGAAATTATTTGATTCAGTTGCTTGTTTATATTTGTGGAATCGACCAATGCACTATTGGCTTTGTACAATTCAATGTACAGTTTTTCTCAAGACAATTTAATCATTCTGTTCCACTAATTTGATTTTGCCTCCCAAAAAGAGGCTAAGTACTATTGTAGGAGATCGAGTTAACTTCCGACTCCTTTGGAATGGATATGAAATATCCTTTTATTTTATACTCAGTTGAGTATTATTACTTTTCCCTAACATATCTTGGGATTAGTTGTAATAATTATAGTATAGCAATGATTGTTCTCCTCCAGAATCCATGAGATTGATCTCCGAAGAAAGTGGATTTCCCTCCCTGTTACACTCATTGCGTTTGTATAGTGTATTGATTGCACTCGCCTCTAGTATTTAGCCGATGAGTATTTCATCGTTGCCCGGGTGTTACCACTTGGAGGTTTACTATATACATTTGGTGGTCTCTACATAGTTACAATGTTGGAATATAAACCATGGTAGTCATGGCTATAGACTTTTAACCCTTACCCTTTTGAGACACACCCAACACCCAAGATCCAAGGTGAGTTTAGTTTTTGCATGATTTCCATTTCAAGGAGCGCATAAAAATAGTCGTAGGATTTGAAGAATCGTAACGAATACTTTCAACCCTTTTGGAACACTACCATTTGGTGGCAAATATCCCCCCCAAAAACATAAAAAAAAATAACTAAATTAGAACCAAGCCGAAGTCTATTTAAAAAAAATCTAAGTCTTCTATTTTATTAGTTGCACAAAAATTTTCCATTCAACTCAACTGCATTATAAATTTCTAAATCCGACAAATCTTGAATAAATATTTATCGATTTTCCATTATACAAAACAAACAAATAATGTGTGATCAATAAATTTAACATTGATGATTGTTAAATTGATTTGGCGCGATTTATATTCCCGCATCGCATTTCATTTCGTTAAATATTCTCACAGTAATATTTTTTCCGTTTTGTTTTGAAGAAAAACCGAACTGACTTTTGAATTAGAGAAGAAAAAATTATTGTATATATAGTTGGAAAAAAATAGCGCCATATCGATACGAGATATTGCGCGATTATCAATTTTATTAAATCTGTGTTTTATTATTTCTAAATAGAAATTCAATTCAAAGCTGGTTTTAATCTTAACACAAAAAAAAACGTATAGAATTATTTCAAAGAAGGTCATATTGTCATGACATGAAATTTCTCTTCAATGAATATAGAAAAAAAAAAATATCATCGTATGTAAACAAAACTAAAAAAAAAAAAAAAATTATAAATTATAGTCCCATACTATGTAGTAGTAGTAGCATCCAGGACAGCAAATCTACATCTCATCTCTAATATATTCTACATACATCTTAAACACGTATGCTTCTAATGAACCAGTTCAAAGTTAATACGAAATACTCCGGCTTACACACTATCATCGATCTAACATATGTACGTTTCGAAAGTTTTTTTTTTTTTTTTTTTTAATTTAATAAAATTTATTTTAATCGACGAATAATCAATGCAAAAAAAGCTTACGATCCTATAGGTCATAGTTGAAATATTCAAACATAAATTACACTAAAATTTATAATAATATCTTCTTTTTATATACGTATAGTATTACTTTCATCCATTCGTACGAGCGCCCGATACACAAGGAAGACACAAAGCGCGCAAAGTATTTTTTTAACACCATAAAGATGACACCCAAAATTAAAATTAAATTTGAATCATATGTAAAAAATACGAATCACAAAATTTTTTAGTGTATATATATATATATATATATATATATATATATATATATATATATATATATATATATATATATATACATATATAATATGTGAATTAATGCATTTAAATTATAATATCAATATAATATTAGGTAATAACCTAAAACCATTGAATCAAAGGTACCGCCAATGATCATCATAATCATCATATATGATCATAACAATAATCATCAAGTCGATCGATTCTTCTTCTTCGTCTGTGTCGGGTGTTGAATTTGATTTTCAATTTGAAACACATAAAAATTATTGATTAAAAAAAAAAAAAAAAAAAAAATTTTATTAGTGATTTTATTAGTTTTGTTGATCGTTTAGAGTTTACCGGTACTGACTGATCAGTCGATAAAAAAATATAACAACAACACCAAAAAAAAAAAATGATCATAATAACAAATCGTTTTTAAACATTTGATTGGTTTCTGTGTTTGATTCAATCATCACACATTTTATAGATATTTTAACAGATTTTTTTTTTATTTTTTATTTTTTTCAATTTAAATATTTGAAATCAATTCAAATTTTTGTGGGTGCGAGCGTGCGTGCTTACGTTTTTTTTTTAAGTTATATTGCGGAGACATAATAGTTTTGCTATAGCTATATACCACATTTCTGAGTTGATAATGTTCGGTATAGTTTAATTTTCAAATTCAATGTCATGGTCATGATTGTAAATGATTTTATTGTTTTAATGGGTTGATATACTTATGAAAGGGGGGCATACTCAGAGGTTGTGGGGATGAATTACTCTCCCTTAAAACTCTAACCTAAAATCAGTTGTAACAATTTTTTTTTTCAGGTCAATCACATAAGACATATAATTTTCCGAATATTACTGAACCTGTACCTAGCAGTCAAAGCTATGCTACAGCAACAACCGGTCATCCAAGAAGTACCCACCGCATTGGTCGAGGTGTCAAACTAGAAAAATCCTTACCAATTGTGCCGAATATTACTAGGTTCAGGATCAAAATGTTCACTTATTACCGAGAATAATGCACAAAAATTAAAGTTGAAGCAAAGCAATGCCAAATCGGCCATTTCAGGCATAGGAGCGACCAAAAATGGATATACTAGAAGATCAGTGTCGTTTGTATAGTGACTCAATGATCCATTCGATCCATTATTATACAATTGCTCAGAAATTGACATAACAGTATAGGCGCAGATATTTTCCTTGAGATGTTATCGGATGGAAACATCTTAACCAAAAATCAGTTAGTAATGCTAAATACTAAACTAGGATGGATCATCGCGGGAAAAACAAATGCTACGTAATCGATACAATCGATTTTCATCACGGTGAAAGACCAAGAGAACAATTTAGAAAACCTATATTGCAAAGATTCTGGGAAATTGAAAATATAGAAGTGTACAAAGCTAATTTGTCTCATGGAGCGTAAATTTGTGAGAGATCCTACATTTGCAGAGTTATACAAACGTTTCTTAACCGAATATATTGCACTAGGTCATATGAAAGAAATCAACATCAAACGAGAAAAAAAGGCACAAACCCATATTATTTACCCATCATGGTGTTCTCAAAAGCAGTAGTAGCACAACAAAGTTACGAGTTCTTTTTAAAAGCTCTGCAACAACATAAACCGAAAAATCGTTGAATGACTGTTTGGTGGTCGGGCCAATCTTTCAGTCGAGCTTATACGAAATATTAGTACAGTTCAGGAAGCATCGAATAGCCATTACAGCTGACATGGAGAATATGTACCGGCCGGATTACATATCAGATACAGACACCAAATTTCAAAGAATAATATGGAAGGACCATTCAAATAAAGAATTTAAAACTTACGAACTTCTAACCGTCATCTACGACACAGCCAGTTATATAAGCTACGGAAAACTACACCGAAAGGTTTCTTCAGGACGTCAATCGTATCAGGTTGGACATATACGTTGACGACTTAATGACCAGAGTTGACACCCTCGAGGAAGCCATTATGCTCAAAACCCAAATAAAGACGATATTATTCAAGTCTGGATTTGAATTACGAAAGTTGTTATCCAATCAGAAGATATTGAATGATACCATAGGACCGAGTACGAAATCAATGGGCTTAGAATTAGAGAAATCACCGATCAGTTATACCAAAATTTTAGGGTAATACTGTAACCCGTCGACTGATTGCTTCCTATTCAAAGTGGGCTTAAACCAACCTCTAACGATCACGAAACCAGGAATACTCTCCGAAGTGAGTCGTTTATTCGACCTGCCCGGATGGCTAGCACCCGCAACAACCCTAATAAAGGGGATGATTGATTACCAACCAAACTATTAGACGAGTGACTAAAATTACGAAGTAACTTCATCAAATTGGAGAATATTCGATTGGTGAGATTCTTAAATACAGATTCCGAAAGCCAAAACAAGCTTCACGGATTTTCAGATGCCTCCAAGCAAGCATATATATGGCACAATTATTAACCCAAATGTAGAATCATTCATTAAATTATTGTCAGTAAAAACCAAGGTAGCGCCGGTAAAACAATTATCAATCCCGCGTCTTGAACTTTGTGAAGCGTTACTCCTATAAGCAAACTACTAGTAAATGTCAAGCAAGCACTGAAATCAAAATTTCAACAGATCCCAATGGGGACACGTAGAAACACAACATAATCCAGCTGATTGTGCCTCCTCTTTTGAATTATGATGGACTGGCCCAAAGTGGTTAATAAGGAATAAATTGATGTGACACCAGCAAATAGTGCGATTGTATATTGATCTTTAGTGGGTATGTCGTTTAGAAACATAATAATTTAGGGTTTTTATCAGATAGATCACTGAGGAACCCACCAGTTGATATTTATTAAACTGGAATTGAAATTTTGGATCTGAACGAAAAATTTTCGATTTTCAAAGTATAATTTCTGACTGAGTCAAATGCCTTTCGTATGTCAAAAAGGACCATATTCCGGTAGATTTTTTCAAGTTCCATTGGATTTTAACATGTTGGGCTATGCAGTCGGCTTGGTGGATATTACAGTGTTGGTACCGTAAACCAAATTGATTATTACAAATCAATGGAATATGAAAAGCTGTGTCCGGTTTACGCGGTATGTTTCTGAAACTGATATAATGTCAACACGTTCCAGGTGCAGATATCCAAATATTTGCAGACATATTTAATTGCTGTTGCCGGAATAACCTGAACTTGTTTCACTGGAGTACGGCATCTTCTAAGTTCATCGACCACAGTATCCAAAATCAGGAGCAATTAACTGGAAGTGTACGATTTACCACTATTTGGCACTGCGGAAGTTGAAACTTCCATGCTAGCTGGTTCGTTGAATTTAAGATCTTTAGAAATTAAGCTGGGAAATGTTGATTACTCCCCATTGACGGATTCCAAAAATTTTGGTTTGTTACGCGTGTTGATTTGTTCCCAAATACTTAGAAATTTCAAGAGATTTGAACAAATCATCGAGTTGGCTGTGTGGTTTCCTCCGCAATTGGCATACACATGTTTAGTTTCCACAGTTTTGAACTGGCATTTTTCATCAGTCATATGCACTTGGGCACAGAATCTGCATCATGGCTTTATATTGCAATTCCTTGTAGTGTGACTAAGTCTTAAGCACTTATAGCATTGTGTAAGTCGTTCCGGGTTCCTGAGTGAGATATTCCAAGCCCAGATAATATGTCCAATGACTCGATGGTTTGTCAACTGGTTTAATGAGGTTATTTTTGAAAAGAAGACGAAATACATAACACTATCGTTATTCCTGTTCTCCTTGCGTTGAACTTTTGTTATACGCAATGGTGAGGGACCGGAATTTTTTATATATATCGTTTCTATCTCCTCAATTGGCAAGGATGGTAGACCAAACAAGTTGATTCATTACGTCGTTGCCAGCCAAATATATAGAATATACTTAACATAATTTTTGAGATTTTTATCTTACAATTTTTTATCTTGAGATTTTTATCCCAGGATTTCTCATCCTAGGATTTGTAATTCTGAGATTTTTTATCCTGAGATTTTAGATTTTTCATCCTAAGATTATTCATCCCAGAATTTTTCAACAAAGGATTTTAATCCAGGATTTTTTATTCTAAGACATTTGTTGCAGCATTTTTATCCCAGGGTGTTTTATCCTATGATTGTTTATCCAGAAATTATTCATCCTAGTGTTTTTATTATTTATCCTAGGATTTTTAATCCTAGGATTTTACATCTTATGACTTTATCCTTAGGTTATTAGATCTCAGGATTTATCAAACCATAATTTTTATCCTAGGATTTTTTATGCTGAGATTTTGCATCCTAAGATTTTTCACCCTAGGATTTTTTATCCTGAGATTTTTAATCCTAAGATTTTTCATTTAAAGATTTTTCATCTTATATTTTTTTAACCCAAGACGTTTTAGCCTAGGGTTTTTCATCATCGGATTTTTATCTTAACGTTTTTCATTGAAAATATTTTCATTCTAGGATTTTTCATCCAAGAATTATTTATCCCAGGATTTTTCAGTCTAGTATTATACATCCTAGGATTGTCATCCTAGGATATTAGATCCTAGGATTTTGCAACATATATTTTTCAACCTAGGACTTTTATGCTGAGATTTTTCATCCTAAGATGTTTCATTCTAAAATTTTTCATTCTAGATTTTTTACCCTGGGATTTTTCATAATTGAATTTTTCATCCTAAGATTTTTCATTCCGAGATTTTTGCTCCTAGGATTTTTCATTTAAAGATTTATTATCTTATGATTTTTTAACGCGAGATTTTTCATACTAGGGTTTTTCATAATAGGATTTTTATCCTGAAGTTTTTCATTCTAGAATTGTTCAACCTACAATTTTTCATCCTAAGATTTTTTTTCCTAGAATTTTTCAACCTTGAATTTTTTCCCACGATGTTTGATCATTGCATTTTTCATCCTAAAATATTTTATCATGAGATTTTTCATCCTAGGACTTTTACCTTAGGATTTTTTGCCCTAGGATTTTTCATCTTTGGATTTTTTACCATAGAATTTTTCATCGCAGAAACGTACGTATGTGAATATTTTGGAGGATTTAGACTCAATGTTGTTGGCGGAATTAAATTGTTATGTCAATCTAGGAAAAGAGCGAAAATATCATATGAGTTTGTCGTAATAAAGCATGTTAAGCCGATACTAGAGTTACCTAGTATCGGCTTAACATGTGGCTTAACGTGTGTGGAGTTGAATGTAGGCAAACAAATAAATGATATCAAGCATGTTGCTAAGGACAAACAACAATTTGCAGGAAATAATAAAGCAGAGAAAAATAATAAATTTAAAGTTCGTTGGTAAGAGAGAAAGCAGTTCCGGTAGTTAAACCTGTAAGAAGATTGCCCGATATTATGAAGGACAAATTGGAGCCAGTTCTTTATCGGTTAGAAAAGAAAAAATAATTTAAAAAATAACAAAGCTTATACTGATTGGGTGCATGATTTAGTAATTTTGTAAAAAAAAGAGGGTTCGTTAAGAATATGTCTTAATCCTTTGGAGCTAAATAAAGTTATCAAGAGAGAACATTATCCTATATCGACTATAGAGAAAATTTTGCGGAGATTAGCTGGGAAGAAGATCTATACAGTATTGGACATGAAGAATGGGTTTTATCAAATAGATTTAGATAAAAGATCTTCGGTCATTTGTACCTATAATAAGCCTTGGGGTCGGTATTGCTATAAAAGTTTACCGTTTGGATTGGCAAGTATTCTAGAAATTTGTCAGAGAGAGAATGTCAGGATGTTTGGAGATATTCCAGGAGTCTAAGTATATTTTGATGAAATATTAATTGCGAAATATTTGGGTTTTATATTTAACAAGGATGGATTCAAGCCAGATACCATAAGCAGATGGAATCAATTGCTTATTTATCAGTACCTAAGGATAAAAAACCATTCAACGATTTTTGGAAATGTTGAATTTTTTGCATAATTTTATACCAAACATGTCAACGGAGTCTTACCCATTAAGACAGTTGCTTAATTAAAACAAAATTGCTGATAAGCAAGAAAATGTTACAACCGAAATTAGTTGATGCAAAAGCCTACAAAGCGTTAATGGAGAGAGCAATAATTACAAAGAAAAATCATGGTAGAACAGCTAAAGAAAGGATAAGTCAAGTTATGGTGAAAGAGATAAAGTGATAGTTAAGGATCACTTAAGTAAACAGTGGTCTTCAGCAATAACTGTAGAAAGAAGAGAAGAGCCATGTTATTATGTAGTAAAAAAGGAGAATGAGAAGTTCTATCGCAGAAACTCAAATTGCTTGAAGACTACGTTCGTTGAACCGCGTTTTGATAGGTCGATGTTAGTTTTGGATGAAAGAACTGTTGAAAGTCAAAGAGGGCAGGAAATTGTGAGAGTGCAAGGAGAGAAAAGTGTCAAGAAAGAAATTCCAAGGCCACCTCAAAAATTGGACCTGTGAGGACTGGTAGTAAAGAAGGTGGATGTGTTGTATGCATATGATGTATGTGGCCAACTAGTGGACTATATGAAAGTACCAGCAGTGTCTATCATGCTTATAGGGCATCACCGATAAAGTAGTAGACTGGTGATATATAACACAAGTCGTTTGTAGCTTGTAGGTTGTATCTAATAAATAAATAATAATTAAAATAAACGAATATGAAACAATTGTGGTCAAGAATTATCATCACACTAATACACATAAATATAGAATGATACAAATAAAATAATTAAAACTAGCTAGTTATGTAAAGGGTATATAACAGGTTACAGATAATTAAAAAAAATTGGAAAAATAATTCTTTAGGCTGTCGCTGATTGAGTTTAAAAAAATTAAACATCTGTGACGTTAATATCCCTACCGCATTCAAAATATTTGAGCGATTCATTTATTTTTAAAAATAGTACTGGAGTCGCCTCTTCGGTATAACCCATATGTATAAAAGCAATATCTCGATACAGATATGTAAAAGATATAACTACACACTAGTTTAAAATAAATAATTTAGAGGTACTTAAGGAGACATTAAAGATACATTTATTACAGTAATTTCTATACTTTTATTTTTAGAAAATATATGCTAAGCTTTCAATAATTTATTAAAAGACAAGCCGATTATAAAAGCGGTTGGCTTAATAATAAGCCAAATAAATGGTGTATATAACATTGTTAGTCGTCATGTGCGGTAAAAATCGCAAACCATTTAATTTTTTTTTCTATATCATGTTCGCTGTTCAGAGCTATTAGAGCACAACAAAATAAACATTCTTGGCGCCTCTGTAGTACTCCATTTCGAGGATATTTCGACGAGATTAGCGTAAAATGACTTAACAGTCATCCATAATGTATTTTATTTTGTTGGAAAAGTTGGACTTTCTGTATCTCAAATATGAGACTACATTTTGAAACTCCACGTATCGATTACACCTCTGAAAGTCATAAGTTTGTGCTACAAATTTACGTGCGTGGAGTTGATATTCTTGACCAAAATTAATACCGAAACCATTATAAAATAAAAAAAATGAACCCTACGTTTAGTAATGCTCTTCGTTGGCTTGGCAATTTGGTCAAGTTGAAAATCGTGTACTATACTTGCTCACTATTAATCAGGTCCATTCCAGAAACGTTCTTTGAATTTTAGATATCTGATTGTACCTGCATAAATGCCATTTTATTTCGACGGAATATCACGATAGAAGCTTCCTGGCTGCAAGGATCATATATAGAAACCTTCCAAAGTGCTTTAAAATGCTTCAACGTTTCAAAGTGCTTGATCTCTTATCCTCATCAGAATAATGACAAGTGCACACGCTGCAGGAAGAACATTTTGTTCTCATGTCAAGAATGTAAATGCTTTGTTTTGTCTTAGCGTCCCTATAATTGGAAACCTATATTGATCTAAACAGTTATCAGCAACGATGGTTGTATACCAGAATTAGAATTTTTTGACAAAAAATGCCACATTTCTGTATGTCCCTGATCTATGGCTCGTCCTCCACTTAGATGTGTATCTGTATATGCAAATTTTCCTGTAATGGGTAGAGTACTTATGTTTTGGCATCATATATTCACCAAACCATACATCTATACATTTTCATACATTACTGGTTTAAATGGAATTAATTGGGTATAATTTGATAGTTGTCCTCTAAACTTTCAATAAAAAAATTCTATTTGTTTCTAATATGTGCACTTTTGTCAGATTGTGCGCAAAAATGCTTAGATCCTAAAAGCACAGTAATTTAATTAGAGAAACAAATCGACGATTTGACATGGTTGCTCTAAAAATTTGAAGCTTGATGGTTTTCCTAAGAAATGTCGAATTTTGCATATACTTATAATATTATTTTGCATTTTACTCTGTTTAGAACGCATTATACTTTTTAAACGAGTACGGTCAGATCCAGGTGGTTCCATTCTCTCCTATCATTACCAAAAATATTCAAGTTATTCACTAAATTAATCGTTTCTTGAAAATCTGTGATGTTTTCAGCTACTGACACCCATTCATTTGCTGTTATGATGCTCTCCCATGTGCGATGCATCATCTTTCTTAGGCACAAAATCGGCATCTTTGACTGAATCATCTATCGCGCCAACTTAATCAATATTTTCTTCTTCATCATTTTTAATTTTAGCTCGTTAGCTTTTTCGATCGCAACTTTCATCGAATGTCAGGTCATATCGTGAACTGAAGAATGTCTTCCAGAACCCGTTACGTAAACTGGCATAAATAACAAACTTCCTTCATAAAAATTATTCAATTCATGGTTTCGGTAATTCTATTTTGTTGGAGTATAAACTCTTGAATTCAATGAAATTTTTTCCGGCTTTGTACTTTGAAATATGAATCAACAAGTTTCAGAACTTCTTTGTTATTATGTGTTTTGGATTGTTTAAATGGTTGACGTGGTTGCAACTATAATTGGTCAAATTTATTACAAATTTAATATCCCTTTCTGCCAAAGTTAATTTCTATTCGCTTATCTAGATTATTTGACAATAGATTTGCGTGAATATCTTTGAGGTACAAATTGTTTTTAATTTTTATTTTCAAAAGCCAGACACCATTGAAATTAATGTCAACCTGCGTATTTGTTTCACTTTTTACCACGTTCATAAGTTTGACCAAGAGTACCGCACCGCATAACTCTAATCAAATGGAGATACCGTTTTTACCAAAATCAAATTCTTAAAAATTTGTGATCACTGTATAGCTTGTACAAATCTTGAACATCTTGATGTTCACGTGCTTTTTAATGTGAAAGACGATCGTCGAAATTTAAATGCAGTTTCCAAAGTTGGTGATGAATATTTTTATTGTAATGATGATCTGAGCGATTTAGTCCAACGCATCAAATAATTTCTTTTTGGAATCTTCGGAGATGCTCAACTTGGTATCTTCTATGGGGTCGTATATAATAAACCCTAACTCTTGATTGCCTTATCTGTAATGGTATTATCGACTAATTTGGTATATGGTTCCCGATGCTGAAGTGGAGAGTCCCGAAGAACTTTCAGTGAATTTGTTAAACATTTTCTGAGATTAAATGCTGCATAAAATGGTATACTTATAGATGTTTTCAAAATTTAACCTCGGGAATTATATCTGGCACTGTCATAGTAAGTTATCTACATAAATGACTTAGTCGATAATGCAGGTTTCAATGAGGTATGATATTAAAATGTGGTCTGCAATTTGTTTCAAGACCCGCTCGTAGCTTAATATGGTGTGAATGCCGCACGGTATATAGCTTATATATGTAGTTTTTACTATAGGAACCACTGCCAATTAATCATTGAGTAACAAAGCACGTGAAAAAATGTTTATCAGGCAATACTATCTCATCCCATCCCAGTTTTTTCTATATAAACATACAAAATTGAAGAAATTAAATTAACATTTTTTTATCTTTGACCAAGTCTAAACCAAGTCTATCTCAAAGAGCCATTCTTCTAGGAATATAGTTTGCCGGAAATGAACTTTAATGTTTTGTATAAAGAATAGTATGAGCTATCTCTGACCAAGTCGTCAGTACTAGCCGTGTGGTGGAATTAACGCAATCGGCCAAGTTCTATAAGGGCCCATATAAAATAAAATCTAAAAGAGCCATTATATGGGCCTTTATAGAACTTGGCCGATTGCACGAATCGCCCCATAAGGCTAGTACTGACGACTTAGTCAGAGATAGCTCATACTATTCTTTATACAGAACATTAAAGTTCATTTCCGGCAAACCATATTCCTAGGAGAACTCTTTGAGATAGACTTGGTTTAGACTTGGTCAGAGATAAAAAAAAGTTAATTTAATTTCTTCAATTTTGTATGTTTATATGCTAACCTGAGAGCCTAAATCTAGTATAGTACACAGTATCGAATTATTTAAGTGGAAAATATTTCTATTGTGGGTCTCCTGAATAGAGAAGACGCTTCCTGAATATTCTTTGCTGAATCATCATCTTTATTTTGCTTTTGGAACTTTTTATTGAGTGTAAAAAAATGTAATATCTTACTTTGCATTTAGTACGTTTAGAAGGGCATCTGCAGACAAAAAAAAAATATCACTCTATCAATTAAAACAACGTCTCCGGTTCTTAACCACTTTGCGTTGTTTAGTCACTTCCATTTCATTCAAATTTGGGTCCCTTTAATTAAAAGGACCATTAAGTGACTAATTTTACTGCAGTCTAGTGGCTTTAGTGCGAACTATTATTACAAGCAACCTTACAAAAAATAAGATGAGAAAACAAAGAAAATTTGCAAGATAATTTTAAAACATAAAAGCTGGACAAAACAATTGAAACATCAAAACATCGACAGTACAAAATATCGAAAAGTGGAACGAATCGAAGAATAAAAATTATCAAGAAAACGTTGTTATATCTAAAGCTGGAGAGGCAACTGCGACCTAAAAGTTTGATTAAACCCGAGCTTAGCCTATTAAAATAGTGGTAAAGAAACCATCCCAACTTTAAATGAAAGCTCATTTAAAATCCCGATGACTTATTTAAAGACTCTCTTTTACCTTTCCTCGCACCAATGTTTTAAACGAGGGAATTAAAAAAAATTAAATCGAGGCACGTAAATCAAAATGAGTCAGAAGCACACATACCCACCCTCATGCTAAAAAACGTACGAAATATGCTAAATCCTATAACGTTTACGTTTCACACAATTTAACTAACGGCTTCTTATACATCAAAAAATAAAGATTACGCTTCCCCATTCCTTATTTGTTGCATTTAACTGTGCAATGAATCAATCATTTTATAAACTCGTCCAAATCAGCTAAAGAATAAAGTTAATTTAGAAATCAACATTCCATTAAAATTCAATCATATAAATGTCTATACATAAACTTTAATTGAAATTTATGCGATTGCGTAATCACACATCATAATATATATACATATAATTTAAACAAAACAACATTTTTCGCACTTGACTTACAAAACTACCTCACCAAAAAAAAAAAAAAAAAACAAACTGGGAAGTGATCTCAATACACTTTCCATTCTGTAGCGCAGATATGTACGAGTACACAAAGTAAAACAGAAATATAAGCAAAATAAAATAAAAAAATCTTGATCTACACTTCATCTTCGAATTCAAGGTCTTTTGTAATAAAACGATGAAACAATCATTTCATCTTCACAAAGTAGATTTTTATTTTTTTACTTTAAGAAGGTTAATTCGATCACATAGGAATAAACTAAAATAAATTACTATAACTTAAATTAGACAAGACAAAATATAGTAATATAACAACAATAATATAATAACAATCATAATAAATAATAATAGTAATACATTTTAACCTTCAATATTTGTATATCGTTAGATTTGATCGAAAACAAAACTAAAACAAAGTTTCCCCCGTTCTAGAAAAAAAAATACTAACAATCGTTTTGATCGCGTATATAACGAGTACACTTGTCATTATCACGCAAACTTATACGAAACTTATATAGTACAATATAAAATATACTATATATATAGCTGATGAGCTTAATTTAAGTTTTAGTTTCGGATTGCATAATACAATATTTTATTTGTAATCAAATGTGGCATTGAAGAACATTTAATCATGCTTATTGTTGTATGTATTCAGTTTAGATTTGATTGAAAGGAAATGCAAGTATAGTTTTTTGAGATAATTTTCCATAAACGTAATTATAACTTTAGATATATGAACTAGTGTATCGGAACTGATGACGGGGGACGTATATAATTATATATATACGCTGAAAATTAGTTTAGTAATTTTTATAGTTTCCACCATTTATTTGTATATATATAACAGATAATGTCAAATGCATGATTGAAAAATTCTGAACAAGCTGCACGTCATGGTTATTGATAATGACTTCTCGATAAATATTATTACAATATGGAATGATTATAAAATGTTTGGCGCAAATGTTGCAATAAAATCGAATGAGAAGCAGAAGCAGTTTTGCGTTTTCGAAAATCTTTGATGCATGATAAGTTACATAGTAATTCGATTCACCTAACGAATCAGTAAAGGGTCATCTTTAAAGAAGGAAATGAGGAAGAAGCTTCATTGCGAGCAGAAACAAGATCAACTAAACTACAATCATGGTTCAAGCTCAAGTGATAAAGATGTTGCAAAAATGTATACAGTTGAAATGAAAGATCAGGAGCGATTTTATTTGATAATTTTGTTTCTACATGTACGTGATGCAATAAGTTTTAAATCGCTGTGGACAGTAAACAACAAGGTTCACCTTTCCTTCAAAAGTGCAACTGCAACTAGAGGCTTTCTTGAACCTGTTCACTAATGGAATAACCGTTTAATGGATGGCCATATATCTAATGCCTAAACAGTTGCGAGAATTGTTTTGCGTACATTTGTTGTTTTCGTTATCCATTTTTCGACCTTTCACGTTATGGTCAAATCACGTCATTGATTTCAGTCTTTGTCGGCCATGCCTTCAATTCTTCCAGATGCTATTGCGATAAACAAGGCTCAAAGCCTGTCTTTTGATCACGTTAACATCAGTTTGGAGACCATAGTAATTTTACACGGGCCAATTGGCCCGATTAAGATTTGCAAGTTGTCAAATATTTTATGCCTTAGGCATGTTACAACTACTTATATGCACATATCTAACGCCAAAATAATTGCATGATAAATTATGGTTACCAGTTGATTGCACAAATAGATTTTTTAACAACTTGCCATTCATCCTTAGGCGACGACAA